>LFYR01001802.1:0-323790 GCA_001185155.1 Zostera marina | reverse complement strand
CCAATTCCACATAAAGGATTTGGGTAAACTCAAAGACTTGCTAGGAATTGAGGTATCGCAATCAAACCAGGGTATCTTTCTATCACAAAGAAAATATGCCCTTGATATTTTACATGATTTTGGACAATTGGGATCTTCTCCATCTAAGATCCCAATGTCCCACAATTTCAAAAATCCAGAGAAGGATGCTCCAATGAAGGATCCTTCAAATTACAGAAAACTAATTGGGAAACTACTATACTTAACAATCACAAGACCTGATATAGCCTTCTCTGTTAGTCATCATAGCCAATTCCTAGCAGATCCCAAACAGTCACATTTTGACTCAGCCATAAAAATATTGAAATATATAAAAGGGGCTCCAGGGAAAGGTATACTATATAAGAGGAATGCACCTCTTCAATTAGAAGCCTTTTGTGATGCTGATTGGGCTGACTGTCCTAACACAAGGAAATCCATCACAGGCTACACAATACTACTAGGAGGATCAGCTATAACATGGAAATCAAAAAAACAAACAACAATAAGCAGGTCATCTGCTGAAAGTGAATATAGGGCTATGGCTTCAACTGTATGTGAGATAATGTGGTTGCACTACTTTCTGAATGATTTACAGGTTAAACCATCTGGAGAAACCCTGCTACACTGTGACAATATGACTGCAATACATATTGCCTCAAATCCAGTGTTCCATGAACGCACCAAACATATTGAAATTGATTGTCACCTAATTCGTGAACATTTACAAGCAGGTTTATTCAAATTGCAACATATCTCTACAACATCTCAGGTGACAGATATATTGACAAAGCCAGCAAGTCTAGAATCACTGAGAAATCTGCTACCCAAGCTGGGACTCTATGACATACACTCTCCAGCTTGAGGGGGGGTATTAAGAGTGATTAGTTGATTAGTTTAAATCTATTATACATTTATTATTATCCCTACACTAAGTTAGTCACAAGGCCCAATCTGTTTGTTGGCCCATTAGGTTTAAGGTATATATAGTTAACTTGTAATAGTTTTTTATTATCTTTTTCAAATATATTCCAAAACCCTTTGGGTTTCTTCCCAACGTTCTTCCTCTCCTACCGTCGCGACCTTCCAACTAACCCTAAGCGATCCTCCGGCTCACGCTCCGATCACTCGATCTCCGACTTTCACAATAACCATTTACTTTCAAATATTATCATTCATAAACTATTACAAATACTTTTATCATAAGCATAATCATACATCTTAGTAGCAATTCTAATATGGTATCAGAGCAGTAAAAGATCTTGCTAATCATACAACAACAAGTTTTTTTTCCATAAGTTAAAGTTTTTTCCTTTCTCATAAATTAAAACTTCCTTCCCATCTGCTTCTTTTTCACAAGATCAGCATCCCTTTTCAGTTTCATCAAAAGAAACATTCCATAATCCAGATCAATCTCACCATCCCTACGATTAACTCTATCAGTGATTTGCTGTGAAAATCTTTTTATATCATCTGGATTCATAATAGAAGCAGGATCATTCCATACATCATCCATATTATCCAATATAGCATCCATATCAACAGAACTGTTAATATCAGCAAAATTGAACTCTTCATCCTTCACATCTTCATTTTTTACACCTAAAGAAAATCAGAAAAACATTTATCACAATTTTTTTTCAAATATTCAGCCCACTTTTCACATCACATTTTTTTCTCATATATATTTCATTAAAGTCTGTTTCCATCAAAAGTTTCAGTAAAGTTTTTTTTTTCTTTAAAAGTTTCAGTAAGTTTTTTTTAAATCTTCCTTCAGTAAAGTAAAAAGAGCTTTATTAATTAAGGACTCATCATTAGACGAGGAGGATACTCCCCATCCCAGACACCAAGGTCCAGAGCCTTATCCTTATAGTGAGCCCTCAGTTGTGCCTTCCATCTTCTACGTCTTGGCATCCTCACACAGTCATTTTCTTCACATTTAAAAATACAGTAGTCATCACTCTCCCTAGCCCTTTCATCATTACTAAGCCCATAAACACCACCAGCTCCTTCATCAGCATTCTAGTCTTCATCAAAACCATCAGGTTCCTCATCATCAGGATCACTTTCAAGTAGTTGTGGTCCCTCATTTGGATCATCATCCACAAAATCAGGATCTTCATTATTTTTCATATATTCCACCCACCAGCTCCTAGGGTCTTCAAACACCCTACCAGCCCAAGCTGCATTCTTCCAAGCCACAGGATCAAAAGGAGGTTGATAAACAGGAAACTGTCTTGACACCACCACATGATCTATACACTCCATAGTAACACCACCTATATCCTGATATTTAATTTCCAGCATTATTCTCATCATCTGCATTTATTTATTTTTCAGAAACAAAATGTCAAATGAAAATGTTATCCCAACATATTCAGACAACCCAGGGATTCAGTTAATACCATTCAAAATGGATGAAAACAACTGGAACATTTGGAATGCACAGTTTGTTATAGCTGTGGAATCCAAAAACAAAGAAAAATTTCTAACAGGTGAAATAACCACTCCAGAGCAAACAAATGAAAAAGAATACGAGAAATGAAAAGCAACTGATGCCCTAGTAAGATCATGGATACTAAATGGACTAAGTCAGGAACTCTCTCCAGCCTTTATCTTTTACAAAACAGCACACCTACTGTGGAAGGAATTAAAAACAAGATTCCATATACAGAATGGATCATTAGTTTTCCAACTACAAGTAAAAATCATGAATCTCACACAAGGAGAAGATTCAGTCTGCAATTACTACACAAAACTGACAAAATTATGGAATGAATATGACATGAGCAGGAAAAGTGTGGAAATAATACAAGAAGAAAGACTCATAAAATTCCTGAATGGACTGAATGAGACCTACAAACAACTAAGCAGACAAATAATGCAAATGGATCCTCAACCAGATCTAAACAGAGCATACTCAATGGTGACCCAAGATGAGCAAACAAAAGATATGGAGACACCAAAGGAATCGGCAACAACACTACTGGCACAAGCACCTTACAGACCACCAAGGCCACAAACTGAAAGGCCTTACTGCACTGGCTGTAAGAAGCCAGGACACACAATCAACACATGCTACCAATTGCATGGCTACCCCACAAAGAGACCAGTATATGAGAATAATCAACAAAACTTCAGACCACCTGCCCAACCACAATTCAACCAACAGAGAAGACCTTTCGGACCACCTAGTCAATCAACTAGAGGTCAAAGCTACCAAAGAGGCAAAAATTTCAACAACAATTTCAGACCTCAAAAACCACAAACCAGGGTATACAACAGCTACTCTGAGGAGGTCGAAAACCAACAGTGGCAAGAAAATAAAAACAACTACGCAATGGAAGAAATGAATCAGGAGTACTACACAATTGAAAATGATAACTGGAACAATAATGGATATCAAAATGACACCTCCTGTCAATCTGAATAGCAGAATGGGAGTCAAAACAACCAGGACATAATGAAACAACTAAGATGCCTCTTCAACCAAAATAAAAATCATCAAACAGGTGAAGAAAAGCACTCTGTGCACATGGGCAGGGCACAAGCACAACCAGAAATAAACATGAACCCTAATCACACTGGTAAGCCCCAAGAATCACTCTGCTTCAATACCAAAACTAAGAACACCACTGACTGAATAATAGACAGTGGAGCCACAGATCACATGTGTGGACCAGCCATCACACTAAGTGACAAAAGGGCACTAGTGAAATCAATCATTGTAAATCTCCCAAACTCACAAGTAACAACTGTGAGATACATTGGGAATTACAAAATAGATGATCTGTTGACATTACACAATGTGCTACAGATCACTGATTTCAATGTAAACTTGATATCAGTAACCAAACTTACAAAACAGTTAAAATGTAGTTTCTCATTCCATCCTGATCATTGTTTGATACAGGATTCGAAGATGAGATTGATTTTTATGGATAAAAGAATCGTTGGACTCTACATGCTGAATGGAAGAAAAGAGAACCTGGAGCACCCAAGGTCATATTCTGTCAACAGAGTACCATCAGCAAACATCTGGCACAAAAGACTGTGACACCCATCCCAGATTAGATATGATTTAATTAGGAAAAACATTGCTTCTTTACCAAAATTAGATAATGTATTTTGTAATGAATGTCCAATGGCAAAACATACTAGATTTTCTTTTCCTTCTAGCAATACTAAAACTTCAGAAATTTTTGAGTTGTTACATATAGATCTATGGGGTCCTTACAAAGAACCCACTCATAAAGGACATAAATATTTTATGACCATAGTAGATGACTTTTCTAGGGCAACATGGACAATACTAATGAGGAATAAAAGTAATACATGTGAAATCTTCAAAAAATTTACAATAGAAGCAATGAACAATTTCAAAACAAAAATAGGAACCATAAGGAGCGACAATGGAACTGAATTCCAATCCCAAGAATTCAAAAATTTCCTAGTAAAACATGGCATAAGACATGAATTAACATGTCCATACACCCCCCAACAAAACTTCATTGTAGAGAGAAAACACAGACACCTACTGGATGTAGCTAGAAGCATAATGTTCCACTCCCAAACACCAATAAAATACTGGGGAGAATGCATATTGACAGCAAGCTACCTAATAAACAGGACACCCTCTCCTGTTATACAAAACAAAACACCATATCATATCCTATTCAACAAAGAACCAAACTACAACAGCCTAAGAGTCTTTTGATGCCTATGCTATGCAAAGAACAACAAAATTTCAGACAAATTTGAACCAAGAGCAATAAAAGAAGTCTTTCTTGGTGACACAACACTAACAAAAGGGTACAAAATCCTAGACCTAGAAAAAGAAACAATCTTTATAAATAGAGATGTAGCATTTTACGAAACAATCTTTCCCTTCAAAAACCAAGAAAAAAAGGAATTTATAAACCCACCTTTAATAGAAGACATAAATTACACAACACATGAAACAACAGACCCATCTGCCCAAAGCAAAAGAAAAGAACCAGAACAACTAAATCCACCACAAAGGCCTAACAGAGAAACAAAAAGGCCTAAAATTCTGGAAGACTACATATGCTACAATGCAAACAAATCAAAATACCCAATAGAAAAATACATATCCTTTGACAATTTATCAGAAAAACGTAACGCTTTCCTAACAGAAATAAACAAGGTAAAAGAACCAAAATCATACACATAAGCAATAAAGAACTCAAAATGATGTGAAACAATGGAAACAGAATTAAAAGCTTTAAAGGAAAACAAGACATGAGAAATTGTAGAGTTACCAGAAGGAAAAAAAGCAATAGGCAACAAATGAGTATACAAAACAAAATTTAATTCAGATGGAACATTAGAAAGATACAGGGCCAGACTGGTAGCAAAAGGATACAGCCAAGTTGAAGGAATATACTACACTGACACCTTTGCACCAGTCTCTAAAATGACAACATTAAGGACAATAATAGCCTTAGCTGCCCAAAACAAATAGCATCTACATCAAATGGATGTCAAAAATGCCTTCTTACATGGAGACTTAGATGAAGTCTTCATGAAAATTCCCCAAGGCTTAGTAATCAAAAACCAAAAGAAACAGAACCTAGTATGCAAACTAAAGAAATCTCTATATGGCTTAAAACAAACTTCTAGAATGTGGTTCCACAAACTAAACAGTGCACTGCAAACAATAGGTTTTAAAGAAACCAAAACAGACTATGCACTCTTCATAAAAGAAGAACAAAACTCAAAAACATTCATACTAGCCTATGTAGTCGATCTACTGGTCACAGAGAATAACATTAACCAAATCAATAAAACAAAAATGGAACTAGCAAATTTTTTCAACATAAAAGACCTAGAAAAATTAAAATATTTTCTAGGATTAGAATTCACCTATGCACCAACAGGAATACACATGGGATAAAGAAAATATGTCTTAGACCTGTTAGAATCAACTGAGTATCTAAATTCAAAACCATCAACCACACCAGCAAAGAAAACAACAAAAAGGAAAATGATGAAACAGAACTTAAGGATGCCACACAATACAGGAGTATAGTAGAAAAATTAGTGTACCTAACTGTAACAAGACCAGACATAACATATACAGTGAATACACTAAGTCAAAACATGGTCAAACCAAGGCAAAAGGATTTAAATGCAACACATAAAGTGCTAAGATATATTAAACAATCACCTGGTTTTGCTATCTCCTTCTCAGGATCCAACACTTCAGGAATAAGAGCCTTCTCAGATTCTGATTGGGCATCATGTCCTTCAACAAGGAGATCCACAACAGGGTTCTCCATCTTCCTTGGGAGATCTCTAATATCATGGCAAACAAAAAAACAACACACAGTTGCTCGATCATCAGCAGAAGCAGAGTACAGGGCATTAGCATATACACGTTGCGAAATCACATGGATTGTCAATCTACTAAAAGAAATCGGAACTTATAAGAATGAGACTCCAATCCTTTTCACAGACAGTAACTCTGCAGCAGTGATAGCAAAGAACCCAGTAGTACATGAAAGAACAAAACACATCGAGATCGACATTCATACAGTGCGCGACAAAATCATGGAGAAATATCTCAAGATAGACAGAGTAGACTCAAAAATGAATGTAGCCGACATGTTTACAAAGTCAGTGATGGGAGCAATATTGTACAAGACACTACTGATGCAACTCGGAATGAGAAATATACATCAAGGAAGAACAGGAAATAAAATCAAAGAGATGGAAGAAAACCTTTGACACCAGACGACTCCCGCTAAAACCCTAGGAACACCAGCCGACAAAATTTAAAGAAAAACCCCACACACCCCTTTTATAGAGACACCAAATAAACCTAACCCAATAAACCAATCCAAATATCCGATTATAAGCCCATAACCCGAATACCAGTCCAAATCCATAGCTTATGGCCTTATGTTCGAGGGGGACTATTAGAATTATTATTGGGAAATTTACCTTTTAATACCTATATATATATAATACCTTGTCACTTATTTTTCAATCCACTTATTCCCAATATATACCTACTTTCTAATCCAATTTATTACCTTAATTAATCACACCAACCAAACCCACCTAAACCCATATAGCCGTTGGGTTTTATGCCTATAAATATGAATCACCACAACACAACCTATTGGTTTTGGAATCAAGTTTTTGGTCCTAAATCACCATCTCCATTCTGATCTGTCTTCTGGGATCTTCTTCAATCTGTCTTCTGGAATCTGTAATCAGTGCTGCTATACTCAAATCATCTGATCAAGTCATCTGCTCATCTGGAGACCATTCATCTGATCTGCTCATCGTCTTCATCATCTCCAGCTCTTTACTTCTGCAATTATCTCGAATCTGTATAACCATTTACTTTCAAATATTATCATTCATAAACTATTACAAATACTTTTATCATAAGCATAATCATACATGTTAATAGCAATTCTAATAATATCTTACATCAATTTACACGGTATAGATTGATTATTATCTCACGATATATCTTATTTTTGATATCTCAAATCGTTTTATATCTACCCACGTCCCATGCATGTCTTTCTTCTCAAGCGCTTCGCTACTTGGGCGCTCCTCGCAACAAGATGAATCTTGCAGATGAACCCGCCCCCAGAACTGGCAGGCGAAGAGAATTATTGGCAAGGGAAAGTTATTGAAGATCATTAGCATTCAGTTCTTTGGCGAGCTAGTTTTTCTGACATCATCTGTTCCCTCTAAAAATAATTTTTGTGTTGTTTTAATGGTAGAATTTAAAAGAAATGGAATGAACGGTTGAAATTCAGGTCTCACATTAGAGATTCTCATGTGAATCTTTAATACTATTTAGGATCGATTTTAAGATTTTCTAAACTTCTAAGGTCGATTATAAATATTTAACAAAGGAAGGTTGATTCACTGGTTTTAAAAACTATTAAGGTTTCTGATCATTTTCAAGGTTTGAATCTTACTTTTTATATTTCCACTTAAATTTATTCGATGATATATTATGTGACTCTGGTATATCATTTGAAGGTTGACAGTTCTACATCTGTAGAGAGGTATCCTCCGTTATTAAAAAAAAATGTTAAAATTATAATAAGTTAAAACTAATAATTGAGTTATGCATAAGTCATAACATAATTTTGTTGTAAAGTAGTTGGGCTGATCATGCAGTATTGCAGCCCAGGCCCAGCATAGCTAATGAAAAAGTTAAAAGGGTTAATTGCATATTACACCTCTCAAATCTCAACCTTTATACGTCATTTGCGTTCTTTTACTTTAATAGTCAATTAAAAAAACAATTTCCAAACTTTATTTGCCGGCCGGCATTCAACAGTTATATATCACATGCAATAAACAATAAGGACTAAATTGTATTAAAAAAGAAACTAAGGAACCTTACAAAAAAAACATCCTCGTTCCACGCCTCCACTTGTGACGGCCATCCCAAGAAAGTACGGTAAAGTATCCCAACCCTTTAAGATAATTTGGTCGGTGAACAACCAAAAATTCTAATTAAACACATATGACATGGTAGTGACTTTTTTAATTAGATAATCTAATTAAAGAGCTTGAACAACTTTCACATGAACGGTAGCCGATACAGCACGGCTAGTTTCAACCACAACATTATTTCCGGTAAGGTTCTTGATGCCAAGTCCAATAAATAGCTCACTCCGATCATTTTCCGACACTCTAAGGCTGTACCGAACATCGTCGGGAACAGAAGGACGGAAGCGAAATCTAAAGACCACGTGGTCCCGTTACCTGTCACCTTCCCTCTCGTTACTGTCGACTTCAGATGCATTCCTCGAACACTATTACGATCCACGGCCGCATTCTCTAGGCTTCTGAAACCTCCGTCCAGACCTACGATGTTTGTCCCCTTGTCGCTTTCGGCAAACATGTTGTCGACAATGTGAACGCCTTTGGCCACACCGTTTACGGACTTCAGTACGATGTTGACGTCTCCAAGGAAGAATGTCGATGATATTAGAAGTTGAACTGGGTCTTCTACTACGATGCCGGTGTAATCCATGTAACAGTTGGTGATCCGGGTTTGGGTCAGACTAGGAAGCTTGACGTAGATTCCGACACCGCCCCACCCGGTTGCTTTGTTGTAGCAGTGGACATTGGTCAATGTATTCGCCTGCCCTTGGACTAAAATGCCCGTTCCAGCAGAGAAAATAGCTACGTCGGTCACGACGTTGTCGTTGCCGGAGAGATTGATACCGGTTCTTGTAAAATCTCTCTCTCTCGTGGATCACCGCCTGCAGTTATGTGTTGGCCTAGGTAGGAGTTGCGGACGTAAATCTCGTGGCCTCCTTTGACAAAAATACCGTCGGATGAGAAATGGACAATGTAGAGATTGTCTAGAGATGTGCGGAGGGAGTTGACTACAGCGATGCCACCCGACCGGTAATTTCCATCAAGCATCACGTCTCGAATGGTAATGTACTCGTAATTTTGGTGTGACGGTGACTGTGACTGTGACGATGAACTGAGCTCGATTAGATATCGATCCGTCGGGAATTCAATTGATGCATGCAGAGACTCCCCCCCCCCATGGATCTAACGTACGTGGAATGATTCCACGATGTTGTGTCAGTCGAAATTTCAAAATCGATCGTAGAATGAATGCATCAAAAGAAGTCAAGTAGATAAAAAATAATTAATCACCTTGAAGTTACCGCCCCCGGAAGATGGTAACCGGATCGGAGAAGAAAGCAAATAAGATCCTCCGTCAAGGTGAACCTCAGCGCCACCCAGGTCCTAATCCCAGCCAACAAATCACTCTCAGACATGGGAGTAAAAACATCGGAGATTGCTCTCATAATGGCGTCTGTCGCGTCGATTTTCCCAGTAGGATCTGCGCCGTAGTCGATGACATGGTATACCCTCGATGTCTTAGCATCGATTTTGGCGTCCGTCAACACCTAAACAGCAAATCGAAAATCCAGAAGTTAATTACAAGTAGAAAAAAGCGGTGGCCAATGATGATCGTGAATTCGCATGCATACCTGCCGACGAGTTTTACCGGACTGGAAACTTATCTCCTTGGGATAATTGGCGGCAACCACCAGCATTATCAGAAAGAAGAAGTAGAAAAGTCATATGTTCAGATTAAAATTCTCCCTTGCCATCTCAAGGATCGGTCGGCGAGATGCTTCGACTCTGTCTCTATAGATCTTTAGTAGTCGCAAGCTAGGATTTAGTAGAGAGTTTAAAAGAAATATCGTCGAAAAACTTGGTTATTATTT
Source organism: Zostera marina (assembly GCA_001185155.1). Taxonomy (NCBI): domain Eukaryota; kingdom Viridiplantae; phylum Streptophyta; class Magnoliopsida; order Alismatales; family Zosteraceae; genus Zostera; species Zostera marina. Next base: position 313,513 of record LFYR01001802.1, on the reverse strand, counting down.
AGGTTATAGGTTCTTTTATAATATTACAATTCCTATGACTTATTCATTATTGGGCTTGCCCCATTTTATAATGAATCCATTGAAGATTTGGGCATGGTCCATTTTATAGTGTACCCCTTGCGGATGAACAAGATACCGCTTCTTTGACAACCAATAAATCAGATTGGGGCCAAGATAGAGGCAGGATCCAGTAGTCGATCGTCCGGGTCGTCAACCCAATCGAAATCGATGTAGGTCGTGAAAGTTCCTAGTATTCGTAGACGGACGAAAGTGAAGACCAAACGATAAAGTTCCTCTGATTTACCTAGTTTCGAATTCGAATTTTCATCTCATGATATTATTCGGACAAATTCGGGTATTTTTGGATTCGGAAATTTTCCGAGTCGAATCTGACCGATGCATGCCTGTCTACCGGAGTATTCTTTTAGCTGCTTTCAAATAAACATCGTGATTCGTGAGGATCTTGCAAATATTGACAACCTGATTCACGGCAAAAGAGATGTCCGGCCGCAATAGTGTTAAAGAGATGTCCGACTACACTTCTGTACATTATTAATGGGATCACCAACTAAAGTACCAGAAAGCACAGATAGTTGGCTTCCCGAAACGACTAATGGTTTGCAGTCAAGCATTCTAAAGCGATTCAACAGATCAATGGAGTACTTCCGATGAGAGATTGAGGTCGAATTAGAAGTTTGGGTCATCTCTAAACTAAGGAAAAATGAGAGTGAGCCAAGATCTCGCGCGACAGTGAAATATAGAGCTAGCAGACAAGGGATATGAATTGAAGAACGTCCGATGATAAGGTGCCCGTGATAATGAAATCATGTAAATGGAAACTCCATTGGTGCATTTCTACCAAACTCATCCAATTAACTGACTGTCACAGTCACACAGATAAAAAAAATCAGTTCACATCAACTTTAATTTTCTCAAAGCGTTACTCGTCATGATACATGACTGTATGTTCCATTAATTAAACGAACAGATTAATTAAATTAATTAAAGACTGATTTAGAATTTATCCTCTATATAATCAGTGTAGCAGCTGATGTGTGTGTTCTTCATCATCTCTAAATCGATCGACCATTATCCATCATCCATCATGAAGCAAATGGTTCCAATCATCTTCATGTTTCTGCTGCTTCTCTTCTCGACAGGTTCGAAATTAATAGATAATTAAATACATGCATGCATCTTCAATCTTAATTCATTCAAATCACATGATCGAATTATTAATTTGTATATATATAAGCGATATGGGAGTGCAATTGAGTTATGGTCGAACTTGTACAACTAAGAGTCAACGGTTCAAGGGTCATTGCTTCAGAGCTAGAAATTGCGCATACATATGCCGAACTGAAGGCTACCACGGAGGCAAATGCCATGGTTTCCACAAGCATTGTTTGTGCCACAAACCATGTTGATGCCAAATTGCCCATGCAAATGTTTATGGATATATATCTTACACAATATAATTATCATGAAGTGCGTTTGAGATATATATCGCTTACAATATTGTGTGTAAAGAATAATTGTGGGTTTTTATGTAACTCCAAAAATCAAAGATATGTTTCCTGAATTATCAGATGTGTCGATGTCAAAATATGTTAAATTAATCATGTTTATTAAATCAATTTTTCGTCGTACATATGTTATTATTTTTTACAGTACATTATTTTGTATCGTATATGTGACAATATCTTATGCAGTATATTATTTTAATTATTGGATTAAATATTAATGAATACGATTTGATAAGTGACTTATTCAAGAAACGACGTATTTGTCTGGTCCTACTCTTACTAATCTATGGAGTTTTCGGGTTTGGGTCGTGGGTTTGACCATGAGCTTGAAAAATAACTCCAATATAATTTTAAGAATATTTAGGGGCTAACGGCAATCAATACCAAATCTAATTTTTCAAGCCCCTTTCCATTCCTATCAATTTCTCAAATCGACACCGACGGTCGAACATTCCAGTCGTTGCAGGTCGTCGTCGTCCGAAGCTACTTGCCCAGAGTTTCCTGAAGTATCTGGGGACGGTTCGACCATACCTGCACAGCTGTACTTCTTCTACTCCGCTTGCTCACAACTTTCACACTTACACTGTTCGGTTTGTTCCAGAGGCAGAACTTCTTGTGATTTTAGTTTTTACCCATTTTTTTCTTTTCGTTTGTTTATTTTGGCTTCGCAATTTACTGACTCATTTTCTTCTTCTTTCAGACTAGTGATTTGGGTGGTTAAAGTTGTTATTTCTTGCTGCCCTCTTTTTTTCGTGACAACCCGAATGGATCATTCGACTTCTTCAGCGGCATCGGCTTCCACATCGGTACCTTCGTACTTCCCTCTTCCGTTTCATCTTCAGAATACTGCACCTGGTACGCAGAATAAACCACAGCAGTACCCCGCACCTTACTACACAGTACCGTCCATCACACCCTCTGTTAAGGTCCCAACTGTGCCCCAAACTTTTATTTCGCCGGCAATGTATTCAGATTCCTCTGCAACTCCTTCCATTTCTGGAGTTTACGCTCTTCCGCAGTACCAGCAGGTCGGTTATGATTATTCTTTCATGTTTTATTTTTTTTCAAAGGTTTGGTGGCATTGATGATTTTACTCATTTTAGATTTCACTGTTATATAGTAAATTTACTATTATCTCGTCACACTACCGCCCATTATCCATCTCAGTTATAGAAGTTGAATTCAGAAATCAAAACTGTGTCTAAGATAGTCTTTTCATTATCATTTAAGCCTTCAAGGTAGTTTCTTTTGTCGATTTTATTCATTTTTTTTTTACTATTTAAGTTCAACTCTACTCTTATTTTCTTTCTTACTTCTACTTTTTGAACTGCAAGAAACTTCAAAACAACTGGTTTCGAAAGCGATCTCATGAATTTCATGTACAGGCACAACAATTGTTTCAAAGAGATGCACAAACTATTACGCCTGAAGCATTGGAGAGTGTAAAAGCTGCCCTTGCAAGCAGTGAGATCGTGCACAAAGCACAGGCCAAGAAGAGAGCAATACCTCGCAAAGCTGCTGGGCAGAGTTGGGAGGATCCAACATTAGTAGATTGGCCAGAAAGTAAGTTTTGTGATCATAATATTTGCTAAATTAAACTTCCTTTTTAATTTAGCAATTATAATTTCCAGAGTTAATTGTGCATCACAAGAGATATTCTCAGTACTTTTTCAATCTTTAATGGCTCTCGGAAGTAAATTGTGCATGATTTTTTGTAAAACAAAAATATAATTTCTAAGGCTCTCAGAATCTATAAAAGAAGCATCCAGCTGTCTTGTTTATCTTTCTTCATTGATGGGAATGTAGGACTTACTAAAGCCATCTGGAGGTATTTTGTATAGGATTCTGAATACATGAATGATGGTGGTGGTAAAATACATATATGTAAGCAAATATGTATGTAGTTAAAATATGGAATACTAGTTTCCCTGGTCATTGTTTGTTATTTAATTCTTTATATCTTCTTTTTTGGTGTTCTACATTTCTCTCCTTATTTCTTAGTCTATTCAAACTTTACGATAATAGTGTATGCATTTTAAAAGTTTTCTACAAATAAATCATTTTAACTTTAATAACTAATCATTTAAGTAAATAAGTATTATCAGAGAATGTAAATAATTGGATGATCTAAATTGTTCGATCCACTCCATGCTTTCATTGGGTGTGTTTATATACATTTTCGGTGACAACTGGTTACCTTTCCTACATCTAACTAATTGTCATAGATTTACGTAATCACAGTTTATGAACATCTAAACGTATTAACATCCTGTATTTTTCTGTCCACAGATGACTTTCGATTATTTTGTGGTAATCTTGGAAATGAAGTCAATGACGATATTCTTTCAAAAGCATTTTCTAGATTTCCTTCTTTCAATATGGCAAGAGTGGGTTACTTTTCAATTGTGTCTTTGTGTGTTTTAGATAAAAGAGTGTTTGTGCTTTTTTAATCTAACTATGATTGTTAACATATTTGGCCACTCCTAGGTGGTGAGAGAGAACAGGACTGGCAAGACCCGAGGATATGGATTTGTCAGCTTTTCTAACCCTTTAGACCTTGCAGCTGCGATGAAAGAAATGAATGGTGTTTAGCTGATTCTCTTATATCGTGATTGTACATTTTCTTGAAACTGATTTACATGAATAGTTTAAACTTTAAAGCTGTCTATACTCTATAGTTTAATGATAATATTTTAGATACAAATATATGATCCTCTCTCACATAATCACATTGCAGGTAAGTATGTTGGTAATCGCCCAATCAAACTTCGTAAGAGCAACTGGAAGGAAAGGACTGATGTTGAAGCCCTGTCAAGGCAGAAGGTTGTATTAAAATTGTTTAAAATTATAATCAATGAGTGACCCTAATCATGCATTATTATATCTTTCAGAGCCATGTGCAGAAGAAACCAAAGCTTTCTAAGAAGAGTGTTTTGCACAAGTGAATCGTTGGTTGACGGATGTGCGCCGGATGTGACATCGCTGATGAGGCATAACAACAGCATTCGGGATTCAATATTACTGCTGTGAATTATTTGAATATTTTTATTTTCCTTAAGGCAGTCAGATTCTCAGAGAAGACAGAGATATGTGATTATGGTTTCTGGGAACGCATAATTTGAATCTATAATTACGATAATTACGTTATCCTAATTAATATTTATACAATACTTATGGTCTTGTTTTCTTATACAATACTTTAATTTTTGGGTAATTTATGGATATATGTGCTTCGGTGTTTAAAAAATACCCTTCCAAAAAATAATTTCACAATCATCTCATAAGTTACCATATACTGATATACATTAATGCATTAATATTTATTTACGCCATTTGCCATTAAGTTACTCAATTCACGGATGGATGGTTTGTGGGTTTGGGTTTTCATTTTTGAGTGATATGGTCTGGTTTGGTCTGTGGGATCATCTCGCCAAAGTTTCAATCAAATACAATCAATTGCTCCCAACAATTCGAATTTCAATATCCGGATTCTGAAATATGAATATCCAGATTAGAAAGAGTCCGTCCATGGCCTGGCTTGACATCGAATAACATTCAAACAGTCGTCCGCTCCATAACCTTTACGCGATCAAATTTGACATTTGACTTCAAATTTGGGAGTAAAACTGGATGACGGCGATGACTTCACGACGACGTTGATCACCCAAGGGTTGATATTTCTTGATTTCTCCTTGCGAATGTCGTGATCGAGTAACATTTCACACAACTCTGAGAAGGTTAATTTGTGATCATACATAGTGTGTGGTGATTGTCGTTACAAATGTCTCATAATCTTCGCTCGGTCTACAAGTGTGATCAAAATCACCTCGAATTCTTTAATTTTTCCCCATGTTGCCACTAATGCGTTTTTGAGAATTGTCACCTTCGGAATATATTTGTCCATGTTCAGACCGCCTTCCTAATTGATTGCAGTTGAAGCCTGATGTATAATTGTCGCTTCTAAATGTCGGGGCATATAATCGTTTTAAACATGACCAAATTCCTTCGGATGTTTTATATGATGCTACATGTAGAAGGATTTGTGAAGATTTTAATCTTGAGGAGTATGTCAACAGACTTGACGAAATCAGTAGGAATGATGATCGTTGAAGCATAATCGTATTATGATGGAATCAAAAAAGAAGAGAACGATGGAGAAGAAGATGAAGAATAAGAAAAAGAAGAAAGAATTAGAACAGTTTAGTAGATTAACTGTCACGAGAAAGAGAGAAAGAAACGTTGAACAAGATTAAAAAAAGATTAACCAACAACTAAGAAGGTTATCACAAAACAAGAGAGTGGAAGAAGAGAGTTCAACTTGATGATTAATAACTAATCCATGATGTTATTTATACACACACTTAGGGTGGTGTATTTACATTGTAGTCTAAATTTTACATACAATAGTGATTCAACCCTTAGGGGTGATTTTGCATTTCCTTCCTTGTCTTTTGTATTCTTTACATACATGCCTTTATGGGTGACATTGCTCTTATGTACTTGTATTTTTAGTCTTTACATTCCCTCTCAAAGGATAGAATTCTCAATTACATCCTTTGAAGCTTGAATTAACATCAGCTTCCTATCCAGCTTTTCTTTGTTCACCTATTCACTGCCTCCTGTCTATCTTCTCAGAGTTTCCATTTTCATTCCTTAGCTCTATTAAGTGCAGCATTCTTCATGAAATCCTTGATTGTAGCTTAGCTTTGGTGAAAAATTAATTAAGCAGATAGTAGGGGTAAAAAACTCAGGTGGGATTTATATTATTGCTCCTCTTTTCACTTTGTTTTTCCTGGGAAAATCCTTTCATCTGATCAAGTAATTTCTCACGAAATCCTTACTAACAACCAAGTTTTCCCTTGTAATTCCCCCTTGATCAGAGCTTTGTGTTTCCATCATGCTTGCACAACACATAGATCACAGCATATCTGCAAATTATATCAAACCGGCCTGCAATTCTACATAGTCTTTCTACAATATATTATGTAAGATATATATCACATGTTCATACAGTTATAACCTGTTCAACATGCATATATAACATATATACAACTATTTAATAATGCATACACATCATATTTCAGTCACTCCCTGCATTTTATCACCTGCATATCTGCCTTTAACAGTACATATCAGCCTACCTTCAGTATATCTGCAGATTATGTATATCCTGCATATTCTCATAATTTTCAACAATATATATGCACACTATGTATCAGGCCATCAGTTACTAATTGCATTTTATATTTATATTCTTATTTAATCTCATTATCCTAGTCCTGTCATTGATCTAAAAAAGATTATATATACTTCTTAATGTTTTATTTCACTTTCTCTGTTCATTCTAGCCTGACACCAGCACAGACCAAAGCAAATTCAGAGCATAAACTAAACTATTTTTATGATATTGAAATCAATAGACAGAAGATCCTGCTTTTCAGAATCCCATATTCTAATGATGTATTTGATTAATCCATCATTCCTGCGATTTATCTTATTCACTTCTCATAAAAAAAACACTTTTAACTCACACACACTATTCTTTCTTTCTTTCTTTCTTTTTTTTTACTTGTGAGATTATTAATGATATATTTCATTAATTTGTTTGCTATTTTACCCAGATGGTATTTCTCCTGCTATATTTTCAGAATTTATACTTAAAGGTAAAACACCAACCGGAACTAATTTGTGTCTCTCTCTGTGTTGTAAAAAGGCCTCAGTTCCTAGAATCTTTGTAAACCCATCAGCAAGTTGTTGTCCTGATGCTATATATTCTATTTTGATTGCCCCTTTCATTACTAGTTCTCTAATGAAATGATGAAAAATATCTATATGTCTGGTTTTCAGACTTGAGGTTGGATTTTTAGTTAGAAATATTGCAGACTTATTGTCACACAATATCTTAAGGGCTGACTCAAACCTAATGTCTAGCTCTCTAAATAGGTAGAAAAACCATTTTATTTCTGATACAATTCCAGATAGAGCCCTGTATTCAGACTCACAACTGGATTTAGATACCACCTATTGTTTCTTAGCTGACCATGCTACTAAGTTGCCCCCAAAACCATATACTAAACCCAGAAATAGATCTCCTATCATCTGGATCATTACCCCAATTTGAATCATAGTAAGCAACTAGCTTGTTTACTGGATTATCTAAGGGTGTAAATCTCAAAGCAATATTCAAGGATCCCTTTATATATCTCATAACTCTTTTTGCAGCTTGTAAATGTATATCAGTGGGTGTTTGCAAAAATTGACTTAGATGGTTGACACAGAATGAAATATCTGTATAATACTCCTGTAGGTTGTTTGTTCCTCTAGAGGATTTCCTAGGTTCTTTGTTAATTTTGGACTTAGAGTCATTGAACTTTTAGAAGGAGTACAATCCAGCATGTTTGTTTTCTTTAATACCTCCTTTATGTACTTCTCTTGACTTAGTATTAGTGTCCTTCCTTGTTTTATACATTCCATTCCTAAGAAATAATTCAGAAATCCTAAGTCTCTACATGAGAATTCTTTGCATATTAATTTTATGCAATTATTTACCTCATTTTCTGAATTTCCAGTTATAATTATATCATCTACATATACCAAAATGTAGATTTTTGATTCCTCGGTTACCTTAAAAAACAGGGATGAATCTGTCTGGCTATTTTTGAACTTGTTTTCTACAAGAAAATTATGTAATCTAGAGTACGTACCAAGCTCTAGGAGCTTGTTTTAGTCCATATAGTGCCTTATTTAGAAGACACACATGATCTGAATAATTTTTATCTTGGAATCCTGTGGGTTGTTTCATATACACAGTTTCACTTAGAAACTCATTTAGGAAGGCATTCTTTATATCTAATTGTCTTAGTTGTCAATCATAGTTGACAGCAATAGAAATAATAGATCTAAGTGTGTTCATCCTACTCACAGGACTATAAGTAGTAGTGTAGTCTACCCCTTCCTCTTGGTTATACCTTTTGGCTACCAATCTAGCCTTGTATCTTTCTATAGACCCATCTGATTTTTTCTTAATCTTGTAGACCCATTTATACCCAACTATATTCATCGTAGAGTTCCTTGGTACTAGTGTCCATGTATTATTTATTCTTAATGCTTCTAGTTCCTCAAGCATTGCTCCTTTCCATTTGTCTTGTTTGTTGGCCTCTGTGAATGTACAAGGTTCTATCTCATCTATAGAAACATTACACTCATAATTTTTTGCCAAAAATCGTGAAGGCCTTTTTTCTCTAGTCTTAGTTCTTGTATCTGCATAGAGCTGTTTAACTGTGTTGGTACTATCTCTGGTTGTGATTCATTGCTTCCATTTATCTGATCTATAATTTGATTAACTATATCTACTTGCTCTTGATGTTCAACTCTATGACTAGTTTGATGAGGTTCAACAATAACTTGTTCAGTTCTTGTGAGTCCATTTATTCCATTTATATTGGGTAGAATTATCCTTACATTTTGATTCTGATTTTTCTCTTCAATTTTCTCATCCTTGGCGTTTTCTAAAAAAGGAAATTCATTCTCATTGAACCTTACATTCCTAGATATAATTATATTTCTATTTTCCATATTCATACACATATATCTCTTATGCTTGTTTGAGTATCCAACAAACATACATTTGGTAGCAGTTGGCTCAAACTTATTTCTAAGTCCTTTTGTCACTAATGAAAATCAAGAATAACCTAATAGTCTGAGTATGCTATAATCAGGTTTTCTATGTGTTAGTATCTCAAAGGGAGATAGAAAATTTAATACAGAGTTAGGAAGTCTATTAATTAGAAAATATGCAGATGATACTACCTCTGGCCACATATCCTTGGATAGACCTGACTGACTGAATACACACCTACTTGTTTCTAAAAGGTGTCTATGTTTTTTTCCCACTACTCCACTTTGTTGAGGAATATTGGGACAAGAAAATCTATGAATTATTCCTTTTTTATTTAGCCAATCTCTTAGTTTATTTCCTAAAAATTCACCACCCACATCAGTGTGGATTTTCTTAATTTTGAGATCTAATTGGTTTTCTATTATGGTCTAAAATTTAATAAAATGATCTATAAAGTCACTTTTATTCCTTAGAAGAATTATCCATGTGTATCTTGTTTTATTGTCTACAATTGTAGCAAAATACCTATAATTCATTCTTGATATTGTTGGAGATGGACCCCAAAGGTCAATATGAAGAAGTTCTAATGCATTAACATTTTTTATTTCACAATATTGAAAAGGAAGTTTTGTCATTTTTGCCATAGGGCAATTATTACAAAATTCAAGTTTTTGTAATTCTAAACTATCTAAGCCTAATACATCTCCTATTTTATCCATAATCTTCAGAGATGGGTGGCTTAGCCTTCTGTGCCAGATGTCAGAGATTGTTTTAAATCCTAGATTGCATTGAATCTCAGGGTTGAAGTAGTACAATCCCCTTCTATTAATCCCAGAAAAAAGGATCTCCTGATTCTTCAAACTCTTCACCTGGAATAATTCCTTCTGGCCAATCTGAATATAACAATTCAAATCACTACAAAGTTTAGTTGTTGATATTAATGTTTTCTTAATCTTGGGTACACATAAAACCTTATTTAATATAAATATTCTGGAATTTATTTTAAATTCAAGTTTTCCTATTTTTGATATTTTTAATTTATCCCCACTACCAATTATAACACCCCCAATACCTGAGTATGTTTCACATTCATGAAGTAGGGCTTCATCAGCAACCATGTGATTGGTTGCACCTGAGTCTAAACACTAATCCAGATCTTGGACTATCACAGAGTTTGCTACTACCTCTTCTTCAGGTTCACAACTATCATCCATAGAGTAAGCTGAAAAATTGCCTCTTTCTGGATAATTTCTGGCTAAATGTCCTTGTTTATCACATATTTGACATACATATGTATTGTCTTGTGATGCTGGCAGATTTAATATGGGTGATAAATTATTTTTCTGAATTGAAGGAGGTATAGTAATAACCTGAGGTTCAGAGTTGTGTCCCTTCTGAGTGTATCCTTTCTTATTATATGCTCCTGGATTGTAAGATCTTCCTCCTCTTCCTGTATTATTTTTATAATTTTTATTATAATATTTTTGATGGTTAGAGTAATTAACCTGGAAGTCCCCTTCAGTAGTCGAATTATCCAGTTGCTTTATTAAAATTTCTTCCTTTATCAGCAAATCAAATAGCTCAGCAAATGTAACATTTTTCTGAAAATTGAGTGAAGTTCTGAAAGTACGATATTCAGACCCTAAACCTCTGAGTATATACTCTGTAACTCGCTCATCAGACATTGCATAACCTGCAACCTCCATAGAATGCTTTAGACTCTTAAATTTCAGCATATATTCTTTCATGGACAGATTGTTTGTTTTCTTTAGAGTACCCATCTCATCCCTAAGAGCTTGGACCTGATTTTTATCAATTAGGAAGATATCAACCTCTAGCATCTTCCAAGCTTCTGCTGCTGTTTTACACGGGATTAATAATGGTTGAATTTCCTTTGATACTGTTACTTTTATCCAACTAAGAACAATGATATCATTTCTTTTGTATACTTTGTAGGCTGGATTTTTAGTACCATCTTCAAGATTCTCATCAGGGATAGTCACTTCTCCAGTAACATATTTCATTAAATCGTGAATGTTCAATGCACCTTTAAATTGACTTTTCCAAACCAAATAGTTGCCTTCACTAAGTGGTGTAGGGCACAGTGATGAAATGCTATACATCATATGAGGTACATCCGTTCTTGCTACTAAAGCCCCTTGTGTTGCCATCTTAACAATGCAAGAACCAAAAAAAAAACTGATTTCCCCCAAAATTGAAAATAAACGTACCAACAGGAACCGTGAATCCTTAGATCTGTTTTTCCAGACCAGCTCTCGATACCATGTGAAGATTTTAATCTTGAGGAGTATGTCAACAGACTTGACGAAATCAGTAGGAATGATGATCGTTGAAGCAGAATCGTGTTGTGATGAAATCAAAGAAGAAGAGAACGATAGAGAAGAAGATGAAGAATAAAAAGAAGAAGAAAGAATTAGAACAGTTTAGTAGATTAACTGTCACGAGAGAGAGAGAAACATTGAACAAGATTAGAAGAAGATTAACCAACAACTAAGAAGGTTATCACAAAACAAGAGAGTGGAAGAAGAGAGTTCAACTTGATGATTAATAACTAATCCATGATGTTATTTATACACAAACTTAAGGCGGTGTATTTATATTGTAGTCTAAATTTTACATACAATAGTGATTCAACCCTTAAGGGTGATTTTGCATTTCCTTCCTTGTCTTTTGTATTCTTTACATACATGCCTTTATGGGTGACATTGCTCTTATGTCCTTGTATTCTTAGTCTTTACAGAATTAATATTGAAATCCTGGTCAAAATCCGACACAATATTAATTGATCATGTTCGTTGGCCGTCAGAGACGAAATATCAATCTTCCTTAGAACATAATCCATCAACTGGAATCCGCGTAGCATAGCGGAGAATTGTGCCTCCTATGAGAAGTAGTTGTTCTTCTCGAGAAGGACATATTTAATCGGCTTCATATATAACAACCTTCGTGCGTAAATGTCGATTGTGTGGAATTCAATCATCAGAGTACGACTTGAAATAGCAGAAGAAAAAATAGGATGCTCTGTTGTCATCGGAGCGAGAATTCTATCGATGATTCACACCTAAGCGAATGATATCATATAAGTTATTGCAACTTCTTTTTGCATGAAATTATGAGTTGAGCTAGTGTCCACTAAGACGCTCACATATTTGTTTGAAATTAATCCATTCAGTCTTATTGTGTTTGAGTTGATATGACCCTCAAAAGCATGTAGTGAGATTTCTGTTTGAACTCCTTTCACAAGTGTAGATGCATTTTCATCATTTACTTCCAATATTTCTTGGTCTTCCACTTCTTCCAGAAAATATTGATCAGCTAAGAGTCTAAATAATTTACCTTGTCTGCTTTTACACACTTGATTATGATTAAACCCAGATTTCTCTTCACTGTTGAAACACAAACCCTTGCTTTTTTTTTCTGTCCTTTCAGCTGGAAATAGCCTTTTAAATACATTTTGTCCCTCATTAACAGATTGTGTTGCTTTAACACCAGTCATTGAATTTATTTTAGCAACTTGTGGTGTTGCTGGTGTGTATTTGGTGTTAAAAGGCTTGCAAATTGTTTTGTTATGATCTCCTTTCTTTGCATCAATCATATTGGACACCTCCATTGCTTCATGTATGGTGGAAGGCTTGCTTAATATCACATCAACTTGTAGTTCTTCCTTTAATCCAGAAATATACATTTTTAGGACGAAACATTCAGGAAGGCCTATGACTCTGGTGCTCATCTTTTCAAATTGGCTTTGGTAATCAACTAGGCTTCCCTCTTGTTTGAGTTTACTTTACCACCAGGAAGTTGATAATGTATAATTATAAATTTTCTGATCACATCATCCACGAAATTCACCCAATTAGTCAGCATGTTACTTGTTTCCATCTATGCAAACCACTTCTTTACCAACCCATCCAAATGAAATGACACAATCAGTAATTACCTACGCACTGCAAATATCCAGTGTTCAGTATCTGAACCATCGATTAAACCTTGGAATATTCACCTTAACATGCTTTGCTGGAACATAGTTAGGGTCATTCAATATGTTTAAAACATAACAAGGCTTATCGAGATTTACCACAGATTTATAATATGTTTATGGTTGAACAATTGTTAATATCTTTCCTTCTAGAGACTAAGTATTGATTGGATCTGAAGGTTTCTCTTTAAGCATTTCTGCACATAAATCTGAAATTTGTTTGCTCAACTGTATAAAATTGTTGTTTACATTAGATCTAAATTCTCCGATCTCTTGAATCTGTGACATTTAATTTGCAGGTTTTGTAAACATAGAAAATTCGGATGAATTACCAAATCAAAACTCTGACTAACTGCAACCATCCTGTTAATTAAAAAAGAGTTCAAAGAAAAGATGAAAGCACCAACCGGGGTCAACCCCTGAAATTGAAACTTAGCTCTAGTCGAATGTTTGTTGTTATAAATTAAGCAATCCGATCGAGGTCTCAATTCGGCAGTACAAAACAGATGGACGATCTTCAGTTGATGGCACGAGATCCAAAGAATATTTTACGAAGGTGGAATGATTGGTGATGGAATGGAGGAGGCGCAATGATTAGGATGAAATTTTAGGTAACTTTAATTGATAACCTAATCATACTGTTTTTACAATTATTTATATCAATTCTGAAATTGCAATATTTAAACTAGATAGGGACCACTAATTAAATTTCCCCTTTAACTGATTTAGCCACTTGACCCTGACTCAATTTCATAATATTTCATCCAGACTGGTCTTCTTTTGGTCCGGATCGTTTTATGATGGTTAGACTCAATTTCCCCCTTTCTGGAAGTAATTAGGTCTTCCTCCTCTGCTCCAGCTCCGACGCCCTCTGCTAAGACGAATCGACGATGGCCTGAATGTCATCGTTCTTCATCACATGGTAACCCAATGATACCATATCAGGAACCCTCATTGTTCTTATAAGTACTTCAACTCTATCGGAATACCTTACAAATATCTTATATGCTTCCTAACATATAAACAAATTATGTCTTTGCCCGAAAGTTTGATTTGCGAGAGGTTGTACTGTACTCGATCCCATGAAGAGACCAGATTTTCAAAGAATAGATTGTGGTGGTGGTCCATATGAAAAATTAGGTGATGATGAGCCATGCATCGATTTAGTAGAAACCACTTTACGTAGTTATATGAAAAGATAGGGTTACCGAATCCAAAGGTCAGAGAGAGGTTGTTGGTCCTAAAATATAACTGCTCCATAACCAAGTTCGAGGAGCCTTGTAGTTCAACAATTATTGTTGGTAACCCAAAGGAAATGGTCAAGGTGGTAGGCCTCCGAAGAACTCTGAGCGATTTGTATCTAGACGTGGAAGTTTAACACACAAGGTTAGATCATGTTCATTTTTTTTTTTGAAGCAAAGATCATGTTCAATTTGCAGTTACGCGGAGCATGATAAGAGGAGGTGCCTTAGGCCAACATTTTAAGTCAAGTAGTCAACTACCGAAAAGAAATATTGATAGTGATGTACTCGGGTCAAAAAAACATATACTACCAGTCTCTATATACTACTTGATGAACTGACCTTCAAGTTCAATGACTTAAAATATTGGTTGATTTGATAGATTATTGTCTCTCTTTGTAAGAATTCATTTTCTCTTAGGTTTACTATTTTAGAATTAGTAAAATATTTAGAATTATTAGTCATATCGCAACGTTAGGTTGGTTGATTGTATTTCTAATGTATATATATATAGTCAGAGTGAATGAAAAAAATATGAATTAAATACTCAACAAAATTCTACTTCAATTTTAAGCTTTTTCAGGAGATTTTTCTTCTTCTCAGTCTCAGACCTCTTTATGAGATTTTTTCAATTTAGGTTTTCTAACGACCGACAATAAAAAATGGTTGTTACACTCTTTCTCTTGTTGAAAGTTTGAATAATGTTTCATAGCGAAAAAATCATGAAATTCCTAAACAAAATCTCATCCAATACATCTTCCCATGGGCTATGGCTATGGGTTTATATATTCTAGGCCAATCCAGCCCATCCCATATTCTCAGAATCTCAGAATCTCAGCCCAAACCAATCCAACCCAACCCAACAGATCTTTCTCTGCATCTTCCACCTCATCACAAGGGATGGGTATGGTCGTATCACAAGCAAAGATTAATTAGGTCATTATATAATGTTCCCAACCCCTTCTGATCTCCTCCCCAAAAGGCCAACCGCCGACCGTCGAAACCCTAGCTGCCAGTCTACGACGGCGAGTGGAGATTCTGACTTCCTCTGCACTGGCGAGATAGATAACGTTGCACCAGTGACGGTTATTGTGAAGCAGGTAACTGACGATTTAGATTCCTATATTCTACAAAGAAATTATGATTTTTCTCATTACTATTTATGCATATCATGATTGTCACGACGAATTCAATGCAATAATTTGGCTCGATTGGGGCGCAGATAAAAACCAGTTATTTCGTTGTAGGAATATTGCATTATTGAATTATTGATAGTGTTTTTCTCTTCTCGGAATAGTTGACTCGCTTTGCAGGAAGTGCTATCTTTACTCTGACTTATTGGAATCTCATTGTTATGTAGATTTTTTCATTGCCTGTTTTTTTGTCAGAAACAATTTTTTCCAATCTTTTTTTTTTATCAGGTGAATAATTTATAGATCACTTGGAAAATGTCTGGGTATCTAGTTAGAACATAGAATCATGCGTTTCTAAACATTTCCATTCTCCACCAATCAAAATTGATATTGTTCATGGAAAAAATCACAGATAGTTCATTGGTTCTTGCTTTTATTTCGTGAAATTTAAATCCAATATGAAGTATCAGACTAAGTAGTTGATTAATCTGTTAATGTAATTAAAGAGGTGTTTAGCATATGTGAAAGGAATTGGAGATTAAAACAACACACTCAAAGACCACCAGAAAATACCAGCAGAGAAATTTTGAGGGATGTGAGTACTGCATATGGTGCCATGTCCTATAAGAAGAACAATCCTTCACAGATTGAAACTCAAGCTATATTCATATGGGAGTCCAACTTCTTGAGGCACAATCCATAACCAACTAGCCAGAGTCCTAGCTATATATGAGAGTGACAATGTTATTTTACATTTTATGTTTACATTTTCCTTTTATTTTCAGAAATGAAAATTTTAATTCATAAAAAAAACCGATTATGGCAAAACCTTTAACCTTATAACCTATCAATCTTATGGAGGGTATCCATTTCTGATCTTCTAATCTTATGGAGGGTATCCATTTCTGATCTTCTATTTACCCCTATGTTTGAGTCTCGCACGAGATAGCGGGAGATATCGCCCATAGCGCGGGTAGCTGGCGATATCTCTCCGCGATATGCCTATATCTCGCCATTTCACCCCATTTTTCCCCATTTCTCCATTCATGATTTTCTCATCTCCTTCTCTTTTCTCTTCTTTTCTTATTTTTTTGCCACCCCTAGATGATCCAAAGTCCAAACAATCTGCCCCCATGTGGGAAGGAAGAAGAGATATTGCAACATCTCTTCTTTAACTGTCAATACAATAGATATTTATTGCTAGAATCCACTGGTTGTCTTTTCAACGCAATTTGGGCACTTAGGGGCCAGAACCCTCCCACACCCTCAATAGACATTAGAATAGGAGACATTATGGAAACAATTCAAAAATTTACACACAAATCCAGTTGTTGGGGTACACAATGGATAATGCTAGCAAACCTTTCCTGACACATATGGTGTGAGAGAAATAGGAGAATAAAACAACATACACTAAGTCCCCCATAAATTGTCAGTAGAGAAATTTTAAAGGATGTGAGCTGCATATGAAGCCACAACTTTTAAGAAGCACAATCTTTCACAGATTGAAATTCAGGCCATATGTTTATGGGAGTCCAACCTCTTGAGGCATCAATCCTTATCTAATTAGTCATGGTCACAGCTGTATATAAGAGAGTGACAACATTTTTACATTTTATTGTATTTGCATTTCCCTACATTTGTAGCCTCGGACACTGCCCAAATCCATTTTCAGAAATGAAAGTTTTAATTTATTAAAAAGAGAGACTCTAAAATAAATAGTTTTGAAATGAAGGTGTAAGTGCCTATCCTATGGGAGAAGAATCCAATTGGTAAATTGCATCATTGCGGGTAAATACACTTTTTTGGCTGATTATGGATCCTCACTCAGTCCCAACCTCCATAATAAATAAGGTAAACTTTCCTATCAATTTATCCGAGATGGTAGGAAAGGTATCCCCTAGGAGCAAATGTTCCTGCCTAGGGAAGAAGGTGGCTTTAGGGTCAGTGAGCCAAAAGGAAAGCCAATTTATGGAGTCTAAGGGTCTCGATCTTAGCCGAGTGGGACAAAAAGAGATACATAAAAGGCAAACACCTCACGTAGATGATAGATCCTTTCCAGACCTAACACAATCACATATTCAGCTCTTTGGAAACACCTACATTATTATGTTATTTATTATTTTGTGATTCGGCACATCATTCTTCATAGAAGTTTATTAATTTTGCGGTTTCTCTGAGTATGGATGTTTTCTAATTATTAGGCTGTTGTTGGTTCTTTCCCAGGAGGTTACACCTGGAAATGATTGTACCCTGAATGCATTGGTAGAAAGGGCTGCAAGGCCTTGGGTGATCAGATCTTTATCATGGCTGAACAATCGTCTCGGCTTAATCGTCTGCTCACACTTTTGGACAGTATCCTAGGCTATAAACTTTCGATGTATGCTTAGTTTATTTCTTGCACGTAAATAAAAGTCAACCAATTTTTTTATCTCCATTTATAATAAACTCAGGGCATTGACATTTTAATGAAAAAAATTAATTCTATAAAAAATCCAACCAGTTTTCCCCCTTCTTTTTCTTAAACTGTTTCTTTAACGATAATTAAGCTGGTTCAACTCAAGCAACACGACTAGCAGCTGCAAAGCAAATTGGCGATATTGCTAAGTCACATCCTCTTGAGTTAAACTCCCTCATTAAAAAGGTACACATTAATTTTTTTAGAAGGTAGCAGAATTCTTGCTGGAGGGTATACATTTATTTATTTATTTATTTATTTATTTCGTGATGTTTTGGTTCTGATATCGTGCAAGTATTGATTTTTTGATGGATCTAGAATGTCAATTGATGAAACATACCTCCATAAAATATTGGGCTCTTTATTATTTGATCTTTATCTTTGTGGTTTATTACAGGTTTCACTGTATCTTCGAAGTAGGAATTGGGATACTAGAGTTGCTGCTGCTCATGCTATTGGTGCAGTTGCTGAAAATGTTTCACATATTACTCTGAAGGAACTATTTTCACATGTGGAAGCAGAAGCATCGGAAGGAGGGTTACCTGATGCGAACAGTGCAGTTGCAGCATTTTGCACTAGTTTCAATCCAGGCACAATTTCTGGCCTTTCTTTTAGCAGGTCGACCAATAAAATATTCTTTTTATATATCCTTATGATTTGACGCTCTGCCTTTTCTTTTCTGATAGCAACATATTAGTTCTCTACGATTTTGTTGCCACCTAAATATGTACGTAAAAAATCGTGGTTTTGAAATCAGGAATTGAATGAAAACAAAATTACGTTAAAGATTCAGTATATACAAAATTAAAAAAGGCTGATATCTTTTCGTAGCATATCTCAAAACAGCAGTATATACTATATGAAAAACAAATTCATGTTTGGAAGTGGTTTCTGACTTTCTTCTGTAATATATTTTTTTGTGCGTGTTGGTTATTTTTATTTATAATAGTATTAATAATAAAATAAAAAGTTATTAATGTTATGAACAGAGCAAGATCTGAAAATGGGGGAGATCAAATGATCGATCCCACCTAAAATATTATTAATTACTTTATATACATTTAGGGGGATTGAGATCTAAGAGAACTGTGTTAATTGTTCTGTTAGATCTAAATCATAGAAGTTTCTTGATTTATTTAGTTAACTACACAATATTAACTAATTACATAAATACCCTTATAATATCATTAATAGCCCCCCTCAAACTCATCTATATTCATCAATGAGGTTGGCCTTCAATTCCATAAATTGTGTTGGCCTTAATGGTTTGGTCAACACATCAGCTTTCTGTTTGGTATTTGGAATATGATTCACTTCTAGAACCTTCTTCTATTAGTGATATGATACATACATACATATGCATATCATATCATATGTATGATATGATACGATATTAATTAGTGATATGATATATGTTATTGTAGTATTAAGTTGTATATATATGATACTCATTGTGAATGAAAAGGGATCGAGTATCTCTCCCACTTATTTACATCTCTAATATCTTCTCAACTCTTTATCTCACAAAGTTGAAGTCAAGTGCAGCATGCTTGATTTTTGTGTGGAAAACTGGATTTGCAGCCAATTGTGTTGCTTTTAAGTTGTCACACCACAATTTATAGAGTTTATCAATCTTTATACCCATTTCACTTAGTAAGTTTACCACCCAATCAAGCTCAGCAACTGCTGCAGTGATAGCTCTGAATTCTGACTCGGTGCTTGATCTGGACACTGTTGATTGCTTCTGAGAACACCACATCACCAGTGACTGGTCACTGGTCCATATATTATATATATTAAGTAACCTGTTTGTCTCATCAGATGCCCAGTCAGCATCACTGTATGCTGAAATATTACAGATACTGGATCTCCTCAACACAATTCCCATGATTTGAGTCCCTGATAAATATCTGAGCACTCTCTTCATCATAATCTAGTGTATCTCCTTGGGTTTCTCTATGAACTGAGCCAGTTTATTTACTGTATATGAAATATCATGCCTTGGCATTGTTAGGTACTGCAAGGATCCTATGATCTTTCTGTACTCACTACTCAGTGCCTTCTTTATCACTTCCATCATCTGAATAGAACTGCTGATTATGCTGCTTTGGTAGTTTGGGGTAGAAATGGGTTTAATATTTTGAAAACCATGTTCGTTCAACAAGTTGACTAAATACAAGTTGATCCAAAAATATTCCATCAACATGTTTTCTCACCCTTATACCCAAGAATATTCTAAATCCCCACAGTCTGATTACATATTCAGACATCAAGGCATCTAACACTTTCTTTGTCCTTTGTTGAGTTTGAACCAGTTATCACTATGTCATCTACGTATACTAAAATGCAGATTATATCATCAACTGTTTTCAGTTTTCACAAATAATGAGTCATTAGACTGACAAGCTTTAAACCCCATGCTATTCAGCGATGGTTTTAGCCTTTTAGGTGCCTAAAACACATTCTAGACGCATGTTTCAATTCATACAGCGCTTTCTTCAACAAGAAGACATGTCTAGGTCTGACCTCATCAAGAAATCCAGCAGACTGCCTCATCACAATCTTTTCTTCAAGCCGACCATGAAGAAAAGCATAACTAATGTCAATCTTTTGCATCTCCTATCCTCTGGAGACTACAATGGTGAGGACTATTCTAATTGTTTTAGGCTTCACCACAGGACTAGAAGTCTCTACATAATCACACCCCTCCACTTGATTACTTCCATTTGCCATCAACCTTGCTTTAAGGCTTCTGGATTTGTCTCATCGTCTGCATCTTCAACGGTACTTGGTCCATTGAATCTTCAGAAGGGTGAAGCTGTTCATGATGTCGTCTGGAGGAGGAAGATAAGCGTTGGGTGAAGCATTTTGGCAAACCTATCTTTTGTGCCGATGTCTTCCTCAACCCCAACGTTTTCTATCTTCTACAAGAATCTGATGACGAGTAAGTATTCTTTATATATAAGTAAGCAAGTTCCTTATTTGAATACGAAATGAACTTCCACACATGCTTGATGAAGATGGTGTCGAGCATGGAGAAATTATTAGAAATCTTGCAACAAATAATGCAATACAAGGATAGGATTGGATACTTTGGTATGCCTTTGGCTGTTGAATCTTTCTCAATAACGGACCCGTGTAAGAATGAAGATTCAAGAGTACTTTTGAATTTTAATTGATTAGTCATTGATGACATATTTTATTTACAGATGCATGGTGGAGTACATTTGGTTTTCCAACACGTGATTTTATGGACGTAGCAAAGAGGATCTTATGTCTCTGTGTAACAACTTTCAGTTGCGAAAGAAACTAGAGCACATTCGATCTCGTAAATTTCAAGGTTTAAAATCCGACGGTTAACCACTGGTTAACTAGCTGACCGGTAGATTAGTGCTAACCGATGATCGGTTAGTGGTATTCGGGTATTCGGGACGGATCCAACCTGAAAACCCGATCCGTTTTAAAATTTTAAAGGTTTAAAGGCTATGTAGAAGACTACAATTTTTTGAAAACTACTATTTACTATCTAGAAAACTAAAACTTCATTTCTATTACAAGTTTACTACTGAATTTAAATTTCTATTACTACTACGTTTGGATTTCTGTCACTACTATGTTTGAATTTCTATTACTATTTTTTTGAATTTGTTATCTATTAGACTATTACTATTATAATTTAAAGTTTAAACAGAGTTTTTTATATCGATAGGATATATACTGTATTTATCAAGGCTTTTGCATATGGTCGCATATGCGACCAGGTGCATTCCCCCCATCGCATATTTGGGGGGTCGCCTATTTTTGGGTCTTAGCCGGATCCGGCTAAGCCCGACCCATATACCCAATAAATATTTTAAAAATAAAGCTTTTATAATAAAAATTATAATACTTTAAAAACTTAAGGACTTAAAAAAAATTAATTAAAAATCTAAAATTTCTAGACCTTATTTCAAAATCAAAACCGTTGCCTCCCACCACCTCCCAAATCCAGATCTTCCTCCTCTCCTCTCATCCTCGCCGGACGTCCTGTCACCTCGCCGGAACTTCCAGATTTCTGGACTAGTATTTTATTTTTTTTCTATATTTTATTCATAAAAAAAACCTCGCATATTGGGTCGCATATGTGACCAGCGCTCGCATATGCAATATGCGCACCCAGGCATCGCCTGGTCACCTGGCCGCCTGCAAAAGCTTGTATTTATCTTCAAAATTGTAAAATTACCAGAATACCCCACTGGTTAACCGGTGGTTAACCGACCTAACCAGATAACCGGTCAGTCAGAACCGGTTACCGGTTAACCGATTTTTAAACCTTGGTAAATTTTAGTTCAATCATTATTGAGTAGAACTGTAGAATTGTAGAAATCATTGTTTGACGATTCTTAAATTCTTATTTAGACCCATACAAAGAAATACAATCGTCTTGAGGTGATTTGAATGGGAAAGTGTACATTAACTTCAGCAAGAGATTAAATGAACGATAATTAAAACGCAAGCTAGAATGTAGGAACTTAGACCCTATACCAAGTTACCAACGAAAGAAATCAACTACAATAGTGAATGGTTGACTGGCGAGGAGGGAGCCGCCAATGAGTGGGTTTATGCCTTATGGTGAAGAAGGTCTTATTTAGGCAAGTGTTGAGGATGCAATAGGCGTCAATGAAACATATGACCCATCTACTAGTCAATATAGTAGAGGACCATCTAGAAGATTCAAAGATGATAATGAAGGGGGATATTCTGAGGAAGATGATTCATTCAATTAAACTCTCCTTTGTATTAAGATTTAAGATTAAATACTAAGATGTAACTCATAAGTACTAAGATGTAATTCATAAGTATTTTTTTATTTTGCTTAAGACTTATATTTAATTTTACATATATTCTATTAATATTGTGAAAAAATACAGGAAATATTTTAATATTTATAAAATACAGGGGAAATATTGCAAATTTTCCACCCTGTTTCAAGCGACGTCTAGGCTTTCATGTGACCAACTCCATTGCATGAACGCTAAACGCATATAAAAGCTTGTTCCCTACAAATTCATCTGGAATGGTAGGAGGAACAGTAGTTGGAAGAAAATGGCACTCCCCAAGAAGGAAAAGGGTGTAGGGGTGAGAGATTTCTTTGTAACCAACAATACATCAATAGTTAAAAGGGCAGAAAAATGTTGGAATCCCAACACCTCAATTTTTGTTAAAGGATTGCACATAAACGACATCACTATAAGACCCATAATAGATTCACATATGTGGAAAACAATATTTGACACGAAGGAAACAATCAATTCTTGTGTTGAATGTCCAAGTAACAATAGAATCTGGTCAAAAATGCCCTCGAAATTCTCCATGTTCTTCTGTTGAATTAAAATATAAAGTTTAATGCACTTACCAGACTACAGGGATGGGGAATTAACCTACAAACCACATGTATTCTATGTGGGACAGAAGAAGAAACAATTCAACACCTATTTTTCAACTGCCCAATGCCCATACTCTATCCTTGGAGGTCACAAACAACCTAAATAACGCGGTATGGACAAAAAGGGGGCAATCCTCTCCATCCCCCATGATTGATATTAGGATTGGTGATATCATAGAAACATAATATTAAAACAGCATACACTTAGACCCCTAGAATCAATCGGCAAAGAAATACCGAGGGATGCGAGTACTGCTTTTGGTGCTACACCCTACAAAAAAATCAATCTTCATCAGATTGAATTGCAAGCCATATCATTATGAACTTATGAGAGTCCAACCTCTTGATACATCAGTCTATGGCTACATTGCCGGTGATATAGCTATATAAGAGAGTGATAATGCAACTACATGTTTTTATGTTCTTATTCTATGTTTTACATTTCCCTACATTGTAATTCGGCAATGCCCACCATTACTTTTTCAGTAATAAAATATTTAATCCCTCAAAAAAAAACTTCATCAAAAAAAATCTACACAAAAACCATTGGTCCCACATGGCTTACTCATTCAAAGCTGCATTATGTGTACCTCACTACCCCCATATAAATAGTTCCAAATTATTCTGTACCTCACCACCTCTATATAATTCTGCATTCCATATATTAATATTAATGTTCGTCGACAGTTAATTTTTGTGCAAATGTGAGATTAAATTTTTTTAACTTATTTTGTGCATTCTATAATCTATTATTTATTTCATGGCAATTTGCAGCTTTGATATCACCAAAGTATTGGAGTTTGGTTCTCCATTGTTGGCATCAGGTGGCCAGGTAACTCTGCAAGTCATATTTTTATTCATAATTTTTTACTTCATTTTTTCATTTATTCAAAAGCTTGGTTTCAATATTTAGCATTAGAAAATTCACATGATAGAAGGAGATCATTAATTTTTTACTGCTTGTTTTTTTCCATTTTTAATGGATAACTTCAAAAAGGAAAAAAGAGAAAAAGGAGATCATTAATTTCTCCCTCTTTTCCACTGATTTTGCTGAAGAAGACTACTTTGAAATCTGAATATATCTGAATATCTGAATATATTATCAAAATAGTTGATTTCTAGTTGTTGGATTCACCTGTTACCCTTAATCTTTCTCTCTCTTCTTGTAATCCAGGACCCACCCTTCTAATGAAATATTTACTTTTATAGAAAAGGTCCACTTTCCTGAAATGGTTTAGCGAATGCCAAATTGCTTTGATGTTATAAGAGTATAAAGTCACTGCATGGTCCTTTTAGGGATTTTATGAGAGTATATCTAGAATAGCAATTTGAAGAGGGCACCTTTCAGGACTTCAAATAACATATTTATCTGCATAAGATTAGTTTTATATTTCCCACCTTATGCATATATTCCTCTGAAGCTCTGACTGACAAATGATTAAAAAGGCTAGTGCATTTAGGATAGGTGATTTTGTTAGAAGAGAGTGGAAGTCCTCCTACATGGAAATTGATCAGTCTTGAATCATTGCTTCCAGTCTTCCACTACTTGAGTATTTGTCAATAATAACAATTTTTTATACAATTTTTTATTGTAAATACTGGGCAAGGCCTACTTCATTTTTGATGAAATTTAATCCTTATATAAAAAAATGGTTCACAGATTGACATAAATTAATCGTTTTTCTTAATTTAAAAAATCACTGCTTCCCCCTCAGGAATATGACATAGTTGTTGACAACGGAAAAAGCCCAGCTGAAAGGCTTGCTCGACAGAAGCAGAATCTTCACCGACGTCTAGGTACTTCATTGACATTAATCATTTATGCACCTGTATATTGAATCAACTATGTGGAATCGAGGATTAGTTTTTTTACGAATTTAAATATTTTATTATTGAAAAATAAAAGGGGAAGACAAAGTCCAAGACTCTGTACAAATGTATGGAAATGAAAAATAATCATCACTCAGATTCTCTTATTATATAGCCAGGTCCTAGGAATTAAGTAGCTATGGACGGATGCCTCAAGAGGTTGAGAGGAAGGGTATATCTCAGGTTAGGACATAGTTCTAAAAAGCGCTAGTGGCATTTTCGTAAATATTTATGAAAAATGCATATATACCCTTTTCAAAATATGTATATATATTTTTAGGTCCAATTTGCCACATTACAGATTAAGTCCAGCTGAAACAGAAATTCTGCAATCTCAGGTAGAGCAATTATTGAAAGAAGGGTTAATTAGACATTCAGTGTGTCCTTGTGCTGTGCCTGCATTACTAGTACCCAAGAAGAATGGGGAGTGGAGAATAACTAGTGCTTGCATTACAGTAGGGCTATCAACATAATAACAATTAAGTATAGATTCCCTATCCCAAGATTAGAAGAACTACTCGATGTGTTGGTAGGACACTCATCTTTCACAAAGTTAGACTTGAAGAGTGGTTACCATCAGATAAGAGTTAGGGAGGGGTAGGGTGTCAAGTAAAGCTCGTCTCGGGCTCGCGAGCCCGAGCCTAAAGCTCGTTAAGCTCGATGGGCTCGGTAAGAAGTATAAAAAAATAAAAAATAAATTATATTTAGAGAGAATGGAGATGTAGCACAGATGGTAAAACGTTTTCTTAGTATGCGAGAGGTCACAGGTTCGATCCCCCATATCTCCAAGTTATTTCTTTTAACCTGCAGCTTAAGTTCGAGCCCAGGCTCGCGGGCTCGAGCCTAACAATTCTTAAAACGAGTCCGAGCTCGTGGGCTCGAGCCTGACAATTCTTAAAACGAGCCCGAGCCCGGCCAAACCAGGCTCAGCGAGCCCGAGCCCAAGCCCAAGCCTGGCTTTATAAGCAAAAGCTCGGCTCGTTTGACACTCTAGGGAGGGGGATGAGTGGAAATCAGCCTTCAAAACTGGGAAAGGATTATATGAATGGTTATTCATGCCCTTGGCATGTCTAACGCATCATTCACCTTCATGAGATTGATGACTCAAGTGCTTAAACCCTTACTGAATGACTGTGTCGTGGTTTATTTTGATGATATCTTAATCTTCAGCAAAAACAGAGAAACTCACTTGGAAGATATTAAAAAAGTGCTGACATTGTTGAATGGAAACCAGCTCAAGTTCAATATGCAGAAATGTGAATTTTTAGTGCATGAGTTACCCTTTTTGGAGTGCATAGTAGGTCAACAGGGGTCAGGGATTAAAAGTGGATCCCTCAAAAACATCTGCATTAGATACTTGGATGTCTCCTCGTGACATAACAAAAGTGAGGAGTTTCTTAGGTCTTGCTTCCTTCTATAGAAGGTTTATAAAAAATTTCAGTACTATAGCAGGTCCAATTACTGATTGCTTAAAGAAGGGACCTTTCAATTGGACTACTGAGGTTGAATTAGCATTTGTAGAGCTAAAAAAAAATACAGCTAGCACCTGTGTTAAGTTTACCTGATTTCAGCAAGGTGTTTCAAATTGAGTGTGATGCATCATGTGAGTTAGGATTATACTAAGCAATGCTTTTCATGCGACCATGCGGTCATGCGATGGCCCTGGTCGCATAATTTAGGGTGGGAAATTTGCAAAATTCCCTGGCTAAATCAGTATGAGAAAATAAGTTTTAGCAATAAATGCTCACAGACGTCTCTTCGCAAGCGAGTTTTTGACAAAATCGCGAGCGTCTGACGGGGTAGGGTTAGGAGCGAGCGTCTGATGGGATATCGCGAGCGAGCGTCTGACATTTCTTCGCGATCGAGTTTTTGACTGAATCGCGAGCGCACGCTGACATCGCAAGCGAGCATTTGATATCGGGCGGGGGAGGAAGTCTGACCTCCTGACTGCACGATTGTCTGTCTGATCTTATTTTAATTGGGTAAATGGGTTACCCACATAGCACCAATCAGATCCGCCTAACCCGTCCAGTGCATGAAAGCAAACGCCTACATGCGATGGACCGCATGACAGCATATGCAACGCCTAGGCGTCGCATGAAAAAGCTTGCTAATTTGGAAGATCCTTTGAGAAATATTTGGAACTAATTTGAAATTCAGTTCTACTTGCCACCCACAGACAGATGGACACACTGAAGTAGGTAACAAATCACTTGGAAATTTACTTAGTGTGCTAGTAGGATTGTATGAAAGAATCCAAAATAGTGGGATCAGTGTATCCTCAGGCTCAATTCGCATTTAATAGCATACCCAACATACCCAATTGATCCACATGTCATGCTCCTATTGTAGTAGTCTTTGGGCATAAGCCAGATCAGGTAAATGACTTGAGGACTCCTGAATCAGACAATACAGTGGTAGAAGACATGGTTCAGAATGGCAGAAAAATATTTGAAGCAAGCTTTTTCATGCGACGCCTAGCCTAGGCGTCGCATATGCGACCATGCACTGGAGCGCGTTAGGCGGATCCAGGCCGGATCCGCCTAACTCAAAAGCCCATTTATTTAAGTTTAAATGGAGGAGTTAGGTTTTAAAAACCCTAACTCCTCTTTTTTCCCTATTTCTTCTCTTTTCTTCCCTTTTCTCCCACATTTCCAGTCCTAACCCTAAATTTCCAGCCCATCACCTTCGCCCATTTTCTCCGGCCATCTACTAGGGAACTTCTGGCCACCTACTAGGGAACCTCCGGCAACTAGCAAGCGACCTCCGGTGACCTGCAGGGAACCTCCGGCGAACGTCGACTATCACCTCCAGCCACCTCCGGCGATCTTATTATGCGGCCAGGGCCATCGCATGACTGCATAAAAAAGCTTAATTTGAAGACAATGGAAGTCTCTAGAGGGTGCTAATAATCAGTATAAAACAACAGCTGTTAAGTCAAAGAGATGGAAGGCATTTGAGTGGGTGAACTACTTATGGTACACCTGCATAGAGACGGATTTCCAGTTAGAACAAACCTAAAAATTGAAACAACGAAGCTTTAGCCCTTGTGAGATTTCAAAATAAATAAATGACAATGCTTAGGTGGTGGACCTGCCAGCTGAGTTCAATATGCCCTCCGAACACAGAAGATTTGCAATTGAGGACAATTGCCTCAAGAGAAGGGTTATCTGATGCAGAGATTCATATTAATCATTTCCATGGTCAGGCTATTAAAAAGAATCAGGGTCAGACTCATGAGTGGCTCGAGTAACCATGCTCAGCCTTTGAGTCCAATGGACTCACAATGTAGAATTGTCCAATGTCTACATTTTGAGTATAAATACTCAGTGGATCAAAAGGAAAACACTTTTTGAAAACACATTCCCGATTGAGGTATTACTGCATTCTTTTATTTTCTTCTTTCTGTTTTTCATCTCGATTCTACATTCTTCTTCTTCTTTCAATCTTTCTGTGAGGATTTGATCGACCTGATCAGATCTGATCTGTTATTCCTATTGTTGGTGCTGGTTACTGTTACATTGGAAGAGCTTGTGGTCTCCTCCAAATCGACCAAATCTCTATCAGTTGTTGGCCTTTCCTTACATTAGGGAGCAACATCTATTTCCTTTGAATTACTTTTTTTCCATCCCATATGAAATTATATGCTAGTTTCCTTACTTTACTAGTTATTAATTCTGGTAGTGCAGTGCCTTGGGCCCAATATGTATATTTCCCTACCAGGATCCAATTTACCAGTTGGATTCTTTCTACCAGTTGTAATCAGGGCATTGCCCTTTATTTTATAATGAAAATTTTAATTTACCAAAAAAATTAATTTTTTTGCAAACCCCTTTAATTGCCCTTTAGTTATTGATGAAATAACGTAGATGTATGTCCAGCCCAGAATAAATCTGCATGTGCGACTTTTTATTCAATGAAAACATTGGGTGGAATAGAAAGATCAAAGACGAGACCTGTTGTATTAACAAGTTTAACT
Source organism: Zostera marina (assembly GCA_001185155.1). Lineage (NCBI taxonomy): Eukaryota > Viridiplantae > Streptophyta > Magnoliopsida > Alismatales > Zosteraceae > Zostera > Zostera marina. Next base: position 284,267 of record LFYR01001802.1, on the reverse strand, counting down.
ATTTTGTGCTTTAATTGTAGGATTGGATATTTGTGAACAGTTTATGGATGTAAATGACATGATAAAAGATGAGGACCTTGTCATGCAGAAGGGTCCATCCCATTCAAATGGGCTAAACCATGCATATTATGCAACTGGACAAAATATTCAACAGTTAGTTGGCAATATGGTTCCTATTTTTCGTCCAAAGAGGTTAAGTGCAAGAGAGTTGAATCTTTTAAAACGAAAGGCAAAAATTAATGCAAAAGATCAAACAAAAGGTTCTTCTGAGGATGATGAGTTTGAGGGTCTGCAATTTCAAAATTCTAACAGGGGTGCACCCATAGTTTCTGTTGTTAATAAGGTACATTTCCTTTTTCTTCTGATTTTTGATACCAAAATTTTTTTGTAATAACTTTTAATATTTTTTAAAGCGGAGTTGGGATCATAGGATGCATTAGGAGTACCTCCAAAGTCTAGCTTAGAAATCTGCAATCATGTTTGGCGTGATACAAAAATAACATGGTTATTAATAATGTTTTTTTTGACAAACACTGGTATAATAAATTTAAATAATTAATAATCGTGTCGTGTTGCAGACATACCAACAAAACATGATTATGATATAAATAATTTCATACACACACCAACACAACATGAATATGATACAATACCTCATCTTTTATCAGTAATAACTAGTTTTCAGAAATGAACATTACATATTTATGAATTATGTTTATTGTTTAGGTATGTTGCGACTCGTGTCCAAATTTAGAAATGTATGCCCACCCATATCTGAAAAAAATATCCATATACTTATGCTCCCAAACACTGATTAATTAGCGTTCACATGCTTGGTTTATATTTCATAGTTAATTGATATTTGTTAAAAAAATAAATTACATTAGCAAAGAAGTCAGAATCATATCTGTTATTTTAATTTATTATCATCAAAAGTTGTAAAATTTATTGTTCAGAATCAGAACAATCAACATCTGAATAATATTTTTCCCGATATTTCTCATCCAGTCTTTTAACGCTGGAGAAGAAAGTTGTGATGACAATGGTAGATGGCCTTTCTGCGAATTTGCTGAGCAGCTTATACATGATATATTCGATCCCAGTAAGCTTTGATTTGTTAATTCTTTGTGTATGTGCTATATTTCTTTTTACAGTATGTTTATTTTTCATTACACAGTTTGGGAGATTCGACATGGTGCTACAATGGCTCTGAGAGAGATTTTGACACGCCAAGGTTCTTGTGCTGGAGTGCTTATGCCCAACACTCAGTTTAATACTTCTTGGTTAGATTCCGAGGACATTAACGATCCAGATTTACCTGAGAGAGAAAGTGAAATTGATCTTATCAATCATTTGACAGTAGATGAGCAAGCCCCTGCATTGAAGAGAATCAAGATTGAAACTAATTATTCTTTATCTACAGACAATTTTTTTTTACCTGATGTTACAAATGTTAGAGAGGATTTTGAGGTAAATAAAGGTGCCCAGCTTGATTACAAACCAGAAATAGATTCTGGAATTCAAAAGACCCTTCTTGATGTTGGTATTTCCTCAAATATGACTGTTTCTGCTGATATTCCAAAAAAATTAAAGTTAAAGAGGTTAATGAAATTAACTAGACACTCATGGATAAAGAATTGGGAATTTCTTCAAGATTGTGCTATCCGATTTTTGTGTGTGTTGTCATTGGATCGGTAATTTCCTATGATTTTTTGTATCAATGTTATCTTTGTAAAATATTAAATTTTAGCCTATTTTATTTTAGGCTTTTAGCTTGTATTTAAAGTTTTGTAATGGTCTCCAATTTAATTTTCTTCCCTGTTTTTATAGAACACTTTATTTTTCTCCTTTTTCTTGCAGTTTTGGTGATTTTGTCTCGGATCAGGTTGTTGCCCCTGTTCGGGAAACTTGTGCACAAGCTCTTGGTGCTGTTCTTAAGTACATGCATCCTTCACTTGTTCATAAAACATTAAATGTTCTTCTACAGATGCAGGTGACCATTTAAATTTTAACTTTTATCATTATTATAAAAACCAGCATTTCTAGAATTATTATTATCTTATAATATTTATTCTCTCTTCTCAGTGCAGGCAAGAATGGGAGGTTCGCCATGGATGTCTGCTAGGGGTAAAATATTTAGTTGCTGTTCGAAAGGTATGAATATATGTTTAAAAACATGATCTCCAATTTTTGTGCTTCATTGGTTTCAAATCCAAATCGACATTCTATTTGAGATTTCTGCATTTCATCGAAGTCTTATAGATTATTTGCTTATTTGTAATTTATCAATGATTTCATGATTTTGGATATTTTCTTCCTTGGATCAAAATTTATAAAATCACCTAATTTATCAATATATGGATAAATGATGTAGGAGAAGATTCTGAATGTTGAAAACAGGGTAGAAGAAGAGGGTATAATCTTCTTCGATTGGGAGAAAAAAGAGAAACTTGGAATCCACCAAGGTTTTAGATCTTGGGTAGAGAAAAAGGAAACTGTTTGCAGAAAAAATAAGAATGAAAAACAGAGAGGATGGGAGTTACTTTTGGTAATTAGCAAAAATCGATAATGATCTCTCCCCTCCTTGGGCCCACTATATTTATACTCACAACAAAGGTAATGGGCAACCCATTTGATGTGAGTGTAATATTTCCTTAAGAGGAATATGAGTTGGCTTGACCAAGGTCAAGCCAATTAAAATCCCCTTATGCACGATTACCTCCATCAAATATGTTATTGCCATTATTTGTATAATTAATAATGGCAGAATCTTCTACTGCATCAATAAAGAATTGCAAACTTTTGGGAAAAATCAGACTCAATACTAAATACATGGATCCAAGGGAGATACATAAAGGGAAGGGCCCTTTCAAGCATTTAGATAAAAACACTATAAACTCCCATTTCTGAAATTTGTAATGGGGGATAGTCCCAAAGCAGATGCACTAATTGAGTGTGGTCCAAATTATACAATCCTGTGGAAAAATGGAAACCCAAACAAGAAACTTGCAAAAATAGCCGAGTTAATTAAGGATAAAAGCCATAGAAATAACCTAGCAGAGGGAATATGGTCAAACAAACCCACAAAATTTTCCATACTCCTCTGGAGAATAAAATGGGGACATATAAACACTTTCACCAGACTAAATGGGTGGGGCATGCTAAACCAAGCCACCTTCCTATTATGCAACACTGAAAATGAAACGAGTAGTCACCTATTTTTCAACTGCACTTACACTAGAGCCATTCTATTACTTCTAGTAGAAAAACTAGACAACATATTCTGGAAAATCATGAACATACCTACACCCACAACCACACATCCACCATTAGGCTAGGAGACCTAACCGAGGCATGTCAAAAGCTAGCATGTCACTCTCCAATTTGGGGTTTATTATGGAACACGACTAGAGCCTTAAGTTGACATATATGAGCAGAAAGAAACAGAAGATGGCAACAACACTCACTCAGACCACCAGAAACGGTACTCAAAGAGGTCATAAATGACATAAGCTTTTCCTTCAATCCTGAGCAAGGTTTTTTAGGCGACCATGCGGTCATGCGATGGCCATGACCGCATGGCTGCCTAGGCGCTTCAGGCGACGCCTAGGCGGTCGCCTGAAAATAGGGTAAATTTTGCAAATTTACCCTGAACTTATATATATTTGCTAAAAAATATGGGTAAATTCAGAAACATTTAAAAAAATATATACATAAATTTTAAAACCTGAAATTACTAATACAAAGTAATAGACCTATTAATCTAAAATTTAAAATGTAAATACATAGATTATAAGACTTCTATGAATTTAGGGTTAGAAAGGTGCAAGAAACAAGAAAGAAAAGAGGTTAGGGTTTTTTAAAACCCTCAACCTCTTATTTAAATGGGTGGTTGGGCCTTATATTTAAATTTAAAAAAAAATTAAAAAATAAAACAGACCTATTGGGTTAGGCGGGTCTTGGTCAGATCCGACCCGGACCCGCCTAACCCGCTCCAGCGCATGAAGGCAAACGCCCACATGTGCTGAAGCGCATGGTCGCCTATGCGACGCCTAGGCGTCGCATGAAAAAGCTTGATCCTGAGGGCTTCAAGAAGAGCTTCATAAATGACATAAAGTGAAAGCGCCGCTTTAAGAGCGCTTAAGGCGCGCTAAAGTTCCAAAACTCTCTTGGAGGAGCGCTTTTTCCAGCGCTTTTTTTTGGACGGGTTCTGGTAAAGTAAAGATCCGCCCAATTATCCAATTACACCTTTTCTTTAATAAAAAAATCACCTGATATATTTTTAAAAAGAGTATAGAAATAGAAACAGAAGTAAAAAGAAATGAGCAAAAAGCTCATTGACTCTCTCCCATTAGCTATGTAGTCTAGTTATATAGTAACTAGATACGCTGTTTCAGGAGGTTGGTCTCCCATACTTCCATCATAGATGTCTCCAAAGGGTGACAACAACTCTTCTTGTAATACACTGAATCAAAGGAGAGACTGATGTCTTTAATGACCTCCTTAAAGACTACCTCAGGAGGCCTACTAATGTGCTGTCTATATCTTTTATTTTTTTCCGTTCATATATGCCATGACAAGCACCCAATAGCATTCCATATTTGCCCTCAAGGAGGAGAATGACGCGTAATCTTTTGTGCCATAGTTCCGGATGCGCCTTGGAAGAGAGATGCGCCTGGCGCATCTCCCTTAGCATGCGATTTTTAATTTTTTTTTTTATATTTATATCTTTCTTCATCTTTTTCTCCATCTCATTTCAGAGATTAGGGTTGTGTGTTTTTTAATTAATTTGTTATTTTTTTAGGGGTTTCGAAATGGCTGAATTTAAAGAAAAGAGGTTGGGCATGACCCAAGATTACAGAATAATATAGAGAAATGCAAGTACAATAAATGTAAAAACATTGTTTAGCTCTTATGCAGCTATGACCTTGACTAGCTGGCCAAATATTGAAGCCTCAAGAGGTTGGACTCCCATGAGCGTATAACTTGTGTTTCAATCTGTGAAAGATTGTGCTTCTTATAGGATGTAGAATCATATGTAATGCTCACATCCTTTATAATTTCTCTGTTGACAATTTTTGGGGGCCTTAGGGTGTGTTGTTTTAATCTCCTATTCCTTTCACACCATGTTCCAGGAAAGCGATGCTAGCATAGTCCAGTGTACCCCCCAACAACTGAACTTGTGGGTGAATTTTTGTATTGTTTCCATAATATCCCCTATCCTAATATCTATTGCGGGAGGTAGGGGATTTTGCCCACTAAGTGTCCAAACAGCATTGTTAAGACAGCTAGTGGTCTCTAACAATAGGGATCTAGTGTAATGGCAGTTCAAGGGTGACAATTATTGCTTCCCAACTGTGTCAAAATCTTTTTTAAGATCTATACTCAAGCAACATCTCTTGGGAGTTCTCTTTCTTCCAAAGCCATGCACCATCTCATCCGTTAGAATGGTATTATCCGAGATGAGCCTTCCTTGTATAAAAGCTGCTTGGTTTGGAGAGATGAGTTCACTAGAGACCTTACTGATCCTATCTGCTAATATTTTTGTCATTAGCTTGTAGATCAAATTGACACATGATATCGGCCTGAAATCCGACATATCTGAGGCCGTGTTTGTTTTGGGCACAAGCATGATGAAAGTATGGTTAGCAGACATATTTTTAATTTTCTATAGGTTTAATATGTATTTATATATGATATGTATTTTTACAGGATATTCCTAAAATACCCTAGCGCTTTAAAGCACGCTTAAAGCTCCCAAAGCGAAAAAGCTCTTTCTGAAAAGTGGAAGCGCTTTTCGCTTTTTTGAACTATGACGGTCACCCATTGAGGCAGACCAACCTCCGGAGGCAGATAACCTAGTACCCAACACTAGGCAGTATGGCTGTGTGGAAAGTGTCAAATGAGTATTGTACTCTTTACCATATTCTATTTGTTTATGCTAATCCCCATTGTCATCAGGGTAATGTCCTTCATTATGATTAATGAAAATATTTAACTGCTTCAAAAAAAAATGATTTCCTGATTGATGCCATTTATTTCCTATCACAACTTCCTTTGTCAAGTAGTCATATGATAAAAAAAAGATGTTCTTTCCATCATTTTATGTGGGTGCAATTTTTGTCGGTAAAAAAACATGTTCTTTCCTTTGTCGGTAAAGAACATGTTCTTTCTTTTGTCGGTAAAAAATATGTTCTTTCAATTTCTCAAAAAAAACATGTTCTTTCCTTTGTCAAGCGGTCTCAAGTCTCCACCGAGTAAAAATAACTGTTCTTTCCATCAGTTTAAAATGAGGGTAGATATTTTTTGAAAGTAGATATTTTATTAATCAAAATGAGGATAGTGCCCTAGATACAATATAGAGGAAATTTAAAGATAAATAGGGGTGAGCTGCTGTCACCCTTTGGAGAATTCTATGATGGAAGAATGAGAGACCAACCTCCTGAGGCTGTGTATCTATTTACTGTATAACTAGACTACATAACTAATAGGAGAGAGTCAATGAGCTTTTGCTCATTTCTTTTTACTTCTTTTGTTTTTTCTATACTCTATTTTTGTAAACTGAGCATTAGCCTTATTTTTTATTGAAATTTAATTGCCTAAAAAAAAAAGATAAATAGGAGCGATTGAGATGGCCAATTAATGTGGGTGCAAATTTATACATATAATTTTGCATTTTATCTAAAATCAAACCAATTAATCTCTAGTATTTTCACCATTAAAATAAACATGTTTTAGCAGGACATGCTTCGAGATTTACTTGTTCATCTTCTGCCGGCCTGTAAAGCTGGGTTAGAGGACCCTGATGATGATGTCAGAGCCGTTGCTGCCGAAGCTTTAATACCTTCAGCAGCGGAACTAGTTTCTCTCAAAGATTCTACACTGAATTCTATTGTTATGCTACTATGGGATATTTTACTTGATCTAGATGATCTTAGCCCTTCGACCAATAGGTAAAAATCGTCCTTTTGAAGATCTTAATGCATTTGAAATTTTTCCTATTCGAAACGATAAAAATGGTATGCACTATGCACATAATAATTGAGACCTGAGGGTCATTGAGTTATTCTAGTATGTGATTTTCTTAGATCATTTTCTTTATTGAGGCCTGACTAAAGCAATTATATTTGAATATAAATCACTTCATTTTTATCTATCTTCCAGTGTGATGAGTTTGTTAGCCGAAATATATTCTCGACCAGAAATGGTTCAAAAAATGCTTGGAAATGCATCCTCAATCGGTAAACAGGAGTTTGACTTAAACAATGAATCTTGTGAGGCAACTGAGTACGAAGTGAATCCTTATATACTTTCAACTCTTACACCACGCTTGTGGCCATTCATGCGACACAACATTACATCGGTTCGACATTCTGCAATTTGCACCTTGGTATGTTTATGTCTTTGCTGGAGTTTCATTTATTGTACAATTTACAAATCATTCTTGTGTTTTCTACTAATTTTATATTCAAATTTTCCATCAAATGAGGTAAAATTATTGCTTATTTATCTGCTAGTCCAGATGATTTTAAATTTCTGTTACATGTCATGCTCATCTTAATTTCATTGCAGGAGCGGTTGCTTGAAGTCTGCTATGGAAGCCATTCATTTTCTGCAGCAAGTGTTCATTGGAATTCTTCAATTTTTGGTGATACTCTTAGAATTGTGTTCCAAAACCTTCTTCTGGAATCAGATGAACAAATCCTTCAATGTTCAATGAGAGTGTGGAGACTCCTTGTTAAGGTTTATATACTGAAGAGTGTAGATATATCTTGCCATATTTTTGAAGTGTATTATCTAATACACTTCATTTTATAATGAAAATTTTTAATTTATCAAAAAAGAGAGGTATTATCTTATAATTGATCAATAAAATTTTGTTTCAGTGTCCCACACAAGATCTTGAAAGTGCTGCTCAGACCTTTTTTAATTCTTGGGTTCAGCTTGCAACTACTCCTGTTGGTTCCATCTTAGATGTCTCGAAAATGTTCTTCCCTGCAATACTACCTCGAAAAAGTCACTTCAAAGCTGCTGCAAAAATGAAAGTTACAAAACTTGAAAATGATTGGGGTAGAAGTAATGTGATTAATTTTGCAAAGGAAATTAGTCCATCAATAAAAAATGATGACATATCTAATAGTTTTTTGAAGATAGTAGTAGGCGTAGATAGTGAGAAATCTGTTACACGTACACGTGTAGACACTGCAACAGCATTGGGAATTTTTGCCTCCAAGTTGTCCGAAGCCACTTTGCAAGTTGTGATTGACCCATTACGGATTGATCTTACCTCTTCATCTGGGTTTCAGAGAAAGGTGAAACTGACCTTTTAAATGTTAAATCATTATCACAAACGTAACATATTTTCAAGTCATGTTGACAACAAATCTATTTATATTCTTAGGTGGCTTCCTTGATTCTTATTGCTTGGTTCAAGGAGCTCAAAATTGATGAAACCTCTGAAAGATTGTTTAGAATAATCAAGATTGTGGAACCCCTCAGAGAATGCTTGCTTGAGTTGTTGGCATGTACAGATCCAACATTTCCTACAAAAGACTCTTCTCTTCCATATGCTGAACTTTCACGAACCTACAATAAGATGCGTATTGAAGCTTCTTTATTATTCCAGATGGCCGATTCATCTGACATGCTAAAAAGTATTATTTCCAATGCTGATGCAACCTTGAATACATTAAGTGTTAATGATGCAATTGACCTTGCATCTAAAATATCATTACCTACTGATGTTATCGATGATCTAGAAAGAATAGAATCATCAAAGCGACAGCTTCTAAATACTTCTGGTTATTTAAAATGCCTTCAGGTGAGTATTTTTATAACTTCCTCATTTGAGAATGAATTATCGGGCTATTAACAATTATGGTTTGTAGCTAATTAATGATACATATTATATGCGATTATTTGGTTAATTCAATAAGAAATAATGTATTCAGTTGAATTATTGTGAGATCATTTGCAGACAAATTTACATGTTACTGTCTCGGCACTGGCTGCTGCTGCAGTAATTTGGATATCAGAGTTGCCACCAAGACTTAATCCAATTATTTTACCACTGATGGCTGCTGTCAAACGCGAGAAGGTTACTTTCATAAAAATCAGATATTATACATCTTTTCTCCAACTTATTTAATCTTTTCTCCAACTTATTTAATCTTTTCTTCAACTTATATAATCTTTTCAACTATAGGAAGAAATCCTGCAAGATAAAGTTTCTGAAGCACTTGCTGAGCTTGTACATAACTGTATTGGACGTAAACCCAGCCCAAATGACAAATTGATTAAAAACTTATGTTCTTTGACTTGTATGGATCCATCCGAAACACCACAAGCAATAGTTGTTACTTCTGCTGAGGTTATCGAGGAACGTGATTTATTGTCCTGTGGGATTTCTACAAACAATCAGAAGAAAGTTCAAGTTCCTTCTAACAGTGAAGATAAGTCAAAGCATGAAGGATTCATTAGTAGACGTGGATCTGAACTTGCATTAAAGCATCTGTGTCAGAAGTTTGGACCTTCATTGTTTGAAAAACTTCCAAAATTATGGGAGTGCTTAACAGAAATTCTCCAACCCATTAACATTGAAGCACAATCTCCTGCAATCGATGCACAGATGATGTTAACCATGAATAATTGTAAGGATCCTCAAAGTTTGATAAACAATATTCAGGTAGGGTTGAGTTTTTTTTGAAATTTTTGCCATTTTCATCATGATCCAAAATTCACATAAGCTTTCAAACCTCTAATATGTTTCTGCAAGTCTTTAAATTGTCAATTTATTATCAATGCTAGATCCAGTTTTTAACTTTATCAATTTGCCATTCTTTTGTAACTTCTAATAATCATCGCTTTCACTTTGCATTATAGGTTTAATATAAATTCATGATATTTATTCCAGTATCAGTGTTTTTCTGCATGAAATTTATTTCATTTATTCTTTCTGAGTTCTGACATTGTTTCTCTGTTTTGAATTTTCCCATATTTCTATTCATTTAATAATTATTTTGTATCGAAGGTTGGTACTTCGATTGCTCAAGTTCCCCAAGCCCCCTCCCTTGCCTCTGTTGAGACTCCTCTTGCCGGAGTTTCACCCACAGGCAGGAGTCACATTACAAGGGATGAAAACTATGATTTGGTATAGCAAGACACTACTCTGAACTTGGACGGAGAAGAGTTTGAGCTGATGGGTGGGTTTTCATCTCAATCGCACTCTGTAGTTTTGTAAAGTGCAAGAGTTGTGTTTTTGCAATGCGAAACTTAGTGGATCCTCTTTGGAATAGGAACTTGGATGGAATAGGATCCTTTTGCCATGCTATATCATGTTTTGCAATGGGCTCTTGGCCCATTTTCACTATTAAAGGCCAATTACTACAAGTTTGAATAAAGTATAAATAGGGGCAAGAAGAGGAGGAACGACATATTATTTTTCTTAAGTAATATTCAGAAGGTATCATCTCCTTTGCTTCCTTTACTCTCTAAACCCTCTTTTGTTTCTTCTTAAATCTTGCAGTTTCTTTTTATTTCTTCCTAATTCTGGAGGAATCCAGTTTTTTTCTTCATCTTCTGTGGATTCAGAAGATCTATCTAGTATCCAGTTCATTCCCTTGGTTCTGAAGGGCGAAACGGGAAGTCTACTGTTGAAACTTCTCATTCTGATTTTCCAATAGTTACAATGAGGCGGCATCTCACATGGTTAGAGTCAGAGTCACATATTTTAATTTTAGTATTTTTCTTTGATTTTAGTCAGTCTGGGTTATTTACACCTCACCTTGCTACGGAGAATGGAAATGTATGTGAAGAGGTGATGGGAAGATGGGTTGGTAGCTCTTTTCTACAAGAGATTGAGCTTAAACATCTATACAATGGCATTCCTGAAGAAGACACTTCTTCAGGTTGGTTTGTTAAAAATTCCAAGAAATCGTCTGTTGGAGCCCTCATTATGAGGAATAATGAAAGGAATAGAAGGTTGAAGCAACACACTCTGAGACCTCCAGAGATCCTTACAAAGAAAATCATTAGGGATATCAACCTCCTGAGGGAGCAACATTAGGGATCTTACAAGTCAGAAGATTTCAAGAAGGCCAGTTGTTCCCAAATGGTGATATCTACATTGTAAATGTGGGAAACCAACCTAATGAAGCAGCGTCTCTAGTTATTTAATCATTAGAAATCATGCCATATAAAAAAGTGTCGACGAGCCTTACCTCATTTTCTTACTTATATTTATTTTTTATCAACACTTATAATCTAGGGCATGACCCTTCATTTATAAAAAAAAAATAATATATGTCAAATACATAAATTTCACCATTTCATATGATTTCCAGGTTTTGCATTCTATTGCATCAATGGTTGACGAGATATTAAAACCCAAAATACTCTCGCTTCTTCCATGCATTTTTTATTGTGTCAGACACAACCATGTAGCTGTTAGATTGGCTGCTTCAAAATGCATTACTTCGATGGCAAAGAGTATGATGATTATTGTGATGGGATCTGTAATTGAAAAGGTCATTCCTCTGTTGGGAGATTCTGAATGTGTTAATTCACGACAAGGAGCTGGCATGCTTTTGAGTCTTCTTGTTCAAAGTTTGGGGGTAGAATTAGTACCCTATGCTCCCTTACTTGTTGTTCCACTTCTCAGGTGCATGAGTGATTCTGATCATACTGTCAGACAGAGTGTCACACGTAGTTTTGCTGCTCTTGTTCCACTTTTGCCTTTATCTAGAGGAGTTCATCCACCTGCCGCTGAAGCTAATTATTGTTTATCTCGAAATTCAGAAGATGTGCAATTCCTAGAGCAATTGCTCGACAATTCTCATATTGATGATTACAAATTACCTATTAACCTCAAAGTGGAGTTAAGAAGGTACATTCTTTCCTATTTTCAATTTATTTAAATATCTATGTCATATTTAATTATTTATTATTGATGTGATCAAGTGATTATCTTTTGTGGTTCGAGGTATTGAATATTGATCTGTCCCGTGAATAAATTTAGATCAGAGTTGTAAAACAGTACATGAATCGTGTTTTCTGTTTATAGAATTTTCCTCCACCGTTCAGTCTTCTTCCTTTTCGACAATCTTCCTCCATCTTTCAGTCTCTCTTGCTGGTTTTTTCTTTTCGATAATCTTTCAGTCTCTCTGGTCAGCATCTCTGGAAATTGTTTTAAACATTTAATATATATAAGAGGATTATCATTTATCATAATTATAGAAAAACTAAATATACTTGCATACAATTTTATATAAGAATCTTCTGATCTCAGATGGTTTTACCTAAATCAGAGGGGGGTCTAGGTTTTACTTGTTAGAGAGCCTTCAAAAGTCCAAATTCTGGAGTCCAATGGATCCAAGAAAGATGCATCAAGATCATGCCTCTCAATGAGATACGGATCAAATACCGAGGATTTCTACTTCTGGAGTTCTGGACAGCTCTTATCTCAACAGAATGATAATCGATGGCAGCCTTGATTGCGGAGCCCATTAATCTACTCTATGGAGAGTAGGCTCTTCTATCAAGAATCTTGGAGGAATTACTGAGGCTATTTGGGACAGAAGTCACAAAAATCAGATTGCAGAGGGAATCTGGTCACACATGCTTACCATGCTCTCAATTTTACATTGGATGATAAAATGGAGGCACCTCGTTACCTTCATAAGACTAAAAGAATAGGGAGTGCAAATTCCAGAAACTATCCTTTTATGTAACTCCCATGATAATATTCACGTGTTCTTCAATTGCCCCTATTCCAGAGCCACACTACTCCCTTTAGTTGATATCTTTAATCATTCTTTCTGGAAGCTATAAAACATTCTAATTCTGTCCCTAGCTAACTCTGAAATCAGATTAGGAGACCTCACAGAAACCTTCCAGAAATTCACCCACCATTCACCACCTTGGAGTTTACTATTGGTATATCTGGATTGAGAGGAACATGAGGTTGAAACAACACATACTCATACCTCCGGAGAGTCGGAGACAGTACCAAAAGATGTCATTAGGAACATCAGTCTCTTCTTCAGAGTTCAGACCAGAGTGTAATGCAGAACAATGTGACTCTGTTCTGAAGGGCGAGGAGAGAGATGAATCTCTTCTTGAAAATCGGTAGAGAGGGAAGAAATCAGATTGGAATCCACCAATTGATTTCTGTCCTGACCGAAATTACAGAAAAACAAGGAAGAAAAAAGAAGAAGAATTGGGAGATAGAAAGTCACAAGGAGAAGAGAGAAAAAATATACCTCACAAATATCAAGCAAAAAGTAATCCTTCTTTGGGTCCACTTGGTATTTATACTCACATTGTGTGTAGTGGACAGCCTCCACAACGTGAGTCTAAATGGCTTCAAAGGTGAAGCACAATGGCTCGAGCCATCTCGAGCCAAGCTTGGGCCTGTTCAGGAGGTGTGTCCTTTCAGTTGAGGCCCAATGCTATTAATTCCAGGATTGGGACATTTATTGGCATGCTGAGACCCAATGCTATTAATTCCAAGGTTGGGGCATTTATTGACATGTTGAGACCCAATGCTATTAATTCCAGGGTTGGGGCATTTATTGGCATGCTGAAAATTATAATAAGCACTCTTATTATATAATGCATTAAGATGCTCTGCATCAGAGTGTCATAAGACTAGGGTGCTATCTTTCATTTAAATAATGAAAACCTTTATCTGCTTCAAAAAAAACGCTAGTATTTATTTTATGAACTATGGGTATATTGTCCTGCTGGTAACTAGCATATTGTACTATTGGGTATCTCAATCAATCATAGTCAATGTGTTAGGACTTCAATAATAGTCATTCAATCAATCAATTCAAAAAAATTATTTGAGTCAATTTTTTAAAGTTTGAGTAATTAAAATGACAATTATATTTTAACCAAAGGTATGTGTATGCACTTTAAAGAAATGGTATTTCATCCTGCTTGGCAATGTATGTTAGTTTAATTTTTTGTTGGTGTCTAGGTATCAGCAAGAAGGTATTAACTGGTTATCTTTCTTGAGTCGGTTTAAGCTTCATGGAATCTTATGTGATGATATGGGACTTGGTAAAACCCTTCAGGCATCCGCTATAGTAGCATCTCACATTTCAGAAAGGCGTCTTTGCAGCAGTAGCAAGGATATGCTATCCTTGATTATTTGCCCTTCAACATTAGTTGGACATTGGGCATATGAAATTGAGAAGTACATTGATGATTCAATAATGATTATTCTTCAATATTCTGGTTCTGTTCAAGAACGGCTTTCTCTACGCAAGAATTTCAAAAATTACAATGTCATAATAACATCGTATGATGTTGTACGTAAAGATATCGATTATTTAATGAATATTTCATGGAATTATTGTATATTGGATGAAGGTCATATGATCAAGAATTCTAAATCTAAAATAACTGCTGCTATTAAGCAATTGAAAGCGGAACATCGGCTTATTCTAAGTGGAACACCAATACAGGTTTATTTTATTCTGTTTTAGTATTATATTTTTTTAATTACTCAAAGCTATAATACTAATAAAATACGCACTTTCCATCACAGAATAACGTATTAGAACTTTGGTCTCTTTTTGACTTTTTGATGCCTGGATTTCTTGGCTCAGAGAAACAGGTAATTGATTATTTTTCTAATTTATTGCATAGTATCTTTCAAATGAAAAAATCAAGGTTTTTGATTAGGCTGCATATGCTACCATGCGCTACTCCCCATCTCCTATTTATGTGTCTTAACCGGATCCAGCTAAACCCAACCCAAATACCCACTTATGTTTAAGACTTATATTTTATAAAGTGAAACTAATACATTATGTATTTTGAAATTTGAATCTTTGTTTAAGACTTGAAACACTATAAAAAATACAGGGGATATATTGAAAAAAAAAAAAAAAACACTAAAAAAGACAGGTCGCATATGCAATAAGCGGACCAGACCATCGCCTGGTCGTCTGGCCACATCAAAATCTTTAGAAAAAATATATATTAAAGACCCTCACGCCGTATAGTTCAGAATTTAATTACAAATGTAGGTTTGAATTTTATCTTTTATTAATCAAAATTAATTAGCATCATCCTAGAGAGGTTTTGCAGTTTCAGGCTACTTATGGGAAGCCATTGCTGGCAGCTAGAGATTCAAAATGCTCTGCTAAGGATGCTGAATCTGGCGTACTTGCTCTTGAAGCTTTGCACAAGCAGGTTGGCTTCCAATACTCTAATGCATTTAGTAAATTTCCTCTCTCCATTTCATGTTAAATTTAAAATTAATTTTTTTTACAGGTTATGCCATTTCTCCTTCGGAGAACAAAAGATGAAGTTCTATCTGATCTTCCAGAGAAGATCATTCAGGATAGATACTGTGATCTAAGTCCCCTCCAACTAAAATTATATGAACAGTTTTCTGGTTCTGATGCTAAAAAAGAGATGACAGATTTGGTAAAAGTGAATGAAGTTCCCAATGTAATCGAAACTGCTACTCCAGTAAAAGCAACTTCTCATGTTTTCCAGGTATTATGATGAATAAAACTGAAATTATTGAAAATTAAATATATTTTACTCTAATTTATATTGATTTTATTTATTACAGGCACTCCAGTATTTATTGAAGCTTTGCAGCCATCCATTGCTTGTGATTGGTGAAAAACCTTCTGATTCATTCATGCACTGTCTAACAGAAGTGATTCCTTGTTCATCTAACATTTCTATTGAGCTTCATGAAATTCGACACTCTCCAAAATTAGTTGCTCTTCAAGAAATACTGGAAGAATGTGGGATTGGCATGGACGGTTCAAGTCCAGTTGATGCTGGGGTTGTTGGGCAGCATCGAGTTTTGATCTTTACTCAGCATCGGGTATATTTTCTATTCATGTTTAGATTGAGTTTTGTTCCTCAATGTCTATCATTTCTGATTCAAATCTTCCTCTTAAAGGCTTTTTTGGATATAATTGAGAGGGACTTATTTCAAACTCGCATGAAAAGGTATTTCTTAATATACTTTTTTGGTACCGGAAAATCAATAGGAATATGATTTAATATTTTGCTACGGGGGGGAGGTTGGTCTCTTATTGTTGCATAGTAGTTACTCCAATGGTAGGCAACATTCTTTGTTATGGCACTCTGATCTATAAGACGGGTTGTTGTCTTTAACTACTTTTAGGAGGATAAAACATATATTTCTTAATATTCTCTGTTCTAGGTTTTTGATAAAATTGTGATAAATTCATAATATATTTCTATTCGGAAATATGTTTAGAGTTGGATTTTATTCTTGTGAAGATCTTCCTTATGTTTAACATTCAAATTCTACTTTTCAATCTTGATTTTAAAAGAGGTTATTACTTTTCTTAGGATCATACTGTTTCTTATTTATTTTTATCCCAGGCAAACCTACAAAATAAAAAAGAGAACACTTTGTATGGGATAGCCCTCATGAGATAATGATGAGATACCTCATCAGCAACCGTCCATTGTTCATCCTGTGGTTGGTCCACAAATTAATATTTTATTATTTTTGGTCCATTTAAAACATAGATGGTTGACGAGGAGGTATTTCATATTCTTATGCAGACGATCTCAGTGGAATCTCTTCCTATTAAAATATTATAATTGATGGTTAATGTGTAGGAACTAGGAACGCACATTTATCATCTTAGTTTATTACTTTATTTACCAGCAATGTTTTTAAAATGCAGTGTTACTTATTTACGTCTGGATGGTTCTGTTGAACCTGGAAGGCGTTTTGAAATTGTAAAATCATTCAATTCAGATCCAACAATTGATGTATTTCTATTAACTACTCATGGTAATATTATATTATTTTGGATTACCATTCTTCTATTTTTACCTAGTACTTTCTCATCTATTTCTTTTTTCAGTTGGCGGGCTTGGTTTGAATCTTACATCAGCTGATACTATTGTCTTCATGGAACATGACTGGAATCCAATGAAAGATCTCCAGGTAACTTGAAATTTTTCTTTATATTTCAAGACATCAAGTTGATGCTCAATCTATCATTACACAAGTACTCTGTATGTGTTTGTCTTGGTAGATGTTTGCTGTGTTTACTTAAATGTACGTGTTTTATGAAAAAATTAACCGCAGATGAATCTCGGCATTTATTATTTGTCATTTTAATTGTTGGCAGGCTATGGACAGAGCTCATCGTCTCGGACAGCGCAAAGTTGTAAATGTTCATCGTATCATTATGCGTGGAACTTTGGAAGAGAAAGTCATGAACCTTCAGAGATTCAAATTATCAATTTCTGATGCCGTTATTAATGCGGACAATGCCAGTTTGAAAACCATGAATACTGACCAATTACTTGATCTTTTTACACCAGTGCAAATAAGCAGAAAGGTAAGCATACATGTTAATTTTTCAACCTACATTACTCAGGCATATACATGGTATTTATACAGGTTTCATACTTTGGGTCAGACATGCTTGATCACTCAGGTCATGCTTGAGTAAATCAATCAGTGACATGGTGGGATCCTCAATTGGAATCCAGTTCACAACTTCACATCCAATACCTGGTCATTCCACATCTGATATGTCAAACTAGTATCGTTGGCCTTCTCTTGCTTCCTCCTATCCGTTAGGTCCTACTGATGATACCCATTTTAATGGGTAGCATTAGTATTCGGCTATTCGCCCCTATAAAAGGGGCAGCCTTCTCCTTCAAACCATTGCCTTCAGGTCCGGACGCCATATTGCAGCACATCCCCGAAAACTGACCCCTTCATACAACCTTTTGCCTAATGGGTTGGATGCTAATGTGGCCAGATTTCTGTAGCTCTGAACTAATTACAGAAGTGTTGTACACAGAGTGACACGTTCTGAATGTGTGTTTGGGGGATCACGTTGGAGACAGTATTCTGGATATCGTGTTCGGTGCATCACGTTGGAGACGATGTGTTAAACGGTGCATGCTGTTTTTAGAGTAATGTGGCCAGAACACCATGCCCAGGTGTCACTTTAGGGACAACATGCTGTACCGATGTTGAAAGTGCATGCTTCTAAAATAATCTTTGAGCCATGCGTTTATCTCTTTGAAGTTCGAACAACCTTTGTCAAGTTAATTGATTATCATATGACCAGAATATAGATTATTGTAGTTCCGAACTGATCGTTAGAGCGTTGTGCTCAGTGCAATGCATCTTGATCATTATGCTTGGGGTATCATACTGGAGACAATGTGGATACTTGAAGATAGATTTACCAAATGAGGATGTTGGATGTTCATATTTTGACCTATCAACCCAGTCGTTTGGTTCGTTGATCTTTGCTTTTCAGGCTAGTTTTGGTGGTTTTAAGTGGTCAAATGTGACCATACAAACGTGGTTTATTGACTCTGATTTTAAAAGTTTTTTCTTGAAATTTGAATATAAACTAACCTCTAAAATTGAACTATGTTTTTGCTGATGTACGGACCGGTGCGAATAATACCTCTTGTTTGTTTGCTAAGTCTGGGTGTAGGGAGTCTCATTCTTTCCACCAATAAGTTTTCAGAGCATGATTGGTGTATGTTACCCTCCCTTCTAGCATGTCCTCTGATCTTTACTTTCCTAAGATTTTTCACTGGCTTTGTCGCAAAGGACGCAATATACACGCTCCCTTAAAGGCCACTTCGCAGTGCCATAATGGCATCCGCATTTTGAAGTCGTGACACCCCTTAATCTGCCAAAATGAATTCACCCAGGTAATCACACAAGCCCTCTTTGGGTCCTTCTGTGATATTGAGTAGAAGAACACAATTCTTTCCCTTAAAGGCCACTTCGCAGTGCCATAATGGCATCTGCGTTTTGAAGTCGTGACACCCCTTAATCTGCCAAAATGAATTCACCCAGGTAATCACAAAAGCCCTCTTTGGGTCCTTCTGTGATATTGAATTATTGAGTAGAAGAACACAATTCTTTTCCTAAGTCCTATGGGAGCATACGGCCAGAAAGCTTGTTGCAGCTTTGACGTCTACCCCAGTAGCAAAAGCATATAGGTGGTCATCCATGTTTTTGGTGACATGTGAAACTATCTTATGACCTTGTTGCAGCTTTGTCAAAGGTATGAATGCTCCCATTTAGCAATTCTCAAACCAACTGATGGCATTCCCCATTAGGGTTCATTTTAACAGACAACACCATATATCCTTTCGTTTTGATGTATCTTCTATCCCGGTAGCAAAAGTACGTAGGTGATCCTACTGTTTTTTGGTGACATATATGAAACTATCTTATGATCATGCTTGTGTTTATGCACACGTTTAGGCTTGTGGCCTTGCTCGATGCTCCACTTAGCCTTTGTCATGTTGGAGTAACTGGCACTGGGGCTCGCTCAAGCTTCCCTATTCTCTTCTTGAGGATCAGAATAGTCCACTCACCACCTTGGTTATACGGCTCGATTGCATTGTGCTTCATGCTTTCATCTGTGATCTCTAAAATTGCCTTGTCGACCTCTGCTGTTATTGCTGGCACTTGTTCTTTTCCTTTCTCCAATCTTCATTAATTTGCCTGACTACCTGGGTTATGTCTGAGTAAATCAATGTGTGACATAGTGAGAACCATAGTTTATATCCAACCATCCAGTATCGTTGGCCTCCCTTATGCTCGTTGCTTCTCCTAGTTTGTCGATTGAGTTGTCCTACTTATTCCAATGGGTACCATTAGCAAACATACTTTTTAATTTTTCATAATATGTATATAACTAGATCCTATATATTTTTTTAAAGGAGTATATCCTATATTACGTCATGTTAATTTTTAAGGAATAAGGGTTCATTAAATTATGCAAAGCTGCCTTTCATATTTTTACAAAAGTTATGCAATAAATTCGATTAAAACTTTGCAATTTGAGGGTCTATAACCTATTCAATGAGGCTTGAATGAATTTATAAGGATTATTTTTGTCAAACAGGGTCCAATAGTTTCAAGTGGCTCTGATAAGTGTTTGCCGGAAGATGCTACTAAATCACTACCTGGTGGGAAGGGTTTGAAAGCCATGCTTAATGGACTGGAGGAGCTTTGGGACCAATCACAATACACAGAAGAATACAATCTCAATCAGTTCTTAGCAAAACTAAATGGTTGAGTCTGCTGGACTGTACAGTGTATAGTGGAAGAGCCTGTTCATGTTCGGCTCAAGATTTTGATGTTCCCCTTACTTTCCTCCTTTTCTTTGTATTAAATTATTGATAATTTTATCCTTTTTTTTTCTTTTCTTTTTGTCCCCCTAAAATTGCAAGAGAAGAAGCTGGAATACTGAGTGGCATTTTCTGCTTGAATGGATAAGGTAATTTTAGACATCCCCCCCATCAAGATTGTGCCATTGGCTGATTATTGATATCAATTGGCTTTACAGTGTACATACATTTCTATTTATAATCTATAAAGTCAATTTCTCACTACAATTTTTTTCTTCAAAAATGATATTAGATTGTCAATTTCAATCTTTTTTAATCTGTATCTGGGTCTTTTTCTTTATCCATTTTAAGACTATAATCAATAGATGAACTCTCTTTCAAACTCAGGTCATTCAAACTATGTTTTCTCCATGGTTCAAAATAGTTTTACACTTGTACACTAACTCTAAAGGAGCTGTGTCAATTAGATCTCATTGCTGTATCTAGTTAACTCTTCTTTCACTTGATAATGTGTCAAGTAGGTAATTAACATAGTTTGTATCAAGATGGTTATGTTTTAAGTGGGTTGAGACCTGAGACTAATGACGCCATGGTAATATTCTAAATTCATGTTTCAACTAAAATGAATTGATGGATTTATAATAAAATTTTAGAAAATGTTCTGCAAGAGATCAGAGATTATGCATCATTTTTTATTTGATGACAACAAGTTAGTTAACTTAAAATGAATAAATCAAGTAGTCTAATCATTAATGATAATATAATTTTATTAAAAAAATCTGGTGTTATAATTGTTTGTGTTATATTTGATCTTGACCTTTAGTTGTTGATCTATTGGTATTTTGTATTTATTAATAAAAAAATAATGGATGTAAATTTCGAGGTGTTCTTGTATGATGCAACAGTTCTGCCGGAATGTGAAATATTCATCTCATTAATTTCTGTTCGGTGCTAGAACCATACATAAAGAATAGAGTTTTGCACTTACCAGAATCCGTGATGTGACCCCTGAATCAAAGTACCACATCGATATTGGACCTCCAGTATCACTAGCTAAAGTGGGCTTGGTATTAAGGCCTCCAATAGTTATTTAAGGCTTGGTATTTTATAATTTCACATCACTTAGGAAATGTGGTTTATTTCATAAGGTTACTACAATGGTTTTCTACTGCAATTTGTACAAAACAAAACAAACCGCAAAACCCTTAAAAACTAAATTCTCCATTGGCGTCTGCTTCCTCCTAATCCTCCGTCACTGACCACAACTACTTCGGCTCTTCTTATTCATCAATCTTCCTTTTTTTTGCCTATGAGGAGAATTACTTTATCCATCGCGAGGCTTCGAATCTCCGATTCTTTTCCAACTCTCATAGATCCTCATCGCGTACTTTTTTTCCCATTCATCTCCTCTCATTACTGCTCAGCACGATCCCAATCCCAATCCCAACATCTCGAAGAAGCACCCACTTCCACGGCCACAGAAACCACCTCTAGATGGAATAAGACGTATCGAGCAAGGGTCGATGAGGCGTTGTTTGAAGGGAAGGAGGTGAAGCGAAAAAAGAAATACAAGTGGAACGGAGAAGTGGAGGAGTTGAAGATTGAGAGGACAAGGAGGCTTGCGAAAGCACTTCTGGAGTCAGCACTTAATGAGCCGGATCAGTCGGATGATGAAGTTGTGGGATCTATGAAGATTGAGGATCAAAAATCACTTAATGTCGGGATCGTAGGGGCTCCCAATGCCGGAAAATCTTCCCTAACCAATTATTTGGCAAGTATTTATGGCCATTGTTGAGCCTTTTCATTCAAATGAAAATTCAAGATTGTATAGGAATACCATGCTGATTTGATGTTAGGTTTTATTATCCATGTTCAGGTTGGGACGAAGGTTGCTGGAGTTTCGAGGAAGACGAACACAACAAATCAGGAAGTTTTGGGAATATTAACCAAAGGAAACACTCAAATTGTAAGTTTATGCAATTTTTCATCATTACTGTTCCATACTTCCATTCAATGAAAACCTATTTAAACTAATACAAAGTAGTTTCTGCTGGCCATTTAAAACAACCAGGGAGCTTAATAGTATTAAAGTAGTTTTCCCCATAGATGTGGCATTCTTTTATTAGCCACTTGCCTACTTCTAGTTGGTTGAAATCTCTCAGCCAATTTATGGGGTGATGAGCTATGATTGGGCAAGGCAAGTTAAGTTTTCCCCAATTCCGGCTTCTTCCTTCGGTCACTCACAACACTTATCAGCATCGTCTCTCTTCGGAATTCTTTCCTCAGCTTCGACTTCGACAGGAATGATGTTAGAAGTGATATTCCCTAGGTCTTTTGTCAGTACAGTGGGATCAATATTGGTTCTAACAATTTTTCTATTTGGTACTTTGATGTTTCTTCTGATGATGATGGTGGTGATCTAATTCATATCATGATGGTGATCTAATTCATATCAATGGTGATCTAATCAAGGTTTAAAAACCGACGGTTAACCGGCTGACTGGTAGATTAGTGCTAACCGATGACCGGTTAGTGGTATTTGGGTATTCGTGTTGGATCCGACCTGAATACCCGATCCGTTTAATTTTTTAAAAAGTTTAAAGGCTATGTAGAAGGCTACAATTTCTTGAAAACTACTATTTTACTATCTAGAAAACTAAGACTTTATTTCTATTACAAGTTTATTACTAAGTTTGAATTTGAATTTCTATTACTACTATGTTTGGATTTCTGTCACTACTATGTTTGGATTTCTGTCACTACTATGTTTGAATTTCTATTACTTTTTTCTTTGAATTTGTTATCTATTAGACTATTACCATTATAATTTAAAGTTTAAACAGGGTTTTTTATATAGATAGGATATATACTATAATAAATGTACTATATTTATCTTCAAAGTTGTAAAATTACCAGAATACCCCTACCGGTTACCGGTTACCGGTTAAAGAAGAGTAAACAAGATAAAAACCTTGGATCTACATTGCTATATAGTTAGTCTGCAATCTACATTGCTTTAGAATAAATTACCGTTTAAGATTTTTGATGAGTGATCAAGTTATCTTTAATTTGTAATCGCAGCAATTTTCACTTCATGATTGTGATGGTTTTCAAAATCCATATTTTGCATTTCTTTATTTTCTGTCGATCTTTTTTCACTTTCTTTTTTGAAATCGTTTTTTTCACTTATTTATGTAACATGATTTGTGAGTAAAATTATATAAGACAATTAAAAGCAATTGATTCTCGGTGTTGGCTGAAAATCAGATGATGGTGTTTAACTGTTTATTCATTGAGTTTTCTTTTTATTGATATTTATCATTATAGATATGTATTTTATTTGTTGGGAAGGAGGGTGGACAGAGGTAGCGTTAGGGCTGTTGAATGTCGACAATGAAGCACCAAGCTTAAACGCCTCTTCAATCAAAGATTGTATGTTGGATTGAAGGAGACCTACTGGACAAGACAAAGAAACGGAAGACAAAAGCACATTACTGATTTTAGGAATATTAAATGCCTTCGTGTTTAATCATCTGAGGCTTATTGTATTTAATTATTTATAACAATATTCTCAGATCTAGATCTAGCTAACCTGTACAATATTACAAAAATACCTAGATCTAGATCTAATCTACCCAAATAATATAATTCGTGGATCACTAAGTTGTTATTCTAACATTTTTTTTAAAAGCAATTAAATTTCATTAAAAAATAAGGGCAATGCCCAAGTTACGTAAAGTATAGAAATAAAAACAAAAGTAAAAAGAAATGAACAAGAAGCTCATTGACTTTCTCCCATTAGCTATGTAGTCTGGTTATACATTAATTAGATACACTACCTCAGGAAATTGGTCTCCCATACTTCCATCATAGATGTCTCCAAAGGGTGACAACAACTCTTCTTGTAACACTCCGGATCAAAGGAGAGACTGATGCCTTTAATGACCTCCTTAAGGACTACCTTAGGAGATCTACTAACTAACATGCTGTCTGTATCTTTTATTTCTTTCCGATAACATTATTTATTTGTCTTTTGCAAAATAAGACACATTATTCCAACATATTTTTCTTTATCAATTTTTTTTGCAAAATAAGCTCTGCGATAAAAAAATATATTTTTTTATCTTTTCAGTGCATCTTTGATACACCAGGCATCACAATTGGCATTGATGGTCACCCTCAAAAAACAGATGTCAAAGCACGAGTGGAAAGTGCATGGAAAACTATTGATTTGTATGATCTAGTTATAGTGATTTTTGACGTTCACAGACATCTTACAATGTAATTTCTTAATTATTTCATTTTTTTAGTTCTTTTTAGTATGGTAATTAAGTATAGAACTGTATATATATAATTTCTATTACTGATCTGATGTGATAATTTTATTTAGCTTTAGAAGTCTATCTAGTATCTACACATTTGATGCACCTTACCGTTTGACTCTTAAACCATTTAATAAATAGTTAATATGAATGATTCATTAAGCCTGAAGCTTGATCAAAATTCTTTAATCTCATTTTATTTCTAATGATAATAAAATTTTGATGTTTTTAATCCCCCCTTATTGAATTTTTTTTTATCAATGATGCACTTTGTGCATATTGAATGGTATTTGTTATATTGGAGTGGAAGTAGAGACTATATTAGCTAAGTGGAGTGGAGAGTGTCTCTCCTATGGATGAGAATCCAATCGGTAAACTGGATCCTTGCAGGGAAATATACATATTGGGCCCAAGGAACTGCACTTCCAGAATCAATAACTAATAAGATAAGGAAACTAGCACATAACTTCATATAGGATGGAAGAAAGAGAAATCCGTGAAAACAGATGATCCTCCCCAAAACAGGAGGTTTAGGAGTTAGAAATCTAGAAGTCATAGTACCAACTACCAACAATAAATATCAAGAGAATTGTTACATTTTGGGAGAAATAAGACTCAATCCTAAATACATGGATACAAGAGAGGTATATAAAAGGAAGAACGCTTATAAACATTCAGATCAGAAATTCCATTGACTCCTACTTCTGGAAATATGTGATGGAAGATAGGACTAGAGCAAGTGCTCTAGTCGAATCACGAATGTGGCCCAAACTACATTGTCCTTTGGAAAAATGGGAACCCAAGCATGAAATTTGCAACAATATGTCAGGAAATTAGAGACAAAAGCCATTCTAGAGTACGCAAACCTACACAGTTCTATTTTGTTATGGAGAATAAAATGGGGTTACCTAAATACTTTCATTAGACTGAATGGATGGGGTATGAACATTCAACCCAGGTTGAAACTAGAGGACACCTATTTTTCAACTGCACCTACTCCAGAGCCATCCTCCTCCCCCTAGTTGAAAACCTAAACAACATTTTCTGGAAAATTAACACACCACTCTCCAATCTGGGGTCTACTATGTTGGAACATAATTGGTTCATTATGTTGGCAACATCTAGGCAGAAAGAAATCGCAGATGGAAACAACATTTACTCAGGCCACCATAAACATTTCTGAAAGAGGTCACCAATGACATGAGCATCTTCTTCAGGCCTGAATGCTTCAAGAAGAGCTTTTGTCATTCCTTTGAGACCAGCATGATACAGATATGGGAAACCAACCTCCAGAGGCAGACAGCCTAGTGTATTTAGGCAATATGGCTGAATGGAAAGTGTCAAGATGAGCCTAGTACTCATCTCCATGTTTTTATTTTACTGTTGAACTCCATTGTAATCTCAGGGCAATGTCTTTATTTTATTAATGAGAAAATTAACTGGTTCGGTAAAAAATTGTTGTATTACTTTTCTGATTCTATTGAATTATTAACATGCTTTACCATACTAAACATCAATGATCTTTCTAAAGGAGTGGTATTATTTTTTTTCATTTTCATTTATTTCTAAACTGCACAGGCGGCCAGACCCAAGGGTGATTAGGTTAATTAAATATTTGGGAACACAATCTCATCCTACAAAAAAGAGAATATTATGCATGAACAAGGTTGATCTAGTAAGTGATAAGAGAGAGTTGTTGAAGGTTCTTGAAGAGTTTAAAGATTTACCAGCATATGACAGGTATGCCAGAACATGATAATATCAAAAAGAGTTCATGATCCATATGTTAATTAATGATTTAATGTAGATGTTGTTTTTGTTTAAAATTGTAACTAGATTTTGTTATTGTGTGGTTTAGCTATTTCATGATATCAGGGCTTAGAGGCTCGGGAGTAAAAGAAGTAATTGAATATATAATGAAACAGGCATGTTTTCACCAGAATTTTATTTACTTTTATAATGTATTTATTAAATGGAGTATTTGAAGCTTTCATTGTAGTTAATGAAGATCTAATCATTCTAATATTATTTTGTATCTTGTAAATAGGCAGTTGAAAGACCATGGGAGGAAGAACTCGATATATCCGAAGAAAAGATGAAGGCAACGTCGTTAGAAGTTGTTAGGGAGAAAATGTTGAATCGTATACATCAGGTAAATTATTTTTAAATGAATAAATAGGATCCGATGGCAATAAATTTAATCTGACAAAATAGTCAATTTAAATCTAATGAAATAATATCCATGAAAATAGTAAATGATTTTAATATATAAAAGTTAAAAAATATACACCATGTCGCTCATAAGTCACATTCATGTGTGTATATTTATAGAAAAGATTAGTTGATTAGAAAATAACTAATACTTTCACTGTTAGTAGTAGTTATAAAGAAATAGTTATGTATAACAAATAGCATTGACTGTAGTACTGTACTAATTGTATTGAATTTCAATCTTATTGAGATTTGATTTACTGTTGACTTTGAGCATGTTTAAATGGGAAACGATTCATGTGAGATGGATTTTGAGATATTATATGAGATATCATCAATCCTTGCTGTTAATTTTAAATTCAATGGTTCTTTTGAAATTATTAAATATAAGCAGAAGTACAAATCTCAATGTTTTAAATGGACGGCTGAAAATATGATACAGATCTCAATGTTTTAAACAGAGTTGAAATTCAAATATCTCAAACCATCTCATCAGAATCTAATCCTGTTTAAATAATACAAGTTTTATTATAGTATTAGAACTTTAATACGTTGATATTTTGATTTACATGGCTGCCGTAGAAAATAGAAAAGCTGTATGGGCTATATTTTACAGAGTAAAATGTGACTAGGTTACACTTGTTCGGATTTAATAGATTGAAAAAAAAACTGCCTCAGGAAATTCCCTATGTTCTTGAACACCGTTTAATGGATTGGAAGGAATTAAGAGACGGTTCTCTTCGGATCGAGCACCATTTCATTGTTCAAAAACAAAGTCAGCGTCAAATTCTTATCGGAAAAAACGGGGCAATGATAGGGTACATTATTATCTTGACTATAAACAATGATATGTTTTTTTTTTGTTCTAAAGTTGTTTACGTAAACAGAAAAATAGGAATGGAAGCAAATGAAGAATTGAGGGCTATTTTTAAGAGGGAAGTTCACCTCTATCTTCAGGTAAGAGTTGCTAAGAAGCATGGTGCATGATTTTGAATGAAGCCATCTAATTCATTCCATATGCTTCTTGCATTGTCATCTCTACCTTTGTTTCATTTTTTTTCACTTGGGTTTTCTTTTATCTCCGTTAATCAATTTTGTTTCAAATACAAATAGTCAAAACAGATCATCATTGTTGTTGCTATATCTTTTATGATCAGAAAGATATTGCTGTAAATCATGTATGACCAGTTGACCATATGAATTCTTTGGCTAAGTTAATATTAAAATTTTAAATTGTAACTCCATAATGTTTGAATTTGAAACATGCAAAATATCTAAATTTGTTCAACACATGAGCATCTGACAGTAAAAAAAAGTTACGGACTACTTACTAACCACTCTTAAAAAAGAGTGTAAACAATCTTACACTCTTACTGAGTTACTGGGTGGGAAAAGCTTGGAAGAATAAGGAAGAAGAATGGAGAAGTTCGATTGCAGGGGTGCACAACCTTGGTTCGAACCCAAAGCCCCGCAGGCCGCAGCCAGTCCTTCCATGAAGAAACAGACAGGGAGGAGCCCATTTCCATATTTTACTTGCCAAGTCATGAAGTAGAACTAGGTCTGAACCATGAACTGTGATACCCATGGTGTCACCTTGCCCAAAACACTCAAATCCACGTCCGTTTTCTACTCGGGCGAATTCGTTGTACGTCTCCTGTGGCATCCTTTCCACTTCTACCCATGTCGTCCGGCAACACTGCAACTCCCACACTCTCACGCTCCTTGGCACGTTCAGTTTGCTCTTCTCCACCATTGCCACTAGCAACACTTTTTCGTTGCACCCCACTATGCTTGGCGACCTAAGGAACCTCCTCATCGGCGCCTGTATCTTCGACCATTCCGTTGTCACCGTATCATAGGCAAGAACACTGAACGGCGTATGGCTCATGGAGTAGAACGTCTCATCCTGCATGCATGCGTACATTGATGTTTTGTTACAACTTCATTAATATTCCTAGCTAGTAGTAGTAACTTTATATATGAGTGAATACCGTAATCACCTTGAATACCATCCGCCCAGATTCCATGTTGCAGAGACGAGGGAGTTGAGAAGTGATTGTCCAGGGAGAGTAGAAACCAGTTGTTCCATCAGCGAGAAAACCTTCCGTCGTTAAATTTTTTACGGCAAATTGAGATATCAGATCATCTCCGGCGATGATAATGTTGAATGCGTTGTTCTTGACGGTGAAACCGACGGATGGAAAAAGTCTAGGTTTTGTGACAGCGGGTAGCTGCGAAATACTCTTAGAAAGTGGGTTGCAGAGAATAGCAGACTTCGGCCCCGCTTCATTGGAGACCCAACATAGCAAACCGCCGTTCGATGCCTCCGGGGAGAATCCCAGTGGCATCACGTCTTCGAATGAAATCCGGTACCTGTGGATTAATATATACTTGTGAATTATATATAGTAATAGAGTAATAGTATACTACATATATAGGAAGCAATAATTAAGTACCAGACATCGTTAACGGTATCAAGTAGTAGTCCCAGAGGAGGTTGACGCTGAGAATGGGTAATGGCGGCGGTGGAATAGACATTGTTATTCTTAGGTGAGTTGTGATCGAAGAAGATAAGCCAGTCACGGCGAGGCGCGAGGCGGCAGTGCAACTTAAGAAATGCATTGGAGTAGAGAAACGCGTACCATCTTCTACACACGCAACGTGCACGGAAGAATGCCGGCGGTGGGAGAAACATTAGAATTCTGTCAAGGAGTGGCTGAGGAAGATTTCGCCATATTCTACTGTCTATAGCTGTGCAATTTGACGACGACGAAGATGGAGGAGAAGAAGGTTGTACGGTTTCTGCCACGGTCATCACCAATATCTTCGCTCTTGGTTGTTCCATGGAATAATAATACTGTTAACTGATGGTGGCGGCCTCCATTATAAAGAAGAAGAAGAAGAAGAAGATGGTCATCGATTTTTTTTTTTACATCCATCAACTCAATTGACCAAAGCTTGATACAACACACGAGTCGATCAATCGATCACCCAATATTATCTTAATGAGATTTAATAACATGGTATCAGAACATATATATCAATGGAATTGAGATGTTTTGGTTTAAAAAAAACAAGTAATATTTGTTTATCTGAACTCTGAAGGCCTGAGGCGGTAAGTGTCTGAGGGTTTTAGAGTTTTGAGAATTCATATGCTAGGGTTTTAAGGTGGTCTTGACAAGTTACATCCTTTTTTGCTACCTGTTTGCTTGCGTGATTTGGTGTTGATAAGTCAGAAGAAATTGAAGATTGATGTGGGTAAACTCAGACTTCTCGTCTATCTGTTCTGCATTCGATATTACTGCCTTCTGATCAAACGAGTCAAATGGACAGTTCCCAAAGCACCTTCTTGGATTCTCTGATCGAGGTGGATAGGATGTGAGTTCTTTGAGCATATCAAGATGGATTGAAATGAACCCAAACTCCCATGCAGTTCTTGACCATTCACGTTCACCTTAAAATCCGGAGACTCACCTTAATTACTTTTTCATCATGTACACACACACATACATAATCATGTCAGGTCACAGGTGGTTTTATATTTTTTCTTTAGCTCATGTTTTTGTCGCATTTAATGAAGCAGGTCGCATTCCATCGATATCTATCTATCTGTTGTAGCCAGTCAAAACAAAAACACGCAATCTCGTTGTCCTTCCGTTAGTTTCAACCGCCAATTTTACTTCTCTTTTCTTGTTTTATTTCCTTGCCTTTTCGGTTCTATATATAAATCATATAATAAATGCGAGATTCACTTGTTGACCAAATCAAAAATTTATTTACTTTCAAATAAATAAAATTAACTTTTAATTGAAACCCAATTAAATACTAACTTTTAATTGGTAGACTTTCTTGTTGACTTTGGTGGGTAGGCCGTAGCCTCGGCCGTAGGGGTGTAAACGGGACAATTCACATTTAAATCTTGCATTTAAATTTAGAACTGAGGTAGGATCAGAAATATAAGGGAAAAATTTCAGATTCTATCCATGTTGAATATCCGGGTCGGATCATAGAAAGAAAAAAAATATTAAATTAACTAAAAGAAATAATAAAACTATCAAAGTAATCATTTCAAACTTGTTTATTTATGCTTTAGCATTAGTAAGGCGCCATATCTCAATCAATGCTCATTAGCTAGATATATAGTTTAATATCTTTGACAGAAAATCACAAATTTTAAGCCAAAAATGTAATAAGTAAATAAATAATATTTAGTATTAATATTTAATGGGAATAAACCTCTCAATTTCGATTTGCTATAATGCTTGTTGGAATGGCTAAATTATAACTTTTCAAAATTTAATATATAAATCAAGAATCAAATATATAAGGAGTTTTTTTCACAATATACACAAAAAAAATCAAAGCATCAAACTGGCCTAGCTATATATATAATCGTGTATTTATTTCTCAAAGTTTTTTGTAGATGTCTGACTAGTCTTTGAATTCTGTAGAATTGACTTCAGAACATCTCCGATTCTCTGTGCCATGTGTTTTTCCAAAAACATCTCTTTCACTCGATTGTACCCATTTCTTCCCATGTTGAGTCTTGTTTCTGCCTGAGTTGCAAGCTTGATTATATTTTCTGCAAGTACAGAGACGCCATTCTTTCCCTCTGGATGCAACATACCAGTCACCCCATCAACAACGATTTCAGTTGTCCCTCCGGCAGCAGTTCCCTGTAAATTTTCGCAACAATTTTTACAGTGTAAGCATAGAAACTTTAAACAAATTAAATATAAGAATTTTGTCGCATGATCAATCAATCCATGCAGCAGCATTGTCGAGATTTGAGAATAAATACACCCATTTGGGTTGTGTCTAATAAAGGTATTTGAATTCTTTTAGTTCGGAGTCTCCAGTGATGACAATTGAATTATTTCAAGTAGGACAATTGAACAAATAAAGTAGCTTTTTAAATTATGAGATCTTGCCATAAAGAAAACTTACCAAGACAGGAACCTGAAATGCCATTGCTTCTATCGTTATCCTCCCAAAACATTCACCCCGACCCTGAATTGTGTTCAGCACCGTGAAATCATTCATGTATTTTGGTATGGTCTTAATTCTCAAAGGAGAAATAAGAAATAACTAACTATAACACCTGATGAGTGATGACATTCAACATAAAATTTACCTGGGAATTTTGGATTAGAATGTCAGTTGCAGCAAGATACGGCACCACAGTAAGAGACTTGTTCACAAAATGAACAACGTCCTGTAGTCCATTCTCTGATACAATGTCACGCAATTCCATCTCAAACTTAAACTGGGCATTAAAATCACTTCCCACCACTGCAGCATACATTTTAGGCACTTTCAGATTCCTTTCTTTGATCAACTGCAGGCTCTCAATAAATGCCCGGAGAAAATAATGCTGTCCTTTTCCTCGAGAAACACCTAGGATAAATCCATAAACAATTGGTAAGCAAAATGAATAACCATAAGCATGAGAATTGATGCAAACACTAAAAAAACATCATCGTCATCACAACTATTCTCGACCGATGTAGTAAAGGATATCAGCTTTTTTTAGCATGATTCAATTCAAATATCTATGCTGCAATGACCAAATAGATGAAACTCATTTACCTTTACTATTACTTTTTAATAACAAGGGCATATGTAATTGAACTTAAAGAAGATGATTTCATGTGATGTTTGTGAACCGTGAGTAAATTTTTATGCACCAATCACAGTATTCACATGTAAACCCATTTGGGCATTTTGAATTTTTGAAATGGACATCAAGTGGGGAATTATATAATAAATGAAATACCATATTATAAAAAATCAATAAGAAGAAAAAATACATACTATTGATGATGGAAAAGAGAAGATCGTCATGTTGAATCCCAAGGGACCCACGTATATGTTGGCGAAGAATCCTTTTGGCAACACTGTCCTCAGCTACTTCCATGAGTTCTTTGCTATTTCCAAGATGAACAACAGATGTTTGAGGCATTGTCAATCTGCACATGTCATTCAAAAAAAGTAAATAACATGGAGGATCATAACTTACACACACATATATATAAGATTATAGGGCTACTTTGAATGATACCAATGACATACCCCAGACGGTTATGTGTTCTGTTTTTCCAAAAGTCTGCTGAAATATGAGAATCAATCATTGTACCAGCCACAGAAGGAAGATTCTTGACATAATCCAGGCTGCAATAGTGCCCTCTCATTTCATGAATCCACCATAAAACTTTGGGAAGGATTCCTTGGCCATTTTCCTGAAGAATGTTGTCTAGCCATTTCCCAGAAACAGCTGTATTCAAGATAATCAAATCAGATTTAAGAGTAGCATCAAGGGCTTCTTTAGTCCTTGGATAAGAGACCTGTCAAGTTTAAAAATGATTAAAGAAATTAAGTAGAAGTTTATGATATGAAGTTATGAACAAGCTTGCAGACAGACTTTTAAAAAAGACTGTTGAAAATGGAAAAAACAAAACAAAATAGTAATACATTAAATGTATTGTTGATTTAGAAATTGATCATTTTATCATAAGATTTTGGATGAATAATGATCAACTGACGAATGCATAGTAATATTAACTCAAAAGCAGTCCAAGATATCTTGCCTTCATTTTTATTTTATTTTTATAAAATTATCCTAGGAACACAAGCATGCGAATGCAATATCTAGAACTAATAAGTTAAAACAAACTGAATTCTTTAAAAATATATATTTTTTAAGATCATATTTCTTCAATAATCAGTGAAAATAAAAATTGAGACAGACAAATAAGCCAGAAAATATAGGGAAATTATAACCTTCTTTTAGCGAATGTTGGTTTCCAGGGAATGAGTCTATATATGAACCAAAGTCAAAGAATTCAATAAATCCCATTTAAAAACTCAAAATCTAGGTTTAGAGAAAACATACAAATTCAAAAGTAGAATTAAAGGCGGTTATTTGATTTGGTTTCAAAAAATATTTTTGGATAGTTTTAGAGTATTAGACAGTCTGGTGACAGACAGAAATAGCTTAAGTATACTTGTGGTACCTGAACTCCCCTGTCCAACATCTTATGCACCAAACTGTGAGTTACTTTATTTTTCTCATCTGTGTGCTGATTGGTAATCCAGACAACCTTAGCATCAACAACTCTTAAAAGAAAAGCCAATTCCATTAACAATAACGGACCACCTGTTAAAAAAACAATCGATTAAAAATGAATGATAACACCACTGTTTTTAGGTTGGTTTTCGGTTACTGGATGAATCCAGGTACAGATCCGAACTAATATAGAGTCTAGACTCTCTCTGCCTACGTTGCAAGTTTCGCCTCATACAAATGTATATCTATATATGGAAAATATAAATTGCTATCCAAATATCATCGACCCATAATCCAAAAAACCCTTAGATATTAGATGTTTATGAAATCGAAACAAAACAAAATGTCAAACTAAAACAATTATAAATCACCATCCAATATGCAATAAGCCAATAACCTAATTAGGTTAGTTGGAACGTGACAGAACAATTGAACAACTTTGACCCGCCAGTTGAACCAAATCACTAGCTAAAAAATACAACAAAATACGAAGAATGGCTTTATAAAAATCCATCAACGTTCATACTAGTCAATTTTGGTATGTACTTTAGTATAATGAACCGTTTCGATTAAAACCACAAAGATGAATTTCTATAAAAAAAAGGTTTTTTTAAGAAAAAGAAGAGAATGAGAGGTACCCGAGAGCGTGAGTTCATGTGATATGAGAATAACTTTTTTGGATCTCATGAATTCTAAAGGATTCTCCTCCTCCATATCGTTCCCGTTTGTTGGATTGACCGTACGCAGCACATGTACATTAGAATCATCCCGGTTGATTTGACAGGAATTGAGAAACGCCCCGCCTAGGATGAAAGAAAGTGATAAAACGGTGAAGAGGGCAAGCAGGAGAATACACTTGGCCCGGAGAGATATCCTTCCGATTAACTGCGACTTAGTCGTAGATGCCATTGCCCAGTTAAAGAACAATGGATGAAAGAAAGATTCAATAAAGAAGAAGGTGAGTGTAAAGAAAAATATCAGGAATTCGAGAAATCCCTAACGAAGACATCAGTTTATTTATAATACAGAAAACCGATTACGTCACTCATAATATGATAATAGTTATTGGATTTTCTTTATTAATCAAATTATGGAGAAAACTATATTCTAAGTTGTTAAGAAAAAATAGACAGCATGGTTAACCATAGGCGTTGGATTTAAATCCAACGTCTGACATGTATATACCGTATAAGCGTGGAGACTTACTGACATTTTTTATTCTAAATTGATGAACTGTTCGGTCCTTTTGTGAAGTTTCCGACATTCAATCACATCTCCACTTTTATTTTGAAATTAGCTTAACTAAACACGATAATAATTATAAAAAAAAAAAATCGAATATTTATAAAATAAGCATTATTTATTTATTTATTTATTTTGGCAGAAAAAGAGAAGAAAAAAAAGTATATAAATAATATTGATTGTTTTTCAAGTTTGGTATAATTGTATTTATTTAATGTCGTCTTCTTAGTCCTTACCTAGATCTATTTTTTTTACTAATTTACTATTAGTAATAGTAACAAACTTAATATCCTAAAACCTTTATAAATTTTCAGTAGAGAAATTATCAAAGATATGAGCATTGCATATAAATCTACATCATGTAAAAAACACAATCTTTCACATATTGAAATACAAGTTATACGTTCATGCGAAGTTCAACCTCTTGATGTTTCAATCCTTGGTTAATTAGTCAAGATCATAATTGTATAAAAGATAGACAATGTTTTACATCATGTAAATAAGTTAAAAAAAATTAGAAACAAAAAACCAATCTCTTTATTTACTCTGTTTGTTGATTTATTTTTTAAACACAACCCAAACTCAAGTCTGAAGGTACTTAGAAGTTGGAATAGCGATTTCTTACGAAAGTCCAAATTACTCTACAAATAAATATTCTTGCTGGACCAATGCCCGTGCATCATCGATGGAGATTTGGAATATTAGGTAGAAAAATGTGGAATTATTTGAATATATTTACAAAAAAACAAAACAAAACAAAATAAAAACATCATTGTCAAGTGTCAACTACTTGCAGCAGATGTGGTTCGACTCACTCGTACACGTCATTTGAAAATGTAATGCTACCATAAATTTATAATCGGGTCAATTGACACGACGCGTCAATAATTGTTTAAATTATTAATATATCTATGTTTAAACTTTAAAGTATGAATTTATTGAATTTTGGATAAATAATATGATAAAACTAAATTTATTATTAAAGATACTTTCTTTAGTTTCTTGGATTATTATAAATGATAAAATAAATAAATTGGAAAGTTTGGTCAATTAAATCAAATTAATGGAACGGGTTGGTTGATTGGTTGGTCGTTAGTTCGTTGGTCTTTAATTTTGCATTCAAAATTTCAAATTGATTTCGTAAATAAACCACATTATTGAAAAACAAGATCTGCATCCACCACAGTTGAGAATTCAGAGTTGCCCTGTCCAACTGGGTTTCTTTTTTTTTAAGGCGATTTTGATTAAATAAAAAATTAAAAGATTACAAATCAATTAACTAAACAACTAAAAGTAGATAAGATGTATGGAATAGATGTAGCGTGTTAGTCTTCGGCTTGAAAGTCAAAAACCAATAGCGAGGTTTCCTCCTATCTTCTGGTAGTTGTATCTGTCGCTCGTCGGAAGTGGAAAACTGTTGCTCGCGAAATGATCTCACTCGCGGTCACTGGGAGGCGTGGAGCCGAGGTCTCACTCGAGGTCATTCGATCAAGTTAAAAAAGAGGTTAGGGAGGAGATTTGATCTGGAGGCTAGGCGTGGAGTGCAGCTGATCTGGGGTGACTTCGCTCGCTCTCCATTTCTCGATCTCGCATGCTCGTTCTCTTCCAATCCCTCTTTCTCGGTCGATCGCCGCCAGGGCTCGCTCGCGGTCAGTGACCGGACTTCAACTCGCGCGTTGGCATGGCTTGCTCTCGCTCGCTCGCTGGCACCGGTCTTCAACTCTCGGTCGAATCGCCGACCGGGCTCGCTCGACTCGCTCGCGCTTACTGACATGCCTTCGCTCGCGGTCAGGCAGCCTTCCCTTCGATTTGCGATCAGACGAATGCTTCTACTTCACGCGATTCACTCGCTGATTGCGTTAGCGGATTGCGAACTTCTCTTCGCTAGGGATTTGTCTGCAAAGGGGAAAATTGCTCCTCCGGTTTGATAGTGGAAAAAAAAATAATGGAAAAGATAATTGTGGAAAAGATAATTGTGGAAAAGATAATTATTGTCTGATATATAGTAATAAAATTGTAATGGTAATTCTGGGCATTGATGAGATGATCCAACGACTTAAAGAAGAGTTGGCTATTGAGGAGCACGACCTGGGGGGAATCACGCAAGAGAAACCGACAGGATGGGGGAGTAAGAACATAAAAGCTGAAAAAACAAACGACTACTTTGTCTACTATTAATTAGCATCGGTTACAATACATTTAATATTTGCAGTTATTTTTGTATAAATGGCACCTGGCTATTATGCTATAAATAAATGAAGGATGAAAGATCAAATCATCCAAGTTAAAAATCAATTATTCTATCCGGTTCCCAACAAGACTTTTATCCAATTCTCTTCGACTAGGGTTTCTTGGTTCCGTTTTTAGTTTAACTAAATTGATTAATTAAATTAACTGAAACATAATGGTTTGCTTTTTATAAGGTTACATGTTTTCAGGACTACGATAATAAAAATGGTCCTACGTAATATCATAAGCAGACCTGACTAAACTTAACGGATATTCAATTAAGAACATATCCTTTTGGGAGCGATGATAACTCCTTCTTTCTGACTGGTCGTGCGCTCTCCATCTTGCCACAGTCAACCTCTGTTTCGTCTAGCTCGGCCGTGCACTCCTCCATGTCCAGATCCAGTTGTCCCCGGATGTCATTAACAATATTCTCTTCCTCCAGAACCCGTCTATCACCCGACAAAATAGGTAAGGTATGGGTATAATTTTTTTATATTTTATATTACCCTAAAACTTTGGGTATACCCGATACTCGGCCACTTTGGTAGGATATGGGGTATGGTAAATAAAACACCTCAATTTTTAGAAAATAACTCAATTTTCTTAGGTCTTTTAGTTTGAATTGTTTTTCCAATTGAATTTTTATTATTCCAATTTCTAACTCATTGTTGTCTGTGATTGTGATGATGATATCATCCACATATACAATGAGATAAAATATTTTGATTTTTTCTCTTTTATGAAGAGGGAATAATTAGATTTTGCTCGGGAGAAACCAATATCTAAGAGAACTCCTCTTAAAGCTTATTTGAGGTCATATAGTGATTTATTAAATTTGCATACCCTTTATCTTTTTTTCAAGTAGACCTTGTGGAGATTTTGTTGAATTTCAGTCCGGGTAGACTTGGAGGAACTGAGATTCTATATGACTTCAAAAATGATCACAACTCTACTTTTATATTTAATCAAAGCTATATATATATACTAAAATTTTCAGGAACGGTACGTCCGTCCGAAGATCGCCGGACGGTGCGTGCTGTCGCTGCCGTGCGATTACGATCACACGGTCGTCCTCTGTTCTGATTGTCGTCTCTGAAAATTGAAGAAATCCTCCACGTCAAGGCACATATCCCCATGGCTAACGGCCGACTACTCGTAGAGGCATGGGCTCTTAATTAAAATCTATTGCTAGAGGCGTTGCCCAAGTATTGGAGAAGTCTTGCGAGTGTGCTTGCCGGAATAGCTACTGGGTGATGTGCACAAGAAAAGGGGGAAGAAAATAGGGATTTTCGTTTTAACGGAAATACCCGTTAGTTTACAATAAAATCTTGTAAACAGTAATTGCATTGAATTATTATTAGTTTACAACTAGGATTGGGCATGGGTCGGGTTTCCCTCGGGTATGCCTAAACCCGGACCCGAGTTTTCAAATCGGGTTCGGGTCAAAACCCGAGAAGGTCAAAAAACATTGAACCCGGACCCGGTTTTGATGTCGGGTTTGGTCAGGTCCGGGTTCGGGTTTAACAAATTGATTGAATATTTTACATAAAAAACCTGTTGTTTAAATAATATTTAAATTTTATAAAAATCAAATAAAATAGTTTGTGAAGATAGAGAGGGTTTGTGAAGATGGAGAGATCTGACGACGGTGAGAGAGGTCCGACGACGGCGAGGAGAAGGCCGACGACCGTGAAGAGTGGGTCGGCGACGGCGAAGAGGGAAAATAAAAGTGAAAGAGGAAAGGAAAATGAAATTAAGGTTTAAATTTTAAGATATTAACTAATTAAGGTTTATAAAAGATGAAAAATTTATAAATATATATATTAATTTTTTTATAAAGTGTTTTATATGAAATTATATTAATTATTTATATTTTAATAAATTTTTTATAAATTTCTTCGAGTTTCGGGTGAGTCGGGTTTGGTTCGGGTTTAACCTGAACCCGACCCAAAAAAATCGGGTAAAAATTACTCGGGTTAGGGTCGATCGTATCGAGTTTCATGGCCGAAAATATCAACCTAAAACCGGACCCGACATGTTCGGGTTTGACCCGACCCACGCCCACCCCTATTTACAACCATTAGTTTTATAGAAAAAATATTACAACAAACCTAAATTGACTTATTAACATTTTAACCAACTAATAACAAAATCAACTAACTAGATATTGAAATTGGCCCAATTGGGTTTATTGTAACATTTGCACTTCTTTCCAAAGTTCTTCAGTATTTATTCTTCAGTCTTTGGACGAATTGCCTGTAGGCTGTAATCACTTGGATAATTCTATAATAGTCCTGAAATAGATATTTTAGAATCATATTAAGAAATTAATTCATTTGTTAATTCTTAAAACACATTAGGGAATTAATTCCTTTATGGGCGACCCTGTACAGAAATTTGACGCGCCTTACCACACGGTGTAGGAATATCAACATCGGACACCCCAATCGTACACCGGTCGTCCTCCGTTCTGATTGTTGTCTCTGAAAATTGAAAAAATCCTCCACTTCAAGACAGAATCTATGGTCTGCGAATTTCTGGTTAATGTGGAAGTATGGTGAATGGTCTAATATTGGACATCCAGTGGCAGGGATTTCTGATGTACGGTAGAGAAGGGAATAGAAAATCGAACGTCTAGATGGCATGTCCGCACGTTCCAAAAACGGTTCCTATTTAGGGAGGGGTGAGCGGGGACGGGGCGGGGATTGCGTTCTCAGTCCCCGTATCCAGTCATTTTGATCGGAGACGGGGAAATACCCGGACTCAAAAACCATCCCCGGCTAAAATAATTATTATTATTATTTTTTTTTTAAACAATAATGTTACTAATGTAATTAAAATCGATTTAGTGAGAGTGTGATTTAGGGTTTAAGGAGAGAAATAAATTTAGGGATTGGACATTTGGGTTTAAAATTTAAAATTAACAATTTAAGAAATATTGAAAATTTAAAATGTAGAGAGTTAAATATAATTTTTTATGGATATATTTTAAATATAAACTTATAGGGGGTTAAATATAATTGTTTTATGGATATATTTGATATATAAACTAATATATTTAATGTATTATATAGGGTTATTTATATAAATTATATTATATAAAATATTATATAAGGTTTAAATGTAATTTTTTCGGGTACTGGTGGATTTCATCCCCATACCTGGAAATAGTCGGGGACGGGGATTTTCCTATCGAAGTAGGAAAATCTACGGGGCGGGGAATCTCACATTCTCACATCTACTCCTATTTAATATTACTATATTAGATATTTTTATAATATCATATTTAATTAATAATCGTTTCAATTTACGTTGTGGTGTGTCGTGTCATGTAATCATGTCTTGTCGTGTCAATTTACGTTTCGTGTAATCGTGTTTTAGAAATAAACATTAAACCGACACTATTATTAATTGTGTCAAAACTTTCGACACTAACCCGATACTATTATGAACATTTTGTATTAAAATCGTGTCGTGTCGTTTTTTACTAATTATGTTGATCACCGTTACAAACAACACAATGAGTTTTGCGGATAAGATGATCGCGAACCTTGAAGTATCGTTAGAAGTTGTTGTCGAATACTTCAATCAATTGGATCGAGGAAACCAGCAGCTGGACACAGATTTTTTTTTATAGAAAAAACTGCATAATAATTGCAAGCCGGACTGATCTATAAAAGAAATTCCAAATTATGACAAGATCGATCATCTTATAAAAACATTATCTTCAATCTTAATCAACCATTCTGGATTTCTTGATGATTATTTTGGTCGAGTTTAGTAATGGGGTCCGTAAAAATATAAAAATCTACGACCTTAGATCTAACCGATGACGTGTATTTCCGCCCACAGACTGTACTTGGTATAAAACAGCAATATCAGGATGATGATGAATACACACACTGCCACACATATTCTATCTACATTCTACGTAGAGAGAGATCGACAGACGGTGCAGATCGATCTTCATCTGTGAATCTATGGAAAAATATTCAGCTCCTCTCTTACATGATCTTCCTCCCTCAACTAAATCCGACGATGAAAATCCTCCTACTCTACGATTACGTCCCAGCCTTGACCATGCGATCGAGCAATGCGTCGG
This sequence comes from Zostera marina, assembly GCA_001185155.1. NCBI lineage: Eukaryota > Viridiplantae > Streptophyta > Magnoliopsida > Alismatales > Zosteraceae > Zostera > Zostera marina. Next base: position 242,950 of record LFYR01001802.1, on the reverse strand, counting down.
TACCATGGGAACGGCGCAGCTTTTCCAGGCCTTCATTATTTCCATTGCATGGATATTCGACGCGCAACAGACCTTCATAAGCGTCTTCGTCGACAGGACTCCCGATTGGCACTGTACCAACACCACCGATGATACTAATTACGCTCCTTGTTCTACTACTGCCAACACATTTTGTGCTTTTCCTCAGAGTTCGTGGTCGTGGGATGAAGCATCGTATGTCTCTACAGTATCGGAGTGGAATCTCGAGTGCTACGGTGGAGGTTCTATAAACGTGGCGGGGTTTCCGGCATCGGCTTTCTTCGCTGGTTGCCTTTTTGGGGGGATTCTGCTCGCAACTCTAGGAGATAGCACTCTTGGCAGGAAGAAGATGCTCTGTTTCACGTCTCTTGCAATGTCGGCCATTGGAATTGTCACTGCATTCTCTCCCAATGTGTGGATTTATACGTTTCTTAGGTTCCTCACCGGGTTTGCTCGGGCTACTATTGGAACCAGTGCTTTGGTACTGGCTGTGGAGATCGTCGGAAGTAAGTGGCGGGGACAGGTTAGTATACTGGGATTCTTTCTTTTCACGTTCGGATTCATATCACTTCCCGGAATTGCATACGCCACGGAAGGTTCCACGTGGAGATCACTCTACCTGTGGACGTCTTTACCCGCTTTTGGATACTCCGTACTCATCTTCTTCTTCGTCCATGAGTCTCCTCGCTGGCTTCTTGTTCGTGGCCGCCGCGAAGAAGCCATCCAAATTCTGAAGACAATGGGATCTTCAAACGGACATTCTCTTACCATGTCTTTCTACAACCTCGTCATCTCCGATGATGTTGGCGACAGTGAAAGTGCTGCCGTAGGAGATCTCTATTCCGCATTAAAAGTGCTGGTCGGATCAAGATGGGCCTCACGCCGGCTGGCTGCAGCGATGACGGTTGCATTCGGCGTCGGTTTGCTCTACTACGGAATACCACTCGGAGTCGGACACCTTGACTTCAACCTATACTTGATCGTCACATTTAACGCCATATCCGAACTTCCATCGTTACTTCTCACGTTGCTATACGTGGACCGTCTCAATCGGAGATCCACCATGCTCATGTTGACGACAGCCAGCGGAGCCGCTAGTCTTGCATGCGTGTTTGTCACAAACACCCTAGTGCAGATGATGATCGAAGTTTCGGCATTCTTCGGTACCATCACCGCTTTCAATCTGATGCTGATATACACTTTGGAACTGTTTCCGACTTGCGTGAGGAACTCCGCGGTGGCGATGGTCAGACAGGCGCTGGTATTGGGAGGAGTGTTTTCGCCGATGCTAATTGCGATTGGGAGAACCCAAGGAATTTTCTGGTCATTTGGTATGTTTGGATTTGTGATCGGAAGTTGTGGGTTATTTACTGTATGTTTGCCGGAGACGAGAGGTACAGACATTTGCGACACCATGGACGAGCAAGAGTTGTGCAATAAAATATAAAAATACTATGTAATAATAAAATATAATAATGGGCTTTGGGCTAGCCTTAGTGTTAGTATATAATTATTTATGTATAAGTGGAGTCAGTTTCAGTTTCAGATGCACCTACTATTTCAGGTGAGAGCATGACATGTACAAGGTCTGCTGCCCGATATCCGACCATTTTGGTCGGACTCGGATACATGACCAACCCTAATTATATCGTAAGATCCGAAATTTATATTCGGGTCGGATCCTTGACGGTTGCATAATTTTAACATTTTGAATGGCCAAATTCGTCGATGTTCTTAAACCTCAAACAGGAAATAAGATCTGATTTCTCATTATTTGTCTACGTACATGTTGAGAATCGAGATCCATCAATCCACATCCCACCCTATTATACCATTAAAACCTGTCTATATGCCAAATAAAGATTGTGGCTGTGATCATAGATGCATAGAAGGTTTACCTAAATAGAAGGATTTTGTCGGAGAGGTTGAGCTTCGATTTGTTGGTTTTCGAGAGGCATATACTGCGACATGATAGACATAATCTCTGAATCCATGTAGGACTGCAAAAAAGACATAAGAAACGTTAGAATTTTATGGCATATATGATCTTCAATCGAACTAAATGAATACATACTTTAAGCCTGTTTCTGTAGAGAACAAAGCCGGAAACCCCAACTCCGACCACACCCAATACAACCATGCATATCATCATAACCCACCCAAATCCTGCTCTATTTGTATCTACACGGTGTGAGAACACTGGAGATCAAATGGATGTGAACAAAGCAACTTCAAATGTAAAATTGACAAAATTGAAATTACCAAAGCAAATATCTTCTGAACTCATGTAAAGACGACCTCCATTGCACTTGCAATCATACCCACCCCATGTATTCTCGCAACTGCATCCTTCACATTGGCAGGAAAGTCTTTCCTTACACTCGTCAATATCTGATGGTTCATGTTTTTCGTTGAATTCATTTTAAATAAAAGCAATGTACAAACAAATTAAAATATCTCTTGCACCTTTGCATGTATATCCATCTCCTTCAAACCCAAAAGGAGAGTGGCATCCTTTCAGCTCAAAATCCTGTTAAGTGTTAACAGCAAAGCATATCACATATGTAAATTTGTAATTAATACAACTCACAAAATTATCAAGGTTTTAAGACGTTACCGAGCAAGCAGAAATTGTGTATCCGTCTCTGGTTTCAACCCAACAACCTCCATTATTAACCGCACACCTTGCAGGTCCTATAGCTGCAAATTACAATTATAATAGGTATGCCTTATGCATGTCATGTCATTAATTCTAAAGAAAATAAAGGATGCACAGTTTAGTTTGTTACGGTGACATGATGTGTATCCATCTCCAGAATATTGGACACCATTTGATGTAGGGCATTCACAGATCCTTCCCCTGTACGTATCCTGTATGAATGAAGAAATGATGATTTGATTTGTTTGGAAATATCAGTTTTTTTCTTCTGCTTGCACCAAATATTAGAAACCTTGCATGCAGTAATATTCGATTTCAAATCCTGCCAGCATCCACCATTTCCTTCAAGACATTCATTTGTTTGAATTTCTGCCCAGAAGAATAATAATATCAGCATAGAGTAAGGACAATAATAGTTGAACAATCTGACAAATATGACCTCTATTTAAGCAAATGCTAGGCTCTTCTGCCTCCTTGAACCCTGCACATATTGCTTTCAAAACAGCACTTCCTTCCAATAAACCTAGGCGACAACCATCAACAGTAATTTTAAATCAAACTGTTTATCATCCACATTTAGATTAAATGATCAATTAGCATGCTGACCTCGATACTGCACGTTGTTAATTACCAGCGTAGGCAAAATCGTCACGTCACCACGTGACCCATTGCCAACCTGAAACACAAACTCATTTACAAACCATTCATTGCAATCATACATGAGCAAGTTTTATAAGAAAACATACCTGTCGATCCTGCTCAGCCTTCAGTAAAGCATTGTCAACATCAGCATTAGGATCACCCATACACTCTTTGATCTTATCAAGTGGCAATGCTAATGAATAGACCACGACATTGTAGAATTAAACAATTTATATTAGTTTTGTTTTTGTTGGAAAAAAAGGTAACAATCCAACATATATTTTTATTTACCAAGTGACTTCAGAACCTCCTCAGCACAGTCCTTACTATACTTGTTATCCTTCATCGAACATCGTAAATGAAAATCCGTCACAAAATCCCACCACTTCCACGGCTGGTTTCCGTCTTCCTTAGCCACTTTAAATACACAAAGCTGTCTCAAATTCTCAACAACAACATCCTTGCCATCATACCCAGACGAAATATCTTGGTTAGGATCGGGCGCACAATACCGTCCATGGTTAATACACTGAGACATGCATTGCTTTGTTAACAAAAACGCCTCTGGACAATACCAGGTAATATAATGAGGTGTGAAGTGTGTGTATCCACCTCTCTCGAGGATCTGAGCACGACCCTTGAAATTTTTAAGGAAATTTATCTGTTCATCACAACGAACCCCACATTCGTCATTGCTACTTGACCATAATTCATATTCAACTATCTGGTCTGGATGAGGCATGGATTCTGTCCAATCCATTTTCACTACAACTTCTTCTGATCCCTTCAAAGCTTCCTTGATACTTTGGCCGAATGCTTTGTTAACTAGAGCAGACGGAATAGTGATTTTTTGTATGTACTGTTGTTCTCCACCGCCTTTGCCCTCTTCTGGGGTGTCCATGGTAATCAAATGCTCGTTTATGTTATCAACAACCAGGATTGCAGCAGCACCAGCATTTTGCCCATGCCATACCTTAACAGCAAAGAAGCAATCTGCCAAGAAGAACAAGTAGAAAATGAAAGAAGAAGGCTGAATCATAAAATCCATTTCCTTTCTATCAGTACCAGAGTCATAGCTCAGCAATTTTATGCGAGTACACTTGCATGCATAGATTAAAAATCGAAGTTGCCATGAAAAAACGGATTTCTCAAATCCCCCCCCAATCCCCAATCTAAATACCAGAAACAAGAGTGCACGACATTGTTCAAATACCTCCACGGTCAATGAGGAGAATGACAGGGCGAGACGATCTGGACTTGAATTTCGTATCAAAAGGGCTGCAACCTTTAACCCCCTTCCCTTCAGGTTGAATAACGACCCCAGTAAGTGAACCGCCGTAGTTAGGTACTCCGAAGTTGGCGATTGCGCTATCGTGTCTCACTCTGAATTGTTCTGGCTCCAACACAGCAATTCCGTTCTTCTCCACAACGAAACCCGCAAGCGATCGACGGATAGACGCGGTGGCGACGATAAAGAGGATGACGGCCGTGAAGCGGATTAGAGGAAGAGGAACCATCATCATCACATACCCACAGCTACGCAAAGCGGCTGGTAGAGTGCAAGAGTGGGAAATCGCCCTTAGTTAATTAAGAGAGAAGCATCTTAAAAGTGGTGAAAATGTAAATCTTATTATATTAGAATTAAATGAAAATTATGTATACGAAAATTAGTTATTGTAAGAAAATATAAAGTGTTTTTTTTTTTAAACTGATTTGTAGGAGAAGTAACCAATTTTAATTTTTACAAATTTAGAGCTCCAAAACATAAGAAAACCCAATCCAGATCTCTCCCCTTATCCACCTAACCATATAAGTATCTCCAACTGCCCAACCCAGTCCACTTCTGTCTTTTCCGAGCACGACCACAATGCCAACGGCCGTTCTACCGACTACTCTTCCCACCACCAGCAAATCCTCATACGCTGTCACCACTGCCTCCGCCACCTTTTCTACTAAATTCCGCCACCTCACCTTCTCTTCTTCTTCAACCCCCAGTCTCCGTCTTCGCTCCAGATCCCGTTCGCTCCTCGTCCGCGCCGTGGCGATTGAGAAAGAGGTTCCCGAAGAACAGCGTCCCGATTCATTTCTCCGAGAATCGGATGGCGCGTCGTCTACAATTTCATCGTCTTCCCCATCCGTTAGGGCGAGATTCGAGAAGATGATCAGAGACGCGCAGGATGATGTGTGCGCCGCTTTGGAGGTAGTTGATGGTGCGGGAAAGTTCAAAGAGGATGTCTGGTCCAGGCCTGGTGGGGGTGGGGGGATCAGTAGGGTTTTACAGAATGGGGCTGTGTTTGAGAAAGCGGGTGTGAACGTGTCAGTTGTTTATGGAGTCATGCCGCCGGAAGCGTACCGTGCTGCCAAAGGAGCTTCTGTTGGAAATGATGGGGATGTTAAGCCCGGACCCGTGCCATTCTTTGCTGCTGGAATTAGCTCTGTACGTGAGAGTGGATTGACTTTCTTTGAATGCACCTGGTACATCTAGTTGTTGTTATGTGCTGGGTAAATTTCCTCTTTTTATTTTGCAGGTTTTGCATCCAAAGAATCCATTTGCACCGACACTGCATTTCAACTATCGATATTTTGAAACTGATGCTCCAAAAGGTAAATTCATTATATTTCAACTATCGGACCAAAAACTATCGTCAATTTCATTACGGATTGTCTAAATTGGATTCATTTTAATTTGATTCCTAGGTTCAAATTATAAATAGATAAGTGTTCAGTTGTGGTTTTATGTTTAATTTGGGGTTAGCAAAGTGAGGAAAGATCAAACAATTAAACATTCATGATTTTAATTTCAATCGAGAAAATTTCCAAATTCTTCTCTCTATTCCCAACTGTTATAGCAAGCTATGTTTCTATTAGGGATTAATTCCTAGAATTATACTTGGTCATTTTCTGTGATTGGAAAGTTGCAGATTTAGTTCAAAAGTATTCGTTTGAATTTGTGAGAAACATATGAGCGTCTAATTTAGAAATGTTTCTAGTTAAGAATGTGCAAATTGTGATGCGTTAATCAAATTCCTTGTCGCTAACCCTGTCTCACTGTTGCAGATACTCCTGGAGCACCTAGACGATGGTGGTTTGGTGGTGGTACTGATTTAACTCCTGCATATATATTTGAGGAAGATGTAAAGCACTTTCATTCGGTAAGTTTGATTGCTAAATTATCAAGTATATGTTCTGCTCATACTCTTTCTTGTTACTTATTAGTTAGTCTTATATCCTGGGGTTTACCATTTCGCCTCAACAAATTCGAATAAATGATAAATTCCTCATTTTTGCTGTTGTGATTTGAATTATGCATTTGTAGAGTCTTGAACTCTTGATTTTTACAATTGAAATATGATATTGTAATATTTTCTTTGTAGGTTCAAAAGCAAGCTTGTGATAAATTTGATCCTACCTTCTACCCCAGGTTCAAAAAATGGTGTGATGATTATTTTGTTATTAAGGTACAATATTGTTTGCCATATCTAAGTGACTTTGTCTCTGCCATATCACTGACAGAGTGATGACAGGGTTGCCATTTCTCTCATTTCTCAATATTTATTTTTACTCAAAACTGCTAAATTGTGATAAAAATAAGAACCGCCTTTTTTGTATTGAATTGCATTTTTCATTGGCAGCATCGTAATGAAAGACGTGGGCTAGGCGGCATATTTTTTGATGACCTTAATGACTATGATCAAGAAATGCTTTTGGGTTTTTCAACTGGTATGGTATTAAATTGTCAGTGTTTCTATATGTTAGTTTGCATATGCATCTAACCCATTTTACATTAGTTTCAAACTTAATAGATATAGCAGTTATTAAATGCTAGTACAGGCCATCTGTGATTTTTTCTCAAATGAATCAACATCTCGAATAATAATTGGAAATAAAGATGGTTTCATTTTCAGATATTGTATATTAATTATTCATCACCATATCTTTGCAGAGTGTGCCAAATCTGTTATTCCTGCATACATACCTATAGTAGAAAAGCGTAAAGACATACCATTTACAGAGCAGCAAAAGGATTGGCAGCAACTGCGCAGGGGGCGTTATGTGGAGTTTAATCTGGTATTAATTGAAACAGATTTCATCTGCTGATATAATATCTGGTTTTTGTTTGTGATATTACATCGAACTAAAAATATTCGCATATTGCAAAGGTTTATGATCGTGGAACAACATTTGGTCTAAAGACTGGAGGTCGCATCGAAAGCATCCTTGTCTCTCTTCCACTGACAGCCCGATGGGAATACAACCATGTAAGCATAAGAAAACATCAATACTCTTGGTTTGTTTATTTTATACAAAACCTGATATCTCAAATCTTATAAATTCCTCTCCTTACAGCAACTAAAGGAAGGGACTGAGGAGTGGAAGCTCTTGGATGCATGCATCAACCCAAAAGAATGGATTTGATTTCTATCCAGACATGCCTGGTTAATTTATTTTTGATGTTCCGTAAGTTTTCTTTGTTTCTGAACTATAATCTTTGTTGTGATCACATATTAAGTTACCGAGAGTTTTTTCTTTACATCGATTATAGAATTTGTAGCTAAGATTCCCAAAAATGTTTACTGTATGAATAATTGAATAATATATCCTCTGTATTTTCCATGTCTTTATATTATTAACATAAAAATTCTTTTAAGAGGTCTCCAGTTTCCACACATAATGATTGATGGCTATGTAGAATGTAATGTAGTAATAGTATACATAATTGTTCTTAAATACCAGTAACAACTAGCAATATGCATAGCATATACATAATCTATTCCTTTTTCCTGTCATGCCGTCGTAGTATGTTTTGTGTGGATGTTGCTGAAGACGCAGCAGCTTTTCATGCCCTACCCAATGAACTCGACTTCAAATAGGAGGGTTGAATCAGGAGGGATAATGCAAGAACCTAATCATAAAATAAATTCAACTGCGGATGGGTAACTAAATGCAAATGATGGTTGATTATTGATGGTGAGGGAGGAAGCAAACATAAAACAGAATGGCATACCTCCTTTACAACCAGCACCTCTTACTCCATAAGCAAGTTCAGGAGGAAGCTTCAATGTTCGTTTACCACCTGAATGAAACACACTCATGAGTACATGACACATGTTAGAAGTGAACAAATACATGGAAATTGCATTCCTGTCATACCAGATAGCATGGGAGGTACTCCATCTCCACCTAGAATACCTTGATCCCAACCTTTAATTACCTGCAGCAATGTTCGAGATTCAAAATTAGAGACGGGCAAATATACGAAAATGCGCAGATTTTCCAAAATAAAATTACGGAATTACCTCACCCACTCCAATTCGGAACTTAAGCGGCGCTCCTCGCGGATAACTGCTATCAAAAACCTTCCCATTCTCCAACTTCCCAGTATAATGTGCCTAAGAGTTCAAAATTCAAAACAAAACCACATAAAAATAACGAAATTCAAGCATCCATCACTCCATACTTCCTCTATACCTTGATGAGCTGCCCTTTCATGGCAGAACCCCCAGTGCCGACGACACGATCACAGTATGCAAGTCCAGAAGCTGTGACGGTGAGAGAGCATTCTTCGATTTTCTCCTCAGAAGCTTTGGCTGGCACTTGTGGCGAGAGAAATGGAAGAGATGAGAGGAGAGCTGTGGAGAAAATAAGAGCATCTCTCCTGCTGGTACTAGCATCGGTGACGTTACTATTGTGAGCAAAGATCTTGACGATGGATCTAGAATTCCTGCGATTTGATGTAGAAGCAGTGGTGGTAAAGAAGACTTTGTTGTGACTGGGGGGAAGAAGAGTTGGAGACGGAGACAGAGAGGACATGAACAAACTCATTTTTTCTTCTTCCAATCCGTAAACTACAGCTCGTGCATCTTACCTTCAGGCTCAGGAGTCAGGGTTCAAATTGGTAAAGGATAAGTACACATACGTGGCTATTACTTATATACAATTGATTTCCATTACATTTATAATAATAAAAAATGAAAATATATTTCTATGATTTGACAATTGATATCTTTGAAAAATTATGAAAAACGTAATACAAAATAATGAAAATATCAATCAAACAAAGTGATGAAACCAAACTTATAAACACCAAACAACAAGCAATATCATGAACAAAAACTCAAAAAATAAAGAAAAAAAGTGAAGCTTAAGCCTGTATTCCGTCAATGCTTCTCTTATTTTAACAAATACAAATATACAATGTTAAAAATTGAAGGGATAAAATAACTCTATTGAAACTTGGAAATCAGAATCCAATCTCGCATGGTGCATGGAATGTCCGTCCGCGACATAGATGTTCAAGATTCTCTCCCAAATAGGAATAAAAGGGAGATATTTCAACTCCTGCGATACAATGTTCATATTATTTCAATGTTTAACTACGATGCTACTACGATAGTATGTGAATACAAGTTGCTACCACTTACCTGTTAAATACAAAGGTATTGAATGCGTTATGAAACCACCAGCAGCAACAACCCAACGAGAGTGTAGGCGGAGAACGAGCAGACGGGCACTATCTGGAGTGTCATAGGTGGCTCCATTAGCATTCTTCACTGGTGCAAATTCTTCCTCGCGCAGTATCTGCTCGTCAAAATAAAGACATTGATTTACTGCTTTTAAATTCAATTCGATAGTTTCTATATATGTCTATCACAGAGCAAACTAACTTCAAATAAAGCAGTTGTAGGAGCATATAGAAAAGCATCGAATACAAATTGTTCCAACTTCATGCCCTTGGTTAACCCATCTACAGAAGGAATTTTCTTTTCAGCAAGATGGTAACTGCATAAAATATTTTTTTTTATTAAAGAGAAATTTGAAAAAGATTAACTGCATAAAAAATGTCGAAAAAAAATCAATAGTCACTCAAAGAATGAAATAGATTATGTCACTAACATGCTGTCGTTCTCAAGACCATTAGCCACTTGATTCAGGAAATCAAGAGTAAACATATGTAAGCAAACCTAAAAGATAACAAACAATAACACAAGATTAAGTAATGCTAACCAAAATAGCAAATCAAATCATAGAAATAAAAGGTATTAAACAAGAAACAATGTATTTTAAAATGGACATATACTCATATACAGCTTGTTAGAATCAGTTCACATCAGTTAATATCATAACTATTTAACTTTAAAGTCTCACAGAACGTTAAATTACACGGCAACGATAAATTTTATCAAAATCTGTCTGTCTAAGCTAGTCAGTGCAAATGAAACAATTTATCAAAAATGAAAGACCAATTGAAAATATAATAATGTATGATAGGATGATTATTACACAATAAATCATAAAATCAATATTTTTCACATGTGAAACCTGTTAAATACAAAGGTATTGAATATTGATTTTTAAATAAGACCGTAATTCCTCTAAATGTCGAAAGAAATTTCGATTATATTGCAAAATAAATTATAGATGTAATTAAAAAGCTGACTGTATAAGTTAATTAACCAAGAATGATAGACTATACATTACTCCAACAATACCGTAGGCGACCAGTTGACTGATTGATCTCTGAAGTCATTGCCGGATCCATTTCACTATACTCAAGAACAGAAAGAGGTCCCCCTTTTCCTCTTCTGACAAATACTCCTACTTGTTCTTGTGGATATGCCTGAAAAACGTACAAATAAAAAATGTAAAGTGACAAATAATTCTTATATAAAGAAAAATGAAAATAATTGTGTTTGTTTGTAAGCAGAGAGAAGAATTTAAGGATATACGATATACCCAATGCTAATTTAATTATGTTGAGGGATGGGAGTATGGAACTAAGGATCATCATGTTCCTAATAACTAAGGATATTATCAAATTATAATTTACCTTACGAACGACTTTGGCAGCAGCCACAACACCTTTGTCAATGAAATATCCCAAGAAAGTAGGATCCGCAACTCGTACCTATTAGAAATTGATCAGATGTCTAAAAGAGGAAAATCCAAACCAGAATAATGACACATCCATCTATAAAAATCAAACCAGGGCATTATCGACTCCATAGCAGTCTATATATTTTATGCCTCTCGTAGCCATATCTTCCAGTAAATTAGAAGATTTAAGAGCTGAGAAAGAATAATAATGATGAATGAAATGAAATGAAATAATTAATATAAGTCCAAGTCTAGCGTGAATCATATAGATCCGACTATAAAAGTGGATATAAAGAAAGACAACAAAAGAGCTTGAACTAAAATGTATCCAAATTCCAAAACAAGTGTACCAGAATAGACACCACCATTTCCATCTGGAGCCCTTGCCACCTAGTTTTAAATCAACAATTTATGAGATCCAAATATCCAATATTGTTCAAAATGAAAAAACAAATTAAATCAGATCACACAAACAACTTCAATGACTCAATCCAACAACGTGAATTATGTGTATTCAATGTTATATGTTAACTTTGTTCTTCTATCTCGCTCTATTATATTGACACATCAGTAATTGAGGAATACCCATCCATTATTATGTATAGACGTGTCCGCATTTATTACACATTAATTATTATGTAATGTGTTACACTTAACGTACTTACACTTAACGTAGTTATACTATATAACCTCTCATAGTATAGTATTTGATGATGTCTAGCTTGAATTTGGTTGGATCACCCCAATTACCTTATGGAACATGTCACCATGTCGGATCATCTTCCGTGCAAAAGAAGGGAGGTTTGTGTCTACAGACACACTATTTCTATCTTCGAAAATCTCGAGTCTTCCTCAAGTTGATGAAATTATGTAACCCTTTAGGCCTTTATCTTTGATAGTTCTCCTCTATTTAAAGAGGTCTTGAGATAATACCAAGAGCATGGGTCAAGTATGAACTATACTAGCCAATCTGGTCCAGTCCGTGAATGGATCGATAACAGAATTAAGATTAATGCAATTTGGGATAGCACAAATCCTAAACCCTAATTCTAATTAGGTCATTCAATCTCGACGTTTGGTCGGGTTTGGATACAATCAAGTGAATCAACTCCTTGGCTCATATTCTACGAATTATTCTATCCTTGGGAGTCCAATTGATTTAATTGGACTGACCTAGTTGGGCCGGTCAAATCAACTATATAGGTTTTCCCCAAACGAGTTGGGCCTGAACCGACTGACAATTGTAACCATTAGTATCAACTATTCAACTCCCATTCATTTGGGTTCAGCTCATTTAGTAAATAAACCCAAGTTAAAAATTTAAGCTCGGTTTGTTCACTAAACGAACCGTTTGGACTCGAACATGTTCAATGAGCCCGAATTAAACGTACATGAGTGCATTTGAGGAATGTCAAAAATACCCAAAAAAACTAACCAAATAAAGTATTAAAGTGATAGGAGGATAATATTTTTATTAATGCACTCTTCGTGGGGTCAAATTATTTACGAAAGAAAAATAAAAAATACTGATTGCAGGAGAAGTATTAAAGTTCTAGTCTCACATTGGTAATTAAGAAATGCTCGTCTATTTTTTCATATAGATATGTGGCATCCTCTATCAACTATAACCTAAATACTTGGATTTTTATTAGTGTGAATTCATTTATTTAACAAACTAATGACTAAAATGAATTAAAACAACTGTATGTTCAGTTATTAGAGAGAGAACATTATACCTTACATGTAGATGCCATTACATATCTACCATCCATTGAAACACAAGGAAGAGTGCCTTGTTGAAAAAATGTGACCTATATTGATAGAATATGTAAAACAATTAACATCAAATAATATTTCATCAATTAACATGCATTAAAATATAAAATATACACAATACAAATAATACAATAACCAAAGAAAGAGATGGACCTGTTGAGGTTCCAAACCAAAATATTTGTGGCCTTCAAAAAATTTTTGCGTGATTTCATCGGTAAATGGGCTAGTCATTATGTACCAATGCACAGGAGTTGTTGTAAGAGCTGTACATGTCAATTATACTTAGCTATCAGTTGAAGATGCAAATCAGTAAAATTAAAATTAAAAAATAAAATTACCATCACATGATTGGGCAGCAAGCCTTTGAATACATAAAATTCGCTCAGCTTGAATCTGAAAAAGTGATTTCCCAGATGGAAGTCCAATATCTGACAATAATATAAGATTTTATTAGAATTCAAATTCTGAATAAGAATTAAAAGAAAAATTCTCGACAGTGGCTCCAATATATGACAATGGTACTCATTATAGATTAGTCCAATAAGGAACATGTTGGTCCGATTGGTTGGGTGGCTCCATTATATTGGGATTGGGAAGACCCAATTATTCTCGAGAGGGTTAGTCGATTAGGTGAAACCCTAGGTCGGATATTGAAAGAGGATCAGTCGATTATACAGGTTGACCTATAATTGTTCCACATCTGATTGGAATTTCTAGGTTGGGGGGGGGGGGGCAGTGGCCTGATTAGATCTCTAGTCTCTCTAGTCTCCACACACAAACTGTGGGTGGGACTTGGCCAACTGCCTAAGGATAATTAACCATGTTGTGCTTACGTGAGACACCTGCCTAATTGGAAAAATGAAGGGTCATTTGGTTGGTGGGGATCCCAATTGTGGTAAATGTCATTATGTGGCAAGGGAAATCACAAGTGAAATTTGCACATTTACGAAAAGAAAAAAAAGTACATGGATTCTTTGGTGCTGAGGAAGAGGATACGATCATTGTCAATGACAATCCTACAAGTGTGAAGAAATAAAAAATTGGCAAGAACTCAAGTTCAAGTGTGAAGACCAAGATTGGTAGTTTTTCTGCCGGTTTAACTTCCATTGAAGCTACATTTGGAAAATTATCACTGAAGAGACTCTTCATGATGTTCTCCGCAATCGAAAAAATGAGAAGCAACCTCTTATTGATGAATCATTGAAGAAGGAAGAGAGGGTACTTACTAAAACAACCCTTTGGATCTGAGCTTCCAAGGCGTGTACCCTGCACATTGAATACCATGAAGATATGAAATGTTATCAATTTCAGCATGAGTTTAAACTATAGCAACTTTAAAATCTAATAATGATCTTTCAAAAAAAGTTAAAAAGCAAAACTATTGAAATCAAAGAAGCCACGTAAAAAACTTTACTTTTCACATTACAACAAAAAATTAAATATTAAATATCTTTACTGTTAGAGTTCATTGTATTGAGATTAATTGCAATGAGTTAATTATGATTATTTCAACGAGCAATTAATTAATTGCTAAGGGAGGTATAAGATAGATGAAGAATATTCCTCATGGGCTCAATAACATTTATTGGGCTGGCTGAGAAATTAATTAGACAATTAGTTATCTTGGGTTGGTCGACAACCATTAGTTCTCTAGATAACTTCTTTTTATAAGACTGTTTTTTGTTCTCTTGTAATTGAGATTTCGAATTTCTTTGATCACCAAGGGTAGGAGGAACCCAATCACCCTCAAGGAATAGGCAACACAATTGATTCCATTACTAAATAATAGTTTGTATTGATGTACAACATAATTGATTCAATTAATACAATTCAATATGTCACACACGTCTCCGCCGAGTTTGTATAAACATGACAATGAAGGAGGGTGGATATGTTACTGATTAAATAAATCAATATACAGCAATTCTGAAGAAGCTACCAACATGGTCATTGATTTATAGACAAAATCCAGGTAGTGGCACAATTATCATCTCTTCCAGAGTCTTGGTAAAGTCTAATTATCTTTGTAAGTACTAAGTACCTCTATAAAAAAAATAGAGACGGCACTGATGATATTAAAGAATAAAGACATATTGTTAGATGAAGAGATGAGGAGGAAAAATCTGCCTTTGAGCAGTTCATCTGCATTAATTCTGAACTCAAGATCAAGGGGAAGATCAAAAACCAAAGGGAAGAGTTCAAGCACATGGTCCAAATCCAGAACAGGAAATAAAGAAAAGATGGTGTGATGGAAATGCAATTTTAAGGGTCATTTCAAGTTAGAATGTAAAGCTCCAGGGAAACAGATCAAGAAGAAAGATTACGTATTAAATATCTATACTTAGTGAGAAATTTTGAATAAAAGTACTCTTGTATGAAGATTAAGGATTGAATTATCTTGCCTGTCCACCTGAAAGAAGCAGAACAGCCAGTTTCCCTTCATATATGGCCTTCAAACCACTCTTCCACCAGGCCTCTTTGTCTGCAAGTTTTCGGTCCTCATAAG
Organism: Zostera marina; assembly: GCA_001185155.1. Classification (NCBI taxonomy): domain Eukaryota; kingdom Viridiplantae; phylum Streptophyta; class Magnoliopsida; order Alismatales; family Zosteraceae; genus Zostera; species Zostera marina. Next base: position 227,474 of record LFYR01001802.1, on the reverse strand, counting down.
TTGACACACTAGACTCTGGCACTGGCTCAACTGACAATGATGGGGGTCCTTTGTGATTGAAAAGAGGATGAAAATCATGGGATTGACGTGACTCAAGTGAGCATCTAATAATCTTATCAATTCTTGCAAGGTCTAAGCTCTGAAAAATAATAACAGCAGTCAGCACTCAGCAGGGAAATATATGAATTAATAAATAATTAAATATACAAAAAAAAATGTAGACTTGCAGAAGAAAAATATTAACCGTCGAGAAAACAAAATAAAAGATCAATGAATTATGAATAACATGCAAATGATCAAACATTTACAATATGAATGAAAGGAAGAAGAAGAAAATTAGTTGTACAGTAAATCAGAATAGCCAATTTAATATTCTCTAACAACATTAAAGTTAACGATGGAACCATTTGAACAGTTTAAATGACTTGTTAAGGATTATATTGAATAAGCATCGTTACAAGTTACGACTAATGAGAAACATTTATTTCAAACCGACCTCTTCCTATTGAGAATCTGTGTTAGTGTGTTACAATAACCAAATTACAAATGACGATCACCGTCGGTGCTAGGATACTATCACTAAGGTTAATAGTCTGAATTAGGGACAGAGTAGAGATAATATTTACACAATCCAATATTTTTATCTGAAGTATGGAACCCGAAGACTTTATGATACTTAAAATATGGACATTTACCCATTTTAGAGCTTGTAATTTCAAAATGCATTTCTTTGGAACAAAATTTTAACCACTGGAATGCTTGATGATTTTAACAACAAGACAAATTAATTATTAATGACATGTCGTTATTTCTTTTATTAAATGTTCAAAAAGGTATGCATATTTAAATCCCTGTCTGATTCATTGTCTCCAATTATATAAATAATAGAATATATAAAAGCCCTGTAGAAAATATCAATTTCATCTGTTCCTTGCTTAAATCGTCAATTCTCTCCAAAATAACAATTTCAAAATAGAAACTACATGGATTTCAGAATAGAAAACCCCTGGATTTCAAAACTTGATCATAGAAGGAAAAATATTGAAACTCAGAAGCTAGATCTGTCTTAATTTAAATATAAAAAAAATCAACGAGATCCAAAATTCAGTATTGTTAAAAAACTTTAATTCCAAAATATTCACCGCACATATACATTGAGACTATCAGTAATTTGCCATATTCCCTAGCATATATCATGCTGGACTAGTAATCTAATCACACGATCCCTAAAATTGAAGATTTAAAACCCCCCCAATTTTCCATGAAAAGATCCAAAGTTTGGCGACAGAAATTGACAAATTTAATTAAATGATAATGTGAATGAAAACAAAATTCCAACCTGGATATCCTTAACAAGAATAGATCTTTCCTCTACAGTGAGCTCTTCCCAGAAAGCGAAAACATCCTCTTGGCCATAATCCTTGAGTCTCTCCACCAAAGCTTGCGGTGGTTTGGTCGGTGCAACCGTAGGATTATGAATAACAAGAGTGGTGGCGCTCATTGTGCTGCTACTACTACCAGTGGTCGGAGGAGTAGGACTACTATTCCTAACATCAGAAGCCTTGGGAGGTGGAGGAGAACTAGTGATGTCTGGTTGTGATTGTTGTGGCGATTCGGGTGCATAGTCAACAACGAGAGCGACAGTAGAGATGTTATTCGGAGAATTCTTGATACCTCTTCCTTCCACAGCAGTCATCTCTTCCTCTATCTCAGATCCCAAAGCCATTTCCGTCTCTCTCTCTCTCTCTACTCTCTAACAAGATCCGCCAGTTCTTATGGAGAGAGATCTAGCAGTCTGGCGGTTGTAATATTTTCGACAATACCCTTATATTATTTAAAATTCAATTTTTTTACCAAATTGCTAAATACCTGGTAAATTGAATGAATCGTATAAAATCCCTAGCAGGCGGCGCCTAAGTTTTATCCAATTCGTCGCATCGTTGGATTCGTTGCCCATCTGGTACCTCCAGGTTTCCTGGATCCATATCCTCCATTGATCCAACTCTATTATTAGTTTAAATCTTGATTTGTCAATTGTATAATCCTTATAGTCGTGTGTCTGTATAGTAACGGTGTGACTGATTCTAAATTTTCCGTATTTATAATATAGGAGTCTGATATAGTAATCTTAAATGGATTCATCTCCGTTCAAGGCTGGAATATTGTCAGGGATGGTGGCTGTGATCACAGGCGGAGGCTCTGGTATCGGTTTTGAGATTTCCACCCAGTTAGGACTACATGGTGCGTCCATTGCTGTTATGGGTAGGAGGAAGTCCGTCCTCGATTCTGCAGTCATCTCTCTTCAAGAGAGTGGGATTCATGTATGTTTTGTTATTGTCCTTGTATTTCAATTTTCGTTTAAATTCTAAGGAGTGATTGATTTGTGGTTTCCGACTTGGATGGTCAGTCATGTAAGATGTAACTACTAACCAGTCATCTAAGTCATGTATGTGATCTTCGAGCTCTCTGTGTGTTTTCAGGCTATTGGAATTGAAGGAGATGTTCGCAAAAATGAAGATGCAGCTAGTGTTCTTCAGATAACCTTTGAAAAATTTGGGCGCATCGACGTACTAGTTAACAGTGCGGCAGGCAATTTCCTTGCATCACCTGAAGATTTATCTCCCAATGCATTCAAGACAGGTTAGAAATTCAAAATACAATCAACATAATTCCCAAACTTTCTGCTTCCTCTTCTGCTCAATTTAAACTTATCAATAGAACTCACAATTGCTGCCTGCAGTGATGGATATCGATACTCTTGGTACATACACAATGTCTCATGCAGCTTTAAATTATTTAAAGAAAGGAGGATTAGGAAAACAGGGTAATGGGGGAGGTCTGATTTTGAACATAAGTGCAACATTGCATTATACAGCTACATGGTATCAACTTCATGTATCTTCTGCAAAGGTATGATGTGTTGTTGTATTTATGCCTGACTCGTTTTTCTTTTACTAAAAAAAAGAGTGCATTTCTCTCTATCTATGCCTTGTCTTTTTTTGTCGGTCTTAGGCAGCAATTGATAGCATGACAAGGTCTTTGGCCTTGGAGTGGGGTGCTGATTATGATATCAGAGTGAATGGGATTGCACCTGGACCTATTGCGGGTACTACTGGGATGAGCAAACTTGCTCCTGATGAAATGATTGGCACCAGGTTAAGAAAAGAAACCCAACCTCTCTTTAAAATAGGAGAAAAGTGGGACATCGCAATGGCAGCTGTTTACTTGGCTTCTAATGCAGGTTTTTCTATATCAGATTTTAATTTCACAGCATTCTGTTCTTTCTTCCAACATGTTTGGCTATGTTGACTGTATTCAGGGAAGTTTGTTAATGGCATGATCATGATAGTTGATGGTGGTCTCTGGTTGAGTAGTCCTAGATTCATTGCGAAGGAGGATGTCAAACTGTTGTCCCGTGCTGTTGAGAACAGATCGAGAACAGCCCCGGTAGGTGTTCCCAGAAGCAAAATCTAGACATGTAACGTGTGGATAATGTCTTCAGTTCAGGAGTTTTACTTGATTCTATTTAAACAACATATTTTCTTCTTCGATTCTGTAATACTCATCCATCCACCAAAGCAAGTTTACAAATACACTTATGAAGAACATTTAATTTTTACATCACCATTTAGACACAGACCTTTAGAACAACACATAAGAAGAAGTTTATTATTAAAGAAGACAGATTTTTGTTGCTCATAGAGTCTCCATCTGAATTGAGCTCTTGAGAGGTACATACTCCCCAAGATATCCACCAAGGTGATCATAGAGTGCAGTCTTGTCAATACTCTCGTGGTGGAAATTCTTGCAAACGTAGTAAAACACACTCTGCACAAGCAATCCTGTCAAATTGATGACGACCAACGCAGCAACAAGCACACCACCGACCACAACTTTCACCACAATTCCAGACCCAATCCATCCTTCTTCACCTCCTTGAACGACAACAGCTCGGAAAACAAGAGAAATCACAGCGCAGACGGCAAGGTATCCCAAAACCAACCCGGCGGCCATTCTTGTCTTACCTTTCAGAAGCTCCATACTCTTATTCATCGCCCCCAATCCATGGATAGGTTCCAACACCGTCACCACACTTGCCAAGTGCCACACGCAGGCTATGTAGATGTGTATTACTACAAACCCCAGCACGACAAGAGATGCTAGAAGGATAAAGGCGATGCCTTTGTGCGCCACGAGTAAGAGTACGAGTATAACGAGAGCGAAGGCAAGGTGGTAGAGTGCCATTATGGCGGAGACCCAACCGAAGGTGTGCATCAATCTGGAGAAGACCGGGGGTATGGCGGAGAGAGTGGAGGAGAAGGAGATTGGTTTGGAGGAATAAAGTGAGGCGACGGTAAAGACGACGGCGGCCGTGGAGAGGAGGGAAAAGGTGAAAAGGAGAATAAGGTACACGAATTGGTACAAAAATAGGAGCATCCATTTCTGAGGATCGGAGGATGAAGAGGATTTCTCCGATTCCAATTGGAGGAGAATTGGGTGGGTGAAAAGCGTGTGTGCAAGAACAGCAAATGAAAGAGGGAATATTAGGATTAAGGTTATCAGAGAGAAAGTCCGTGGCGACGACCGTGGGATGGCGATGGAATCCTGAAGAATCGATACCAGGGTTTGCTCTTGCCGTTCTTCCACTCCGCCGAGATCCATCCTACTACTCGGACCTCGGACTTCCCTACTGGCAGACGGCTGAGGCAGGATTCTGAAACGAAATGATTTTATGCCTCCGAAGTCTCTAAATATTAGAAAATTCAAAAAATAAATCATAAATCCAGTTATCCATATACCAACTACCAAGTAACTAACTAACTACTGTCATAAAGGAAATTACAGCCGTCTAACCCAGTTAAATTAATCGGATTCGACGACGATCCGATCGACTCGTTGGACGGCGTCTCAAGTCGATAATTTCGAACTCTCAGGTCGCCAGTTTCGTTCTTTCGTAGTCGGAACTCGGAAGGAATAAATTTTTGATCTAGGGATTTAAATATTTAATCATACATGCTATTTTAATCAGAGTTTTTTTTTAATAAGCATTAAATAAATGAAAAGATAGAAAATTAAATACAACAGTAAATAGCCACCGAAGATGCTAAGACCTAAGAGTTCAAAAATAGCCTCAAAAGTCCCCACATAAGGGTATTTTAGGAATTAAATTTTACTAATGATATAATTAATTACTGATGCCTAATGACTATTTCTATGATTAATTCAATTATAAATCCGCGACTCAATAAAGAATTCAAGACTAGAAGTAAACGCGAAAGAAGATGATTAGAAATAAAGTCGATAGCCTATTAGTGATAACGTTACTGGGCTTTGAAGTCCTTGGGCCGGCCCAAATATGAAAATTACAATATAATTCTAATATTAAAATACAAAAAAAATCAGGTGAGAAGGCTTGTTCATTTTCAGACAATGAGAAGGCATCTCAACCTTCCAAAATTATCAAATACATACAAATTCCACGTTTTTCACCGTTTGCCAACCGGTGAAAAAAATTTCTCATCACGTGTGGGTTCCCTTGAACATGATCACATGCGATGCTGGTTAGTGTTCTACTAATGTTATTACGACTTGGTTTCCTTGAAAATGATCACATGCGATGCTGGTTAGGCTTCTACTAATGCTATTACGACTTGGTGTAATGATCGGACCCAATTATTTATTATTGTGTGCAACTACACTACTAATGCTATTACGACTTAGTTCTCTTAAAAATGATCGCATGCGATGCTTGTTAGTCTTTTACTAATGCTATTACGACTTGGTGCAATGATCAGACTCAATTATTTATTAGTGTGTACTCTTACACTACTAATGCTATTACGACTTGGTTCTCTTGAAGATGATCACATGCGATGCTGGTTAGTCTTCCATTAATGTTATTATGACTTAGTACAATGATCAGACTCAATTATTTGTTATTGCGTGATCTTACACTACTAATGTTATTACGACTGGGTTCATTTTTCGCATAAATTAAAAAAAAAAATGATAAACCGTTAGCATTTTCTAATTCATCTCTTCGTGGTTGGGTTAATTGAATTTGTGATAATCGGAGATCGTTAGAATCTTTAGACGAAGATATTCTTTTTGTTTTTATTTTTAAACTGAAAACTAAACAAATTCGATTGTCTAAAAAATATCTGTCTAAGTGCAATGAAGAAATCGAACATCCAAGAGTTTTAAAATATCTAAAAAACGTACCTTGTTCTCTGAAAAAAAAACACCTCTCTTCTTAATTAAACCTCAGTAGACCAACGACCCTGTTTCGTTCAAAACAGAGATTCAGCGGAACCCATCAATCGATTTTCGCAAGATAACAGGAACGGTTTAAATAGAAATACAAATCATTCATACCTTCTTCAATGGACGTTCCACTAAGGTTTCTTTAGAAAAATTTCGTCGAGAGTGAGGTATGAGATAAGAGAGAGTTTTGGGTTTTAGTATTTGTGTATGTTAATCCTATGAAAATAGAGTTGATGTGAGATAAAATATAGTGTATGAAGTGACACTCGTAAACGACATTTTCTACTACTCTACAATCTACATTATACTCGTAAACCTATACTAATAGGTTTTAAAAAAATTCATCCGGTTCTACCGGTTTCCCAAATTTCATAAAACCTGAACACGATTTTTTCCTGCCGTCGATTTCAAATTTTTTTATTGCACGGACAGGATTTACCATCCTTTGCATGCGAATCCTTCGCAATTGATACAGGCCGTATTACAATATATCATCATGCTTAGCTCATAAACTTAATTTAAATTTTATTATACACCAGGGCTTGAGCTTGAACATGATGATATGCTTCCAATTAACTTCAGGAGATCCTTCTTACCTGTAAGGAGATTAACATTCTAATTTCGTATTTATATTCTAACAATACATGGAATTAACTATTTGCTTTAATGACTAATAGTTTAAATGTTTAATACCAATTTGATATTTACCGTGATTAGTAATAATAACTGTAATTAAATATACGTCATTTATTCTTAATACTCACTTAACTTAAAAAGAATTCATGAAGAAAGACTTCTAATTAAAAATGAAATCGCAGTAATTATTCATTCATATATATGGAAACAGGTTTTAATCCAGAGAATGGTTATAGAAAATTATTGAAAATTATAGAAACAGGTTTTATAATTCTCTGTCATTTCACATTTGCCATAGTTAATTCATGGACTTAATGATCCATTATTTTTTTTATTTGCAAATCGAAAGGTGATTTGGAAATCTTTTTACTTAAATTCTCAAAAGAAACAGTTGGTATTATTTTATAAATTTGTAGAAATTTCATCAGTTTGTCACCATCAACCTAAGTAACTATGGCAAAAAAAATTGAATCATCATCTGCTATCATCTTCATGTGCATCCTCGTTTTGATGTCCCATCTACCTAAGCAGGTGAAGGCGATAGAGGAAAAAGGTGATTGTTTTGTGGAATTTTTCGATGGGGAGTATTGCTTTCCCAGAAACATTTGTGACCGGAGGTGTCGCGCAAACTCATATGAAAAGGGTGGCAAGTGCAGAATCAAATATAGATTTCCTTTTTGGAAAACGCTTTGTTATTGTAGAACTTGCTAGTTTCTGTTTCCTGACTATAAGCTTGTAGAGTTGTAGGCCTGCAAGATTACTAAAATGAAATAAAAGACTTTATTTAAGTCTAAATCTATATGGAATAAACGACTCTTTCATTCTGCGCTATTGTTCTGGTTTGCTATTATGCAGTATTACATCCATAAATAAATAAATAAATCTTAAATTTTTAAGATTTTATAATAACATGGACAGATGAAAAAAGTTAAAGAAGTGAAATCATGGATGATCGAGATTAAAATAAAAAAATTGTAAGGTCAACAAGATGTGTGGTTTTTATAAATCGAGGCACACAGGATATTTTTGTATTAGCAGAACACATCAAATTCAAAACAGGAAAATGAATACAATCAATCCTCTTCCATCAATTGCATAGCATCATTCATAATACCCATCAGCTCTTTGGCTCTATGTTTCGCAAGCACAAAGCAATCCTGCATCAAATATATAAGTCATTTAGTTATATGCACTGGCTGCTTAAAAGGACGGCAAACAATGTCAACAAACCTGAAAAGTTGAAATGTGAGCAACAACTGAGCCGCCAGGCTTGTACATTGAAACAAGTTGCCCTGATGAATTTAGCACCAAAGTAATAACCGTGTCCATGATGAACTCCTCCTCGGCAGTGGGATCGGCTAAAATGTATTTCTTGTAAACCACACATGTTAATGAAAAAGGAAAGGTGCTAAGTTTTAACTTCCTTTTCTCTTTGTTAACTATCTCTCTTTTGAACTTGCCTTGGTTGTTTTCATCAGAAACAGAAACTACTTTGCCATCTTCATTGAGAGAAACCATGGGAATTTGCACTGGACATCAAAATTAAAATCAGAATAATGTCTTTGAACATGTAAGAACATATCCCAAAAAAGATTCATATTGAGTGCAAGTGTAGAAAGTAGAAACAACAATGATAAAATGCAGCAACTGCCGATAGCAAACCGGCATCAAAAAGAGAACCATCAGCATTTAGGCAATAAATATCCTGTACAGCAAAGGAGGAAAGACTATCAATTTAAAGAAACTTATAGATAAGATAAATGCTTAATTACCAGGTATGCCATCCAAGCAGCCTTTTCACTGACAAGAGAGAGTTCTTTGTAGTTTAACATCCCAGAACTGTATTTTTTTACCAAAACAAATCACCATATGGCATATATAAAGCATGAAGTGCCTCAATTTGATTTTCTTTTATACCTTTTAATAGCATCAGAAAGCTGCTTTGATATGACTGTTGCCACCTCAATTGGCCTCCCTGGTCTAACAAGAGGAGAGCAAATCGGAGGCATGATGAATTCCACAGCTGGTAAGAATAACTCAGCAATTCAAACTGATAGTCGTGAATTCATGATGGCGTATATACGTTAAAATAATAGCACATAATATTAAATCATGTACCAATGGTGCCCTCATCAGGCGTATCGGCAAAAGGAGTCATCACTTCAAGTTTTATTACAGCAAGCATCGTCTGGACCATCACCCAAATAGTAAGATAACAAGAAAGGCATTTGAAAAAACAAATGAAGAAGTGAAATGAGGATTACATACTGTGTCACCTATCTTAACAAGAGCAGAGCCATCAGCAGTGGAAACAGGGCCAAATGCAACTGTAGTATGACGGGCATGGGAGAGATGACGGCCATCAGGGCGGATGGATTCAAGTAGATGCTTTTCATAAAAGTGGATTGGAAAAATGTGACGTGATGCTTCCTCTTCCATTTCCACTGCAAATCCTTCAGATTCTCCTTCAGATGACGTCATCATATCCGTCACAATGTCTATGTCTGTATTGAACTTGTTTGCATGATTGTATAAATAAAGATATTAGTCACTACATCCATTTTTTGTTAAAAACGATCAAACAACTCAACAAACATACACAAATTGAAGAACAACATATCTAACCTAATGATGAATTGTAATCTGGGCTAATGCACTATCAATTATTTTTTGCAGAATTAGAAGAAGAAAATAAAATTCTGAAATCTAGAAATTGTTTACACTAGAATTCTATTACTTGTATAGGAAATGCTTATTTTCATCGAGATGCTAAAAATATATTTTATCCTAGTTCTTTTTTGTTTTTAGGTTATACATTTGAATACCTTTTGATTTTTTCAATATTTCAGCATTTTTCTTTTACCAAATCTGGTTCTCAGACAGGGGCATTACACTTATTATAAACAGAAAAAACAGGAACAACCATTTTCTTGTAGGGTTCAGGGTCAACAACAGAGAGAACTGAGAACAAGAATCACTGTTGTTGGCAGTGGCGGATCCAGGATTCTCCAGCAGGGGGGGCAAGATACGCCGAAAGCGGGAAATTTTTTGTACTAATTTAAAAACCTATAATTTTTTTGGCATAACCTATTCATAAAATAGATTATAAAAACCTATAAAAATTCAATACATTCATTCCATATTTAATATTCAATACATTAATTAATATTCAAATTAATTTAGGAATATTCAATACATTAACCCTAAACCATTAAGAAAGATTCATCTATATATGATCTATCTATCTATATTTTTTTGATTTACATAATACTTATATTTTAGCTGTGTTTGAATGATAATAGGATTTTAAGAAACACTAGAATAGCTGGAACGATTCCATCCAGGATCCAGCATTGGAGAATTTGAAAATTTGGCATATCTGTAAGTTTTATTTTTTTTATACTCTCCATTTGTTTAACAACACATTTCATCAATATAAAATCATTAAATTCACATCCTTGGAATTTTTTTAGGGATTTGAGTTTCAACAATCTATCAAACATCAATAAAATCCATCATACCATCACCAATCACCATCGTATCATATCCATCATACCCAAATAATATGTAGAAACAACAGAAAAGATCAACAATTCAACAAATAAATACCAGAGAAATGAGAGAATCCAGCAAGTAGCAACGGAGGGAAAACTGGAGAAGAGATTTCCAGCAAGGAAGCAACAACAGTGAAGAATCTAAGAAGAGATTCCCGGAGGCCGGAGAAGATTAGGGGTTTGGGGGAGAACGAAGGAGAAGAGATTTCCAGCAAGGAAGCAACAACAGTGAAGAATCTAAGAAGAGATTCCCGGAGACCGGAGATGATTAGGGGTTTGGGGGACAACGGGGTAGAAGAGGAGAAGATTTGTGAAACGTGGGGGAGAAGGGGAGAGAGTATATAAAATATTGTGAAATTTATATATTAACCCTTAAAAAATATTAATATATTATGAAAATTATATTTAACCCTTTATAAAAAAATTATTACATATAGGTCCTCAATTTTTCCAACTTTTAGGGGGGCAATTGCCCTCCCTTGCCTCTGGTTGTTGGTAAAGGGCCCGAACCACCTACGGCTGAATTGGGCCGCACGATAGGCCACGGGTCGGGCAACACCAAGGGCCCATAGCCCGAGGGAGGCCCAGAGGGGTAACAAGACCTAAACACCATATAAATTAATACCTCTCATGGTTCAACAGGGAGAGGGGTTGCAAATATCGAAGAGAAGACACAAGTGTAGTAGAAGAGAGTTGTGTATGTGTGAGCACTTATCTGTAAACACACACCATCAGTGGTGAACCTGACGTGAAATCGTGAACCACTAAACACACTACCCGACGGAGGGAGCGAGATAATCACAGGAAGCGGTTACCAAAAGGGGGAGAGCATGAGAGGTGGGAGAATGCGAAGCTCACCGAGCTGATCTCCGCCCTACAAGAGAGCCAACGACAACTGCAGAAGCAGGTCCTCCAACTCACTACCGCTCGCCACACGTTAGAGTCGAACGGAGGAGAACCCGGGAGCGGTGCAGTCGTGACAATATACGGAACCAGGGGTAGCCTTGGCGCAACATCTGTTGGCGGGCGAGTACCCCTCTACGTGGATGGCCCCGAAGATCCCTTTATACAAAGGGGATACTGACCCGGAAGACCACCTCTACGCGTTTAGAACGAATATGGAGGACAGAATCGGTCGCAAGGACATCTGGTGCCGAATGTTCTGCAGAACACTCACGGGGGACGCGATTGCATGGTACAGAACGCTCCCCTCGGGTCAATCCACACCTACGAGGACCTGGAAAAGGTGTTCAGGATGACCTTCACGCATCGACGAAGGAGGCCCAAGTACAGGGCCACCCTCCTGGCAGTCAAACAAGGGGACTTCGAAAGCACGCACAAGTACATGGACCGTTTCGCGAGTGAAGTCCAAAAGTCGAGGGGATACAGGAGGAAACGATACTGGTCGCCCTCAGTAGCAGTCTGAGACCCACCTTTTTCGCAGGAGACCTCGTAAGAAAACCCCCAAAGATGCAAGAGCACATACATCACCAGAAACCCAAGGGCTTCCCGTCCAAAGGCGAGGGGGACAACATCAAGCTAGGCCCCAGCAGAAGGAGCAAGCGCGCCTGGGGGCGGTGGGCGACGAGAATCCAAACCGGGCCCCACGGCGAGCGGCGAGTCTTTCTCACCTTGGGAGGAGCCGGAAACCTACAGGCGGCTAGATCTGCTCGAATACGTCGAAGGTAAGGTCGATCTCTCGTCAAATCCGAACTCGATCAAGCAGGATCGATTGATAGTCGGGTGGTTGCTGTCGTCGATGTCAGCGTCGGTGCTTCCATATGTCACGACGTGCTCCACATCGGCCGAGCTATATATGGGAGGCAATTCAATTGGAATTTACTCCCAATTCCAGATCGCCTGTTCTCACACTCAGATAGAAATTACAGAATATTAAAAAGGGAAATCGCACTGTTTCAGGATACATTGTCGAATGCAATTCGATCGTAGAAGCTTTGGGACTTGCCAGAGAGAAAATCTCTGACTCAGATGTTGCTCTTATGGTGCTTGGAGGCCTAGGACAGGAGTACGACTCTTTTGTCCAGAACATTACATCCAAGAGGAAACTAGTATCTTATAGCAGATTGAAGTACATGTTAACAGATTTGGAAGAACGACAGAATCGCAGGGATGAAGAGAATCCGATGAGCTTGAATGTGGCAATTGTTGATGGGAAGGATGCCAAGAGGAAGACACCATGTCAGATCTGTTCAGGAAAAGGTCATGGTGCGTTAAACTGTTATAACAGGTTCAATATAGTCAAATTCCCACCAACACATAATAGGAAGTTATCTTCTAATGGTTCGGGCAAGGTTGATGCTGAGAAAACTGAGAAATCGGCTAATATAGTGTATATAGATGTGGATGATGCAACTTCGGTGTGGTTTCCAGATCCTGGAGCCACACATCATGTCACCAGCACTGCAGAAAATGTGCATACAATCAAAAAATATCGAGGTAACAAATCTATCTATGCAGGTAATGGTCAACCTATGGATATTTCTCACACTGGTGATTCTCATTTTATATCTAATAATAAGAATTTTTATCTGAATGATATTCTTAATGTTTCATCTGCTTCTAAAAATCTGTTGGCAGTAAAGAGATTTTGTTGTGATAATCTTGTTTCTATTGAATTTGATCCACAGAATGTGGTGGTAAAGGATTTAAAGAGCAGGAAGGTGCTACTCAAGGGTGACTCTGAAGGGGATCTATATAGGCTACCATTGAGGAGGAATCTGAGGAAGGAGGTTAATCATGTGGGAGTACAAGCCACTGTTATGACTTGGCACAATCGATTGGGGCATCTAAATCTTCGTGCGATCATGGATTTAGCTAGGAGAGGAGTGATTAAAATTTCTGGTAAATATAATGAAATTCAATGTGATGCTTGTTCTATCAATAAAATACATAAATATCCGCATTACATAAGATCTACTATTTATTCAGAACCTCTTCAATTAGTGTTTGCAGATGTTTGGGGACCTGCCCCAACATCGTCCATTGAAGGATATAAATATTACCTCAATTTCGTAGACGCATACACTAATTTCAATTGGTTATATCTACTTAGATCCAAAACTGAAGTATATGAATGCTTTCTTAAATTCAGAGTGATGCCTGAAAACAGTGTGGGTATTCCTTGAAGGCATTATAAACAAACAATGCCAAGGAATTTCTTCGTCTAACTAAGGTATTGAATAAGGCTGGAAGTTTGCATAGGTTGTGTTGTCCTCACACACACCCACAAATGGGAAAGGTTGAGAGGAGACATCGACATATTGTCGATATTGGACTCACACTTATGAAGAAAGCAAATATCCCAAATGAATACTGGGATTACGCTTTTATGGCAGCAGTATATCTTTATAATCATAATCCTACTAAAATTCTGGATGGATTATCTCCTGTGGAGTACTTATTTCATCAAGAGTCTGAATATTATAAAGAGAAAACGTTTGGTTGTAAATGTTATTCCAATCTGAGAAGCTATCGCACCAACAAGCTACAAGAAAAATCAGTTCCTTGTATATTTATGGGGTACTCTACCACTAGTGATGGATACATCTGTTTGAATCCAATAGATGGGAAGGTATATATCAAGGGATGTACATTTTTCAGCACAAGATTTTTCTCTTAGCAGATTATTGTATGGTGAGGAAAATGATTTAACAAATATTTCTCAGAGCACACATAATGAGATACCAGTTGTGCATAGTGAGCAAGAGGTAAACATGAATTCAGTGACAAGCTTATCTGAAAAATTGCCAAATAATTCAACAAGTTTAGACACTCTTATCAACAATCAGGAGTGTGATAATGTTGAAGATCTGGTCATAGAACAACAAGATGAAAATGAATCCAGACTGAGTCAAGAAAGTCCAATATCTTCTCAAAGTTCGGGTGAAAGATACATTCCACCAAAGCATCTGAAAATTGATGATGAGATGCAAGGGCCTATCACACGACTTACAAAAGGGATAATTAAACCTAATCCCAGATATGCACTGTCCATATCTGCTTCTGATATTAAATTACCTAAATCTGTCAAAGAAGCACTATCTGATCCAAAATGGAAGAATGCCATGAAGGTTGAGTTTGATGCTTTAACAAAAAATCAAACATGGGAATTTGTACCTAGAAAGAATGATGACAATGTGATTAATTGTATATGGTTATACAAGGTGAAAGAGAAGGCAGATGGAACAGTGGTCAGACTCAAGGCTAGGTTGGTGGCTAATGGTAATCATCAGATTGAAGGTAGAGATTATAATGAAACCTTCAGCCCTGTTGTGAAACCAGTCACTATTCGAATGGTTCTCACAATTGTTATTTCAAAGGGCTGAAAATTAACTCAGATTGATATTGGAAATGTTTTCTTACACGGGAAACTAAAAGAGCATATAGTAATGAGGCAGCCTATGGGTTTTATGGATGAATTACACCCAAATCATGTATGTTTGTTGAAGAAATCTATTTATGGCCTCAAGCAGTTTTCTAGAATGTGATTTAGAAGATTGAGAGACTATCTTGTTACCATCGGGTTTTTTGGAAGTCAATCAGATTTTTCATTGTTTATTAGATCGGGTAAGAATATTATCTACATTCTTGTATATGTAGACGATATGATTCTTACAGGATCAGATCCCAAAGAGATAAAGGAAGTCTTGGATACATTGAGTTCAGAATTTACAATTAGGGACTTGGGGAATATTAACTATTTTTTAGGAATTCAAGTTCGTGAACACATTGATGGATTGTTCTTGGATCAACAACTTTATCTTGTAAATCTGTTGAGGAACAATAAATTTGACAACTTGAAACCTAATTCTACCCCAATGGATCTATTTTCAGAAGAACCCCCAATTGACAATCCTACTGATTATAGGGGAATTGTGGGTTCATTACAGTACTTATCTTTGTCTAGGCCAGACATTTCATTTGCCGTGAATAAATTATCATGATTTCTGGTTTCTCCTCAACCCGTTCATTGGACGGCCATGAAGATAGTACTGAGATATCTTTCAGGTACTCAAACTATGGGAATTGTGCTAAGGAAGACTGACAACCTTGATATCATGGGCTATTGCGATGCTGATTGGGCAAATGATACAATTGACCGCCAGAGTCAATCTGGTTATCTTGTGTATATTGGGAGTTCATTGGTTTCATGGGCTTTTAAGAAGCAAGCTACTGTGGCTAAGTCCTCAATAGAGTCTGAATTTCGTGGCATCTCATTAATTACAACAGAATTGGATTGGGTTGGATCGATGTTAAAGGAACTTGGTATGGAGGCAAGGTTACCGTATACTTTGTGGTGTGATAACATGGGTGCGATTCAATTCTCAAGCAACCATGTTTATCACACAAAAATTAAACATGCTGCTATGGATTTTCACTTTGTGAGAGAAAAAGTGAAAGACAAGAGGCTAATTGTGAAGCATGTATCAAGCAGGCTGCAACTGGCTGATATACTTACAAAGGCACTAAATCCTAAATTATTTCAAGAAATCCGAGACAAGATAATCGATGATCTCCGATGATCTTGAGGGGGCATATTAGTGTAAATATAGTTTCATAAATAATTGTAATTAGTTTATAGTTAGAATGACATATTTTGTAATTCCTTAGTTAGTTAGTATAGAAGAATAACTGAATTAGTTATTCTGAATATGTATAAAAGACTACTAATGGCTAATGGAAAAAGAATCGAGATCTCTCTCCCCTCATCCACTCTTGTGTTCTTATAAAACCCTAGTTGACGAATTATTTAGTACTCATATATATGATTTTGCTGAGTAGATAATTCTAACCCTAATTATGGATTATAGTCGTTTGATCATAATTTAGGGTTTGGTGTATAATTTGTAGAGTAATTCAATCCTTATGATTTTAATTGATGTGATTAATTTAAATTGAGTTAATCAAGATAGAATTAATTATAATCAGTATATGCATTAAGAATTTAGATTCTACAGTCAACCGATGTCTTTAACAATTTTTACGTTGTTTCATCATGCATCGACCAAAAGAGTGGGTGAAGTAGTCTACTTTGCTGAATTATGGTATAACACACCAGACATTCTACAAAAGGAGTGACTTCATTCGAGCTTGCCTTCGAAACACAGTCGCATAGAAGAACTCCAACAAATTCAGTTTGTATGGAATTATCGAGAAGATTGAAGTTGTAGCATTCTGTTTGAATCTATCAGAACAAGCAAAAATTCACGATGTGTTAAAATTAGAGTTAGAGTTCGAGGGCAAAAATTCACGATGTGTTAGGATTAAAGTTAGATTAAAACATACGAGTTTTCAACTGAAGTAACTGAGTTCGAGGGCAATCTCAAAACTAATCAAAATGGATAATTTGATACGGACGTCCTTCACCTGACTGCTAAACATTATCGGAAAGCTTCGTCTGCCTTTAGTGTTTCAATCCATCAATCACTTGGAGTAATGTACTATAAATATATTAAGTTTGAATGATAAGAGACAATCAGACAAAGAAGTTAATTGTTATTTTATTTTTTTAGATTTCTTAATTAATTTCTTTGCCTGAATCTCCTCTAGATTCCGGAAATTGAACAAATTGGTCGGAAATAATGGTTTGTGGCTTGTGCTCTCGTTTAAAAGCATCCAAAAATACCTAAATTATGGACAGGTCCTGTATGTTTGGCTGTTTAACCTTTACTTTTCACTGGGATGTCAGTGAAATGTTATTATGACCAACCACAATGTGGTTCACAAAAATTAACAACCCAACCAAATAAATCAGCCTTTGTCCTTCTTACGAAAAGAATCATGGGCCATGGCGATTTTAATTTTATCTTTTTTTATCGTTGACTGAAATGGCTGAAAAACCCTCTAATCTTCCTCCACATGGGCGGAGAATTCATTGTCAGATTCTGCTCTCGTGGATTTCCGCGGGGATAAGTAGATGAGAGATTTCATCGATTGGGGTTTATTTAGCTTGTTGAGGTAATTAAATTGTACGCAAGTTATTTTTTTTATATATAAATCGTAGAAGATTTCTCTCCTTTTTCCTGTTTCGATCGTCAATCACAACCCTCCATCTTTTTTTTCTCCGCTTCTTTTGTTTGATGAGACCTGAGGGAGTGTCGTTGATTTAGGGTTTTTCACCTGAACAATTGATCGATGACAAGTTTGACTTGTAAAGATTGTTTTTGGAAAAAACCCGTGTTGGTTTTTTCTTCCTTTCTTGATGTTTTTTGTATGTTTCTACTGGTTGTCATTGTTCCTGTTTTTTTTGAAAGCAATTTGCAATCAAAATAAAATGATTGGTGTACAAATCACCTGGAAAAAAATATAAAATAAAATAAAGATGAAGTTGTTGCCACCTAAAAATTGCGGTTTCACTCAGGTGTAATCAATGACATTTTAGGGAGAGTGCAAACACTTTGCCCAAATGCTTGATAAATTTCACAACTATTCTCGCCTGCATCGGCACTTGGATAGTTGGAGGGTCTTCCGTATCACTTTCCCTGTTTTTAGTGAACTTTAAGCCATAGATCTTGGGCATAAAGACAGTTCATAAATAAACGACCAGCACACTCTCTTTTCCTTGGTTACTATTAGTGTTAACGTAATGATGATTATGTATAATTAACATAGTTAGTAGCTCCAACAGAAAGTGAGTCTGTTTGAGCTCTGTGACAGACACCACGATCAAAATCGTTATTTTCTCATCTTGTATTTCCTATAAATTAGGGAAAATCCCTGGAATCAGATCAAGTACCAGCAAATGAAATATCAGCCCCCCCAAATCGGCTCGTGTGGCTTTGCTGTCCCCTGACTGGAAAAAAGCAATGATAGAGGAATACAATGCTCTGATGAGGAATCAAACCTGGACTTTGATTCCAAGGGAGACAATATCATTAATTTTATCTGGGTGTTCAAAGTTTAGCAAAAAAAGAAGACGGATCTGTGGAGTGTCTCAAAGCTAGATTGGTTGCGAATGGAGGGAGTAGAGTACAATCAAACCTTCAGCCCGGTAGTAAAATACTAAAACTAGTGTCGATTAGATTGGTTTTGACCATTGCGGTTACCAATCGTTGGCCGTTGCTACATTTGGACATCTCCAACGCATTTTTGCATGGAAATCTGGAAAAAAGGATTGTTGTTTCTCAGCCAGTGGGTTTTGAAGATCCAAAATTTCCTAATCACGTGTGTTTGCTGAGGAAGGCTCTATATGACCTCAAACATGCATTTGTTTATTTTCTTTGTACTTCTAAATCCAAGCATTTGTCTATTTTCCTAAAGTGTTATTTAGTTTGATTTTTTTGTATTTTCTTATCTATTTCTTCTGTTGATTTTATTCACATTTTATTCAGGGTTTCTTCTTCTATTCTGCAGTTTTGGTTATTGCATTGACTGCACTCTGAATATGTAACTGAATTGCTTATTTTGACCTGAAGACTCTTGATATTGATTGGATAAATGTCACAGCAATGTATTTCTTGATGTCAATATACTTTACTCTATGAACTACATGTGGTATGCCCCGTCAGGTTAATTTTGATTGTTTATCTCTAGTGAAAAATAAGAAAAGAATAATTTGTTTTATGGGAAACCCCGAGAATTTTTTATAGTTCCAGAGATTTTAATGGAAAGTAAATTGGAACAAGTCAGACCTGCAAATCAGAGTTTTGTGCAGATTCCTTCTAGTTCCACTAATGAATACCCAAGTTCTGAATTTGATGCATCAAACAGTTGTCAAACAATATTAAATTATTCTATTCAAACAGGTGAGGAGTTTTCTCTTGAATTTATAAGAGAAAGGGCAAATGTCACAAAAGCTTCAAGAGAAAATGCATCTGCGAATCAGGATATTGGGATTTGTAAGGATAAAAATCGTATTATAGGAACCTTGCAGTCAGGCTTAGAAAATGAAACAAAAGTAGGGTTGAAAGGTTTTGCTGCGATTGATGATACGAGAGACAGTGAATCTGGAAAATGGGAAATGGCAGTGACACCAGGAGTCCCTGCTAGTGATAGTAATGAGAGGGGTATTTCTAATAGGCATGCAAGTTCAGTGCCCTCTGACCATTCTGCATCCAATGTAAGGTTCTTCTGCAGTTTTGGAGGTAAAATCATGCCTCGGCCGAGTGATGGAAAGCTCAGATATGTTGGAGGAGCTACTCATATCATTCGGTTGCGCAATGATATTTCTTTTTCAGAAGTTATGCGAAAAACTACGTCAATCTATAATAAACAGCATACTATTAAATACCAGTTGCCTGGAGAGGATTTGGATTCCTTGATATCAGTGTCTTGTAACGAAGATTTGCAAAATATGATGGAAGAGTGTAATTTTCTGGAGGTAGATAGTTCGCAGAAACTTAGGATGTTTCTTTTTGCCTCAGGGGATACAAATGACGTGCAGTTTGGTTTAGGTGGTATAGAAATTGGTTCTGAAATTCAGTATGTGGCTGCTGTAAATGGGTTGGAGTTCGGATTTGATAGAGGGTATAGTAACCATGTATTGTCAAAGACAACTTCAAGTGTAAGTGGTCTCGATCATTTACTGAATTTTGGAAATGAAGACGGAAATACAGCCATGAACAGAGTCGAATTGATGCCTATTAGGGTAAATCCTGTACCTTTAGGGGAATTGATGTATCCTCAAATTTCAATCTATGATAATAGTCCCAGCTTATATTTACATCGGACCCATGCAGAGCATGCTGGAGGAGATGACACTTTTTCACAATTAGCTATGCTGCCCATGCATACCAATGGAAACCAATCAAATGTAGATAGAATTTTTCCAGCACATTCACCTTCACTATCCATGTTTAACCGAAAAAATGACAATCAGCAATCTGGAAGAAACCTTGTTTCATTAGCAATCTCTCAATCATTGCTTGTAGAAAATGTCGAGGATCAGGATATTAAAAAAGATGATCCTAAACTTCCTAAGCATAAGAGTGATGGTGAACAATTTCAATCTTTGGAAAACACACTTGTTTCTTCTACGGGCCACCAGTACGATGTTTCTGCAAAATTTGAAGAAAAATCCTACAGTAATATGTCAGAATTTGTGACACCAAAGTTACTATCGCAGAAGGTGCTGGATCCTGAAAAAAAATCTTCAGAATTTGAGGTTAATAATGTTAAAGAGTTTCGTAATTTACATGGAGATGATCGTTCTTGTAACTGCACCTCTCCGTGTTCTTCTCGAGCATATCAATCTGAGGGAATTCCTAGGGAACCATTTAGAGATGCATCACTTTCAATAGTTCGATCAAAATCTCACGATTCTATTGGTTGTCAGTTTCTAATACCAAATTCACATTCTGATTTGGCATCTGAAGATTCTATATGTGAACCTCTCAATAAATTACAATTCAAAGAATCACCTTCTTTGACTCAACAATCTATATTATTGGCAAAACTAGAATGTCCAAGTTCTTTGGAAATCAAGAATGGAGTTACGAAGATTGAAAATTCTTCGAAGATTCACGACCTTTCTCAGATGAATACTCATCATGAATTGGTCTCTGATCTTAATGGTAAAAAATACCCATACATTTTTAGCTATGTGGGTGTTAATGAATCTTCAACCAGTCAAAATAGACATAATAAATCAAGTGAAATTACACATATACCATGTAATTTGGAAGATACTGAAAGTGGCAATATAGAATGTCCTTCAACACCCATTGGCGATTCTAAGATTGATGTGATAAAACCATCGATAGAAACTACATTCAAACAGCAAGTTGATTCTGATTCTTTCCCACCTTATTTAAATTGGGCAGATGGATATGATCTCACATATTCAAATAATATTGATTATGAACCTCAGCTAAGGGATGTTCTTGCCGATATCAATAACAGATTCCCTCCTGGCATGGTATCTGGAATTTTCAAAGCTAGAAATAACAAGGAATCATCCATTCTACATCCTCTCTACAAAGATAAAGTTGCATTGAGTGTGAATGTACACAACCCTGATAAAAAAAACTGGTCTTATTTTCAAAATTTGGCCCAAGATCAGTTTCGTAAGGATGTCTCTCTTATTGATCCAGATCACGATGACCAATATTTTCCAAATACAACAAATGAAGAGGTATCTCCTCAACAATATAATTCTGCACCCCAAAAAAGTGAATATTTTGAACTAGACCATGATGATTCCCAAATTGGTCTTGGTGAGGTAATACAACGGGGAGGATCTGGTATTAATGACGATAATGATAATCCTTTGCATCAAGGTTTTCTTTCTCCATGTATTAGAATGGGCATGGATGGTGAAGGTATGCAGGTTGAGAATCCTTTTCTAAAAGCAGGGGATAATCTTAGAGATCCTTTACCAGACGATGAGGTTTTTTCTCTATTCAAGAATTCTTCTTTAGCATTAAGTCGTTGAAACTTAATTTCTCCAAATTCTCAACTTATTTGCGATTGCAGGAAGGTAAATTGGAATCTAAGAATGCCGATTGTCCTTCGTTTTTAGTTTCTGGCGATTGTCATCTTAACAATTTACAGGTATGGTATTTGATTCAAACAAATATTGCACATGTCAATATGTCATATATATTATCTTTATGCAGCCAGAACAACATTTATATAAGAGAATAAAAAATGAAATATTTTGACAATATATAATCAGTATTTTTATTCTACAACGAAAACTATATCAAATGTCACTCCATTTTTCCGTCACTTCATTTTTTGAACCATTGAACTATTTCTGATTCTTTCTGCATGTGTGCCTCATTTGTTCTTTGATCAACTGTACATGTTTCTCATACTTTATAAAGCATTTTGCGAGTTTACCCCATGCAATCAATCTTCACTTTTCATAAGAAACAAAATGACCAACCCTTGTTGAGGATGCTGTTTTTTTCTTTCTCAAATACAAAAATACATTTATTAGAAGGCTTTTTGTATTCATGGGATAAGGGAATATGATTATAAACAATCATGGTAATACCTGATGGTTATGTTACTTATGTATAATTTGCATTTGCACCTCCTTTTTTTCATTTGATCCTTAACCTGCCCCACATACAGAGTATAAAAAATGAGGACCTGGAGGAACTCAGGGAACTGGGATCTGGTACATTTGGAACTGTTTATCATGGACAGTGGAGAGGAACTGATGTTGCTATTAAGAGGATAAAGAAGAGTTGTCTTACTTGTCATTTATCTGAGCAAGAGAGACTGGTAGGGTTATCATGGATAACCATTTTCATTATGTTTTTTTATGTTTAGTTATTTTCCAAATCTATTCTAAGCCATAAAATATTTTCATGATAGTACCTTTGTTAAAAATGGTCTTTTCTTAATTTTAGTTTCTATTTCGATAGCACCTCCGATTTCTCTTAGTCAAATCCAAAGAAGAATGCTCTATAGCATGTCATATTTAATTGCCTTCTTCGGATAAAAATAGCCTCATGAGGAGATCATCGAGGGTGCAGTTACTGATGTGCAAATCAGCTTCTGCTGGAAATAAAACCCACCAGATAGGGAGCAGGCTGAATGCAATACGGAATCTTGGAGAAATTTGTCCTAGAGGTTCCTGTTCGCTTAATTTTGGTGGTGCCGAACTGTTGAGGATTTTGTTCATTCCTGTATTGTGTAAAAATGGGCAAGGTCCATCTCATGTTCGACAGAAATTTAATCCCTTATCAAAATTCAAAAGAAAATCGGGTTTTTTAATAAGGTAAATATATTGTTAGCAAAATAATGAAAGCGGAGTATTAAAAATGTTTGCACAAGATGTACTGGATGATAATCCCCAAGACCCTTTTCCCCGCCAATTTATAAATACTCTAGATGTGCCTTCCAAGGTCCCCAATTAGGATGAGCTTAGCAAAGGAAGAAGCCAAAAGCATATAGGAAAAGGAAATAGCAGAGCAATACTAAGGTGCATTCTTCCAAATAGCCATCCTATTGCATATGTAGCAGACAACGGTATAATTTTTTTTTGAGAAATAAAAATAAAGACAACGGTATAATTTACTGCTGAATGTAATAGTATAGCTATAATTTCTAATTTTTATTACATACAAAAATTTGTTTGCTCGAATATTTTTCATCAAATAAACAATATCAGCATTTTTCATCACCAGACTATGGAGTTCTGGAGGGAAGCTGAGATCCTTTCAAATCTCCATCATCCAAATGTTCTGGCATTTTACGGTGTTGTTACAGATGGGCTGGATAGTACATTAGCAACCATAACTGAATTTATGGTTGATGGTTCCCTTAGTAATGTGCTGCGGAATGGAAGGTGATAGCCTCAGGCTAGAATTTTTCTCATGGTGAAATGGTTTTCATTTCACAGTTAAACTTAATATAATCAAATTCTGCAGGTCTCTGGATTACCGAAAGGAGCTCATAATCGCCATGGATACAACCTTTGGAATGGAATATCTGCACTCAAAAAATATTGTTCATTTTGATCTAAAATGTGACAATCTTCTTGTGAACCTGAAAGATCCTTTGCGTCCCATTTGCAAGGTAATTTGCATTTAAATATGAGTAAAGTAACTTAAATTATCTGGTCACAACTCGATTAGCCCAGTTGGTCAAATACACTATTAAGGTGGCCGGAGTTTCAGGGTTCGAGTCTCAGTGTATGCACTTTAATTTCTATTTACTTATGTACCACTTACCTTATCGGGAAAAAAAAACTTAAATTATTTGGTGATAATTTCATATTGTAATTTTTGTTATCTTGCCCAAGTGAATTTGTTGAAATTTAAGTTCTTAATGCTATGTAAATTGCAAATAGAAATTTTTTACATTGTGAAACTTGTCTCTAAACTGAAATATATGTTAATACATGGTAGTATGGTACCATTTATTTTAATGTAATTATGTTTACGACTGGATACTCAATTTCTAATCACAATTTTTAGGTGGGAGACTTTGGCTTGTCCAAAATTAAGCAAAATACATTGGTCTCTGGTGGCGTTAGAGGAACTTTACCATGGATGGCTCCAGAATTATTAAACAGTAGCAAAGTGTCAGAAAAGGTAAAAACACTGGGTTCTCGTTTAAAACAGTGGATGGAAAGATAAATCTCTAAATTTTTCAATTGTCTTTATTAAAAATAATAAGTCTTTCTAGATAACCACATCTTCAGATTATTACCATTAATCATTAACATATTTTTTAATCATCCCTGTGATGATATTTCCACACAGACATATATTGTCCTTGAGTCTGTTTTGAATATTTTGATTGGCTTCTCATTAATGGATGATCGATCAGTGATTGTTAATTTGTTATGAAATGAAAATTTGTTCTGTGTTTTATCTTGAAATATTTTGTAGGTCGACGTTTTTTCATTTGGCATTGTCATGTGGGAGATTCTCACGGGTGAGGAACCTTACTCCGATATGCACTATGGTGCAATTATAGGTAAGCTTACTACATATTCCTCATCTCCAAGATTTTTAGTGAATAATTATGTGATATCGTTCGTCATCATGCACATTGGTTGGCTGCAATCATTTTAGTTTCGTTGATAGTTTGCATGGTTCTTTTATGAATTTAAGTTATTTCTGGTTCTGAAAGGGTGTATAAAAGCTATATATTGTATTTTCCGACCTTGGTTCTCAAATTTTTGTGATTCATGCAGGAGGTATACTAAACAACATATTGCGACCGCCAATACCAGAATCATGCAACCCGGAGTGGAGAATGCTTATGGAGCGGTGTTGGGATGCCGATCCCATGCGTAGACCCTCCTTCACAGAAATTGCTACCCACCTACGGTTGATGTATGCAGCACACCGCGACAAACCACTGCGTATGAAGGCAGTGAAGTGATGGTGTTTCCTAGGACATAAATTATAATTGTCTAGATTCCAGGTTTGTACAAAGATAAACAGATTGTATTTAAAATGATATCAAGTTATGTTATTGATTTTTATTGTTTGGACACCATAAATTGTAAAAAATTGAGACCAATCAAATTGCAAAATTGTCTTTGATTCTTGTTATTATATTTTTTTTAAGATACCCATTGCTTATTTGCTTGAGTTTGTGCTGTAATTTGTTTAAATTTTGAATAAAAATGAAATAATTTACACAGTCTGCTCAGCTAGATTCTGCTGTACATTGAGTTCAGTTTAGATGGATGGTTAGATGATAGATAAATGCTATACATAAAATATCTGTCCAACATTGAGCAAGTTCTCATGAGGTACATTAAAGATGACACTGTTCTCTCTGCAGATCCTCTTGAGAATTGCATATACATAATTTATTGCCACTTTTTTTATATACCCAGAATCTCTTCTTGCTTTTATAACAGTATTGCCCAAGATATGCACCAATCCGGCATCCCGACACTGGCTCATGAATTCCAGCTCATCCGTCTTTTCATAATCCTGGTTGGGAGATTGCTGGACAAGCACGATTCCATTGCCGTAAGACGACGATGTGCGTGCGGAATTCCCATTTTGATAATGGCGATCCTCTGAATCCGAACGAGATTCCATCAATGATTCGAGACGGATGAAAATGGTGAGACTTTCATACAGCATTTTCTCAAAGTTGTCATCTTTGGTGCGAACATCTTTGTATCCATACCTGACCACGCATCGGAAAATGTGGAAGTCCCTGGGTCCGATCCTCTTCACGAGAATCCTCTCCTCCTGCGGAACCGTGTATACCGGTAGGTACTTAACGCAGACGAACACCACGACGGAGTGGATGGCGGGAAGGTTTGTTACGAAATGCGAGAAGATGGAAGGAACTCCACTGGCCAGTTCAGTGTAGACGAATCCGATTCCGGGTACACGGACTAGACCCAGGCTCGGGCCCAAGCCCAGGATCCACGCCATGGACACTTTGCTGTGTATCTCGAACTCGACCCGTTTCAAGGTGCCGTAATGCCAGACGTACATGATGAGGAGAAACGTGGCGGCTATGACAAGCGGCACCCACCCACCTTGCCCCACTTTGAACAACACAGCCGACAGATACGTCAGCTCTACCAGGAGCGACACACTCGTGAAACTGGCTACCAGTATCCAGTGACTCCTCCATACAAGCAGCATGATCGGAACCATGAGTAACGTCGTGACTACCATCACCATCGCCACCGCCGTTCCATAAGCATTTCCGATCTGAGTTTGGTTTTTGAAACCGGCTGTGATGGCGATGCACAGGATAAGCAGAATCCAGTTGATGTCCGGTATGTAGATTTGGCCAAGGTACTTTTTGGAAGTGTGGATAACTTTCACTCGAGGAAAACACCCCAATGCAAGTGCCTGTTTGATTATGGAATGTGTCGCAGATATGGTAGCTTGGCTTGCCACCACGGCCGCCGCAGTTGCCACCACGAACACCGGCCAGTATACTTTGTCCGGGATGGAGTGATAGAAAACATCGACTACTTTCTCCTGGTTCTTCATAAGGTATGCGGCCTGTCCGGTGTATGCCAGGAGCAGACACGGGAAAACGATCAACGTGAATGCTATTTGAATGGCGAGAACAGGGAAGTGAGATAAATCAGCGAACAGAGCCTCGGTGCCGGTGATGCTGAGCATGATTCCTCCAAGTGAGGTCCATCGTTTGCGACCTCGTCGGAAGTACCAGATGATGTGCATGGGATTGAATGCCCTCCAAACCCTTCTGTCATATTTGTATATATTGATGGCACCGATTGCTCCGATGCAGACCAGCCACAGGAAAACAACCGGGGCGAAGAGCCACCCCACTTTATCTATACCGTAACGCTGGACGCTGAACAATCCGATCAATATTACCACCGCCACGATGATCACTAAATCTGAGGAGAGACAGATATATCAGAAATCAAGACATACACACAGAGAAATTACAGACACATTTACGTCATAGATGTAGATGATGTATACCGTTACTTATGTGATCAGGGCTGTTTACTCTTATCCCGCCGGTCGCCGAAAGAACTGGGGAAAAAACAGAGTGGGTTTAGGTTTAGGAGTTTAGCGCTGAATGGCTAGTTGAGTAAATGATATAGTTAGTCACCTGAAATGGCCGGGGTGAGGATTCCGTCACCGATGACCATGCAAGTTCCGATAAGGACGAGAATAAGAATGACATTTTTCTTATACTGACCAGATTCCAACCATCTCTTGGTCTTCCCTGCGAGAGATTTTGCATGATAAGTTCGGCGGCTGTAAGTGGTGAGATTTTCGTCTGTTCGATGTCGGTTTGGAATGATATTGACATTAGCATGTCGACAAAGCAAAGAGTATAGAGCAAACGTCCCTCCCTGGCCGTTGTCGTTGGCTCTTAGAACGACTAAGACGTATTTGAGAAGAACCACAAGAGTTAAAGAGTATATGATGAGCGAAAGTGCTCCGATGATGTCTTCGGTATCGTCTATTCCTTTGGGAAATACGTTGTAGAAGACATAGAGAGGCGAAGTGCCCAAATCTCCGAACACCACTCCCAAGCTTTGGAAAGCTAATCCGAGAAGCACCGGTGATGAGAATTTCTGCAAGGGTCGGTTAGTTTAGCTCGTTGTTTGAGTGATTTTGGTAGATTAAATTACCTTTTCCCTGTAGGTTCTCTGAAGCTTCCCTGCTTCTTCGTCCATGGATTGATCGAGTGTCTTATTTAATTCCCACATGTTTCCCTTAAATCCTTCTCCACCCTCCTCTTCCTCCTCCTCCTTCTCCGTCGACGCCGTCGGTTCTTCTTGGATTGGAGAGGAAGCTTGTGGTTCTTTCATATCAGAAGAAGACGAGAAGAGATGTGAAGAAATCTGATAAGTTGGATTTTTGGTTTTTGTTAGATTTTCACCTCTGTTCTTGAGTATCTTCTTCCCTTCTTATATTTTAAGATAAACGCCAACGTGGGAATTGTTTTATTTTTTTTATTTTTTTATGGAGTCAACTCTTTTACATGACCAGCATAACGGTCTTATTTTATAATGTATATATTTATGAAAGATTTAGCCATTTATTCGAGGTGTAATTAATAAAAATCTTTTTTTTGTGGCTATTAATTTATCGATAATTACATATTTAATTGTCCTTTTTTGTCGATATATCATATATACGACAAATCGAGTATTAATTTATTGTAATATATTTTTTTCATTTCTAAGAAAATTTAATCAATTTATTCCTTTTTACATAAATGTAAAACAATTTACAATCGAAAAAATGCAAATCCAAAGGTGGAGAAGGAAGATTCCCCGACCAAAGTTGACTTTTACATTTATAGAGTTCATTTTTAGATGAATAGAGTTGACTTTTATCATCCTAGTTTATTACGAAATTGTCTGTTTCAAATTACTAAAATGTTTTATAGCCAAGTAAAGTAATATATCTAAAAAGATAAGATCAAAGTTTATGACAAACTTGATCACATCGTAAATTCATAAGTGATGAAATGATGTCTGCGCCGCCACGAGGAGTATTATAAGTATATTAATTGATGAAAGATCTCACCAACATTCGTATTGAAGACTCTGGATTTCACAAACGTTCTGAAATAGATAGAGATGTCTTAGTTATGCTTCGGGTTGGATCCCCTTTTATAAGGCATCAGAAGACGACATTTGCGGCGGAGGATCACGTTTGGGTCATTATAACGATCACGTTGGACGCAAGTAATGTCTTAGAATCGGACGATTCTACTTCTCCCAAAATTATCGATTTGAAAAATTGACTTGGGTCTCGAAAAAGACCTTTGGTTTCCCTTACGTGAGAACCTTTCGAAAGTCTGACATAAAACGAATGAAACACTAATTTCTATTGATGGAAAAAACAGGTGTACTCCTGTATCACCACTATTCTCTCCGTAATAAGAGTCTATGACAAGACGTGTACCGTCATTAGTTAATCAATGCAAATATATATTCATATTTATAAAGGGTGAAATTTAGGTGAAACTAAATGAGATCTCTGATCTTATCCATTGAATATACAATGAATACTCAATTTCAAGTAAATTACTTGATCCATGTTGTTTTAAATTGAAAATAAAT
Source organism: Zostera marina (assembly GCA_001185155.1). Classification (NCBI taxonomy): domain Eukaryota; kingdom Viridiplantae; phylum Streptophyta; class Magnoliopsida; order Alismatales; family Zosteraceae; genus Zostera; species Zostera marina. Next base: position 198,050 of record LFYR01001802.1, on the reverse strand, counting down.
GAATGGTTATAATCATGATTTTCTAAAGTTTTCAAATAGTAAATTCTTATCTGAATGTTTTCAAAAAAAAAAATCATCTGAAAAGTGAAAATTGATCCTATTTATAAATCCTCAGACTAAATAATAAGTATAAAAAGTTGGAATAATCTAGGGTTAGTAGTGTTAAGTAAGTTAGTCAGTTATGATTAGATGTAAACACTATAAAAAAGAACTAATTCTATCAATAAATCACAACATTCGAATATCATTCTTGAGGTTCTCTCAATATGGTATCAGAGCATAGATCCATTTTCCGTTCACGACGCAACGGAGTATTTTTTTTTTCTTCCGCTAAAAGATCCAGACGACGCAACAGTCTGCATCTGGAGTCCACAACCGGTTGATTTCTTCCGCAACTTCCGCGATTTCCGCTTCAGACGACGCTCCAGTAGCGATTTCCAGATTGCCGGGTTTCGCGACCTCCGATTCCAGGGATCGCGTTGTAATTTCCAGACTTCCAGTCCTCCTCGCGATTTCCAGACCTCCGCGCAAATTTCAGACGTCCGTGCTCGCAGTGTGATTTCCGAATTTCTTCTTCCGTGCTCGCGTTGTTGACTTCCAGATCTTCATTAGTTGTTCCGTGTGATTTTCTTCCGTGTTACAATCAATTGAACCCATGGCGGAGAGCAGTAGGAACGCATCTTCTGATTCTCTGATCAAGATCAAGGTGGCTGCATCGGTAAAGTTGGATCACACCAACTTTTCTCCTGGAAGGCGCAAACGGTAGCTCATCTCCGCGGTTACGGCCTTCTAAAATACATTGAAGCTCCCGTCGATTCCACAGCGGCGATATCTGTACAGCAGGACCAACTATTGTTGGGTTGACTCCTGTCCGCACTTTCTCCAGCGGTGCTACCTCAGGTTGCTTCCTTCACAACATCACATGAGGTTTGGGTGGCTTTATAAAATATTTTTAATTACAAATCCAAATCAAGAAAACTCCAACTACAGCATGAATTATCAACCTTCAAAAAAGAGGGGTTCACCGACGATGAGTACTTAGCGGCATTATCCAGAAAAGCCGATGAAGTGAGGGACGCCGGAATCGAAATAGAAGATAGAGAGCTCGCACTAATTGCTCTGGACGGACTCGACGCCTTCTACAACGCCTTCGCCACCGCTGTCACCGCATCGGGAGGCGATCTTGCATTTTCTAAATTTAAGGGACTACTACGTGCTTATGAGAAGCGACACACACACGAAATCTCATTCACGTCGGCAAATCTGGCTCAATCTGGGGGTTCTTTTAAATCTAATTCAACATCTATTATATGTCAAATTTGTTCTAAACCAGGTCACTCGGCAATAGCATGCTTTAATCGGTACAACGAATACAGATTTTCTACTCCGCCTAATCCTCGTCACAACAAATTTCGAGGATATCAGAACAATGGAAATAAAAAGGCAGAGGCTAATGCAGGTTGGTACACAGATTCTGGGTGTACAGATCATGTGACACAAAATAAAGAAACATTGAAAGAGGTTGATCTTCTTCCCAAAGAAACAGGTTTGACAGTTGCAAATGGGAATATTATTTCAATTAAATCTAATAGTAAAACTAAATATTTTTGCAATGATAGATTGATTTTGCTTAATGACGTTCTGCATGTACCGAAAATTAAAAAGAACCTATTATCTATTAGAAAATTATGTAAAGATAATTCAGTCAAGGTTGTTTTTGACAATGACATTGTTTCTATTAAGGATCGAACAACTGATGAAGAGTTGACTGTTGGAGGTATCAAGGAAGGACTCTACTATGTGGATTTTGAGGAGCAACAAAATATTCCTACTGTGAACTTGGCGACGAAAGTTTCGGTCTCTCTCTGGCATGAGAGATTCGGTCATGCAAATAATAAAGTAGTTGAAAGTATGATTAGGAGATTTAATCTGCCTGTAATCAAAAGTGATAATAAAAATAAATATCAACATTATTTGGTTGGTAAAATGCACAGATCGTCATATCACTTTCTTTCAGAAAAATCTTCGATCATCCACGCCACTAGAACTCGTGTATGCCGATGTCTGGGGCCCGACACCGGTAATATCTGAAAATGGTGAAAGATATTTTGTGAATTTTGTGGATGATTTCAGCAGGTACAATTGGTTATTTCCAATTACTACAAAATCAAGTGTTTGGAATGTATTAGAGAAATTTAAAGCTCTAATCGAAAATCAGTTGAACCGAAAAATAAAAATGATTCAAACAGACAATGGTGGTGAGTTCTTGGTTTTAAAACCAATTATTGATCAGTTTGGAATCAAACACAGACACTCTTGTCCTCATACTCACCCACAGGTGGGGGTGGTTGAACGCCGACACAGGTATATTATAGATGGTACACTTACACTACTCGACCGGACAAGTTTACCAAAGAGCTTCTGGAATTACGCAGCATCCACCATCGCCTTCCTTTATAACAGAACGACAACAATGGTTCTTGGAGGAAAGACAACTTTAGTATTATTCGGGAAAGTTCAAAACGTAAAAGATTTAAAAACGTTTGGGTGTCGTACTTACCCGAACTTGCGACCATTCCAGAAATACAAGTTTTCAGAAAAGATCAACTGCTCATATATTTATTGGTTATCCTCGAGAACACTCCGGCTACATGTGTTTAAATCCAGTTACTAAGAAAACAATTATTTCAAATGATGTAGTTTTCATTGAAGACAATTTTGAATTGAATAAAATGTTACATACAGGTAGTCTCCCTACACCGGCGGGGAGTGAGATGAATCCAATCCCTGTTATCGAAGAAGCCAACCCGGTTAATATGAATCAAGCTCAAAATGAATAAGACAACACACATAAACAAGGTATTCCGGACCAGGTTCAAATCAGATTAAATCAAGTTGATCAAGCCCAGACTGAACCCAACAACATTCCAGACGCACCACATCATATGACCGCTCGTGCGAAGTCAGGAATTGTAAAACAAAATCCAAAGTATGCTTTTCAAGTCTCCGCCACTTCCCTAGTCCCATCCGGCTTTTCCGAAACGGCATATAATCCACGTTGGAAGATGGTCATGGATAACGAGATGCAAGCCTTACATCAGAATAATACATGGACACTAGTCTTTCCGGACCCATTTCAAAATGTACTCTCGTGCAAATGGGTGTTTAAACAAAAGTTAGATGAAGCAGGAAATATTGATCGGTTCAAAGCTCGGCTTGCGAACGAAATGCGTCAACTTGATGGAATAGATGTTGAAGAAACATTCGCTCCGGTCATCAAACCACCAACGATAAAAATAATCCTAAGTCTTGCGATCACTTGGGGATGGAAACTACGACAGTTTCACGTTTCCAACGCGTTCTTACACGGTACCTTGAAAGAAGATGTTTTTATGCGACAACCACCGGGCTAAAGGATCCCAAGAATCCCAAAGGAATTTGCAAGTTATTTAAGTCCATTTACGGGCTACGACAATCTCCACGTGTTTGGTTTCATCGTCTCCGGGACTTTCTGGTTTCATTCGGTTTTACGGAATTAGTTTCTGATCAATCTCTTTTCATGTACCTCCACGAGAATATCAAGGCATATTTTCTTGTTTACGTCAACGATATTATCTTAGCATCTTCTTCAGAACAGTTTACCCAGTTTTTTGTAAGAACAATCAGTAAATAATTCGCCATCAAGGATTTGGAAAGGTTAAAGTTCTTTTTAGGTATATATGTCAATATGTTACCAAATGACTCACTTATCCTCACGCAACATCAATACTTGGCTAATCTACTTCATGAGGCAAATCTGAAACCTACACCAACGCCAATGGAACCTCGAGGTTTCATTTATGATCAGATGTAAACACTATAAAAGAGAACTAATTCTATCAATAAATCACAACATTCGAATATCTTACAAAATGTAACTCAAAAGTTTAGAATGAGTCAGAATTCAACTAAAGGTAGAATTCTGATTCATTCGGCTAAAAAAGATATGGTTTCTGACGAACAATGGGATGATTAATTGCACAAATTCATCAGTGCCATAGGAAGCTTAATCTTTCAGTTTGAGTTCCTTGTGAAAGTAGAAAATAACGATATATATAACAAAACTCTTACAAAATAGTGGACTAAAAGGTGATGACAGAGTTTTTCTTAAAAAACGAAAAGATGTCAGGAGCACACCATGGTTTTTTCACCCAATCATTGTTATAGGTCACTTCGTAAGAACGATGTAGGCATACTCGTTTTAGGAATCAAATATCAGTCCCCAATGGTTGTGAAGATTTAAACGATCGTAAAATCAGTTGATTGGATCAATACGGAAGGTGTGAAGTAGGCTGCATGTAACATTGTCTCTTTTTTGTTTTAAAATTAATGAAATTATGAGATAGTATTTTTTTTTTTTAAATGGAATAATTTTCTTAATATTATTTATCAAAAAATTAGAGACTGACTTTAAAGTTTAAACGCCATATGGGCCCAAAAGTTCGTAACCCTTATAACTCTTAGTGGGCTTATCAATTAAACTTAAAGGACCTGACAAATCCGGCCATTTTCCAATTAGACCATATTTAACATTAGGCCCAAAACATATACCAGCCAGATATCAGCAGTTCTGCACTGCCTGGATTATTTGGTTTTATACTTTGTGTTTGCATGAACACTCACTGTCCGAAGTCCGAACATTTTGTTTGTAGAAACAAATTTTAAGAAACCCCCCAAATATTTGTAGTGACGACAAAACACATAGATGTCATGTACTCATGTGGACATGTGGTCAAGGGTGAGATTAGGCTTTATAAAACGAATCAATGATCAATAATCTAAAGAAATTTATAAACAAGACCTTTTACAATTATATATTTACATTAAAAGAAACACCTTCTTTTCGTGACATTTATTTCCAGAAAAAAATCGTTCAGAATTCACTGTTCAGATTCTTAAAAACTCGGCTTTCGCAAATAACATCTTATTAGTTTTCGATTATCATTAAAAAAATATATTTATACAAGTATATATATAGTGATTTTATCATTGATTTAATTTAATTTAAATTACTCTATTTATTGATATTTTAAGAATCAGGAAATAAATTATTCAAAAATATATGAAATCCGAAATCATAAAAAAAAAAAACATTGAAAAACACAAACTCCCTTTCAGTTGTAGCTTGCAGGCGTTAGCAACTTTAGCACAGTCCACACTAGGGAAAAAAATCGAAGTCAACTGCTCCACAACCCTAAAAGACAAATCTCTACTTCCGTCTCCCACCTTACCCACCATTGTTCTCCAACTTCCGCACCAAATCCAAGTGCTGCCCCCTCTTCTCTTTCCCTCCGACCCAGTTACTCACGCGAATCTGGAGTCTGTCATCTTGGGTGGGCTTCGACTCTCAATTCTGGAGTAGTAGTAGTTGGGGATCTCTGGTTAAGCAATCTCAATTCCTACCGACAAAAACCCATCTGGGTGTCATGGCACGTTTTTCTTCACGTTCCAGTGAGATTTAACTCTTCCGATCCGTCGTGAGAAAAAGATCTCGGACCATTTGGCTTCAGCCATGGTCAGGCACCATGGGTGGCAGTTGCCAGCTCACACCTTTCAGGTAACTTAGGTTTTCTTGCTTCTTTACTCGCTTTTTGTGTTTCTTCTTCTTCTTCTTTCTATTTCGAAACTGGCAGTTGCAATCTCTATTCAACTTTAATATCTTTTGGCTCAAGGGATTTATCATTTATTCATTTATGGTGGAAATTATTAAGTGCTATTGTATACATGGAAATGTAGAGATCAAATTAGATCTACTTATTAATAATGCCTATGACACCATACGCAAAAAATAACTTGCTCATGTCTTAATTATATGATACTAAGATGGACCCAGCTGTGATTATAAGGTATTAAGATTTTAGTGTGAGATGCTCTGACCTAGCTCTGATGCCATGTGGAAATATCAATTTTATATGTGACTGAAAACTAAATTCTAAACTTTTAATTGTAAGTTTCTCGGTCCTCTTAATATTATGGTATTTGTTTTGCACTTTTGCCACTGATGTCAATGATGGTATGAATGTATGATACCCAAAACTCACCTATAGGTTTGATTTTTTATTGCATTCTGCAGGTGGTTGCCATTACCGTTTTCTTTTTATTGGCTGTTGCATTCTATGCCTTTTTTGCACCATTTCTTGGAAATCAAATACTACAATATGTTGCAATTGCGATCTACACTCCAGTGGTATGTGATTTTCACCAGATTTGTAAAAAAAAAAAACTCCGTTTCCTTGTATTTTACATACATTCATTTTTAAATATTTCAGGCATTTGCGGTTTTTATTCTCTATATTCGTGCCACGCGTATAAACCCAGCTGACCCCGGTATTATGGACAAATTTAACGAAGTTTTCTCTGCACCAAATAATAGTAATAATCCTAGAAACCAAGATGTAAATTTGCCTGATAATTTTGCAAACAATGGAAATTGGGTTCAATCATCTCCATCATCCATGTGTGCAAGTTCCATTGATGGTCACTCCAGTGTAAGGGGAAATGGCGGAGTTGTTGGAAATACCATCACTCCTACCATATCTTCAAAAAGAAAACCTATTTGTTGTGGCTTAATGGGATTGGGAGGACTTTTATGTTACACATTTGCAAAAGAAGATTGCCGCAAAGGGGTACAGACAGTTGATCCAAATAATCCCGGTGAAGACGCTTTGTTCTGCACATTATGCAACTCAGAGGTATCGTAGTTTCTACTGTAATTTTTTTGTTTATCTATCTAACTTCCAGGTTCATGTTAATTTTTCAGGTACAGCCATTTAGTAAACACTGCAGAAGCTGTGATAAATGTGTGGATGGATTTGATCACCATTGTCGGGTATGGTTAAAAATCCTTGTTTCTTTTGTTTTAATAAAAAAAATGATCATCTAAGATGTTTTCTTTCTGGCTGTGTTAAACATACAGTGGCTTAATAACTGTGTTGGGAGAAAAAATTACATTACATTCATCTCTCTTATGGCAACTAGTCTTGTCTGGGTAAGTCTAATGTATGATTTATGAAATTACAACTGTCAGTATGATAAAGAATATTCAGATCTTTGACTCTTTGTGCATTTTTGTTTAGCTTGTTATAGAATTCGGTGTCGGGACTGCAGTTATGGTACTCTGCTTTGTCGACAAGAAAGGCACCGAAACTAACATTATTGACAAGCTTGGGGATGGATTTTCTCGTGCCCCATTCGCAACTGTTGTGGTAAATGTAGATCTGATTATTTTATTTGTTTGTTTATTTTGTTTAGGGCGTTTGAGGTTTATATGATGATTGTGGATTATGTTCTAGGCAATTTGCACGGCGGTGTCTTTATTGGCGATTATACCTTTAGGAGAGCTCTTCTTTTTCCACTTGTTATTGATAAAAAAAGTGTGATATTCCGTTTTCTTTACTCTAACCTGATTTTTTTTAATCTAAAAAATCATTGTTTTTTTAGATTTTTGTTGTTATGGTTTCTGGCAGGGAATTACTACTTATGAATTTGTTGTTGCAATGAGAGCTATGAGCGAGCCACCCCCGGAATCCGTCAACGATGATGTGCAGAATATTTTGTACTCACCATCTGGATCTGCCACAACCGGCATTAGCCGTGGGAGTTCTATGGGTTTCCATTTAGATTATAAAGGTGTGTGGTGTACTCCACCTAGAGTTTTCGTTGATCAACAGGTATCGTAAACTCTAAACCCTATCATCAATATTGGTTGAAATGAACTTAATAAGGAAATTGTTGATAGGATGAAGTTATCCCACATTTGGAACCTGGAATGATACCTTCAACGGTCGATCCAGATGCTTCTGCTTCAGGAAACAAGCAGCCAAAAAAAACTGTCAAAATCAGTACATGGAAGCTTGCAAAACTGGACTCTACTGAGGCGATGAAGGCAGCTGCAAAAGCACGAGCTTCTTCGTCTGTTCTTCGACCGATGGATGCCACCCGGCGTGCATTAGATAGCCAGACTGACGTGAGTTCCAGTTTGAACGGCAGTGTTCGGAGCAGTGATTACGGTCAAAACCAAAGTCATCACCGCGGAGGAAGAGGAGGATCAAGAAATCTCGATCGTATTCCTTCACCGCTGCAGTACTCGTATCCTCCAAGTCAAACGAGCAGAGATGATTACGAAACTGGCACTCACGATAGCATGAGTAGCATGAGCAGTCCATGTCGAATGCATGAGCCTATTGCACTCAGTTTGATTCCTGACCGTCGCAATATCATTCCAAGACAACCGCAGCCTCCGCAGCCGCCACCACCTGTTTTGACTACTAATCCAATGTTTCACTCCTCAAGAAGGCCATTTGTGGTTTGGGATCAAGAATCTGGGCGATATGTATCTGCTAATGCAACACGGCCTGATGTTGTTGATTTCCCAGGTAGGGCAGCGATTAACAGTCATCATCAGCGACCGATCTGGACCAATCCATCACCTGCAAATGCAAATACTTTTCCACGAAGACCACCACAGCCACCTAATTTTCCGGAATCACTTCCTCCATCGGTTCGATCTCCTCTTCAACAGCAACATGAAAGATCTATATTCTTTGGAGGTCCTCTTTTAAGTGCACCGGTTAGAGACGCCATTGGAAATACTACTACTCCTGCCAGTAGGCTACATCCATCATCGAATTCAAAGTGATTCAAAATTCTCAAATGCAGATGATCCAACATGACATGACATGACTGACTCGACCTGAACTAGCCACCACTTTCTTTGAATGCAGATATGTTTGTTGGTGATCGATCTTTGAAGAAAGATTGAATGTATTTCAAGATGGTGGTCTAAGATTCAGCGTGGTAATCGATAGATGTTGTGAATTATTTATTCTTCAGTGTTTGTTTGTTATTTGGTTAAAATTACAGAATCAGATTTGTGTTTTCTTCTTCATTTTTTTGCCTGCTTCTTCTATATGTAGGAGGAGAAGTTCTAAATCACTTTCGTAGAATAATCATAGAGATTCATTCATAGGCATATGGATTGTTAACAATCTGTCTGTCTGTCTGATAATTCGAAATACCTCAAAGGGCAGATCAGTACATTTAGGTTAATATAAATCGTGGTTATTATTTTAACTCGAGAAACTAACTCTAGACACGTTGTTTTCAACGTACACCAAAACTATTAGTACATGCAAATCAAGTGTCGAAACTCTTTCCCTCTTCTTTGAGGAGATAAAGGACATGGCCAGAATTTTTGCCGCCGGCGGTGGCAGCAGCATAAACAAATCCTTCCTTCTGAAACCACGTAACATGATTCTAGCACTAATCCCATTCCTATTCCTAGCTCTCCTCTTCCAGCTCTTCCATTTCCTCTTCACCACCACCGATATTGTAACCGCCGAGCTTTCCACTAGCATTCCAAAATCCCCCTACAAAATCTACCTCTACGATCTCCCCCATCGCTTCACACAAGGCGTTGTTGAGAATTACCATCTAGCACGCAACGCAGAGGCGACCCCAATCTCATCCTCCTATCCCGGCCACCAGCACTCCGCGGAGTGGTACCTCTTCTCGGACCTTCTCAGATCCGACCGCGATGGATCTTATCTCTCCACGGTCTCCGATCCTAAAAAGGCGGAGCTTTTCTTCGTGCCGTTCTTTTCGTCTCTGAGTTTGGTGGTAAATCCCATAGGTAAGGAAGTCGGGGAGTACATAGATGAAAATATGCAGGAAGATCTGATGGATTGGTTGGAAGGGAGCGAGTACTGGAGGAGGAATGGTGGAAGAGATCATGTCTTCGTGTGTCAGGATCCGAATGCTATGTTCAAAATGTTGGACAAAATAAAAAATTCGGTGCTTTTGATATCAGATTTTGGAAGGTTGAAGGGGAATCAAGCGTCGATCGTTAAGGATGTCGTGATTCCATACTCCCATCGGATCAATCGATTCAAGGGTGATATAGGGGTCGAAACCAGGGGTTCCTTGCTGTTCTTCATGGGGAATCGTTTCCGGAAGGAGGTACCAACTTACGTGCTCTATATTTCTGTTGATTTGATTCGATCCAAATAAATGTTATAAAAAAAAAAACCTAATTTCCCAATTCTGCCGTATAATTGAAACCGTTGGTGTTGATTGTATCACAGGGTGGTAAGATCCGTGATTCGCTCTTTAAAATTCTAGAAGAGCAGAAAGATGTGGTGATAAAACACGGAACGCAATCCAGAGTGAGTAGACGTTTGGCAACACAAGGAATGCATTCATCAAAATTCTGTCTGCATCCCGCCGGAGACACTCCATCCGCCTGCAGACTATTCGATGCTATCATAAGCCTATGCATCCCTGTGATCATCAGTGATTACATAGAACTCCCTTTCGAAGACGCCATAGATTATGAGAAAATTGCGATATTCGTGGATACAGAGACGGCGCTTGTACCAGGGTATCTCACAAATATGCTGAGGAAAATAAGCACAGATCGGATTCTCCAATATCAGACCCAACTGCAAGCAGTGAGACATTATTTCGATTATGGCCATGGAAATGGGGCGGTTCATGAGATATGGCGACAGATCTCTCTCAAGGTGCCATTAATAAAACTGATGATCAACCGTGACAGACGACTTGTTGTGAGGAAATCGGAGGGGTTGGATTGCTCGTGTCTGTGCTCTCTGCAAAACGGAACCACTCTGTTTTCCTGACAACATTCAACTGATCTGGTTCATAATTTTATTGAATTTTTATTATGTAAAAATGGTGCCATTCACTCTGTAACTCTTAGTTATTTGGACCGGAAGGATGTGGATATAATTCTTCATTTTCAGTGGGTATAAAATATAAATATTTATTTCTCCCTCTAATTTTTTTTTAACAACAAAGGGTTACATTTTCATGGTGGAAATTACATACTTCTCCTTTGACAAATTATATTATTAATTTATGACCTAATAAATCACAATCTACAGACTATTAATTGGAAAATAGACGGTTAGGATGATTATCTATCTCATGATTTTATCTGAATCATCCTTTATTATCTATCTATCTATAATCCTTTAAATACCGCAATTTTCAACTCTATCTCATTTGTTTCAATGCCTACTTTTGCTCCATCCACTACCAGCACCATCCCCACGGTGGCCAACGGTCGTCGCAGTTTCAATAAAAGATTTTCGATCAGAGCAGTCCGAGAATGGAGGGAGTACGAGGATGCTGTGAGGGAGAAAGATCTCGTACGAGCTCTCCAATGCCTAAAATCGATCCAAACCTTACCCGTTCAGCCATCTTCTTCTTCTTCTCCGTTTCTCTACTCCGAGATAGTAGGGGCACCGGAGAGGGACTGGGAGATTCTTGACACCTGCCTTAATGCAGATGACATGAGACTCGTTGGAAGCGCCTACGCGTTTCTTAGAGGGAGGGGTCTGCTGAAGAGTTTCGGGAAGTGCAAGGACATCGGTAAGAATTTTGGGGATTATTTTTGCTCTTCTCTAATATCCCAAGGACGGATGGTGATTTTATCTCATTCGATTCGATCCTTCTTCTGTATTTTCTGCAGTTCTAGAGGGGACAAGAGACGTGACTCCTACTGTTTTGAAGTCGTCTACGGGTTTGCAAGGTGATTTTTCCTTCTCGGAATAGTGCAAGATAGAATTCACGTCTAATCAGTAATCACTTAGATATATTTAAACAGATTCCATTCTCTTTCATACTTGGTTTTTGTCATGATGTTTACAAGGATTTAAGTGGCGGTACTAACTTCAAATTTTGTAATTATCTGCAGCTACTAAGCTTTCGCCTCAGAAATGGGGTCAGTCTGGTAGCTCTAGGCTTGCGCTGATCGGTTTCCTTGGTGGTATATCATTTCTTCTTTCTAAAGATATTGACATAAGACCCAATTTGGCTGCTATTTTGGCGTTAGCTTCGCTTGATGCTATTTTTCTTGGCGGTAGTTGTCTGGCTCAAATATCATGTTTTTGGCCTCCTAACAGAAGACGGATTCTTGTACATGAAGCAGGGCATCTTCTTACCGGTAATCTTAGCGATTTCTCTTATTTATATTCAATTTCGTCGGTTTATTTGACGAATTTTATCTACAATCAATTACACATCAAATAAAAATTTCCTTTTATCCAATTGTAATGCAAGGACCAATTTTAATTATAGACGAGCAATGGATACGAATTTTAGCCCGTGGATAATTTAAGTTTCTTACTATGTGTAGAATATTTAATTATAGAAATTCTATATTTCATATCAAAATTATTTAATTCTCCTCAACGGCTTCTATATCAGTTATTGCTCGTAATAAAATTTATAATGCTCTTATTCACATATTATTGAATGATTTTCTGCACTCTTGCCCATTTCAAATTTACTCATACCAGCGCTATGTGGGTATATATCATATGAGATTATGGGTGTGGGAGGGGTTTTAAAGTGTTTCCCCCGTAATAAACAATTCTTTGTTTAGTCATTTGAGATTTTGAAGGTACTCCGTAATAAATTTCAGCATACCTTATGGGTTGCCCAATTCGAGGTGTTATTTTAGATCCTATTGTAGCGATGCAGATGGGTATCAAAGGACAGGTACTTTAAACCTTTTTTTCTACAACTTCATCGAATTATCTTTTTGAAAATCCTGCAAAGTACAGTTTATCAAACTAGATTTATTTAATTTTTCATATATATTTAATTTTCTATCGAGTTAATGGCATTAACCCTATTACATATAAAATATGATTTAATTACTAAAATGTTTAAGGGCTAAGGTAGCATGCAGATTTGCATAATCTTTAGCATTTTGATATTATTTACATTTAACACTGAATGCAAATTTGTAGGCTGGAACACAGTTTTGGGACGAAAACTTAGAAAAAGAACTTGCAGAGGGACGGCTTAGCAGCACTGCCTTTGACAGGTACAACTGGAAAACGATTACACAAAACAGAAATCCATTTTCACAGTTTCTTATCAATCTATTCAAATCTATAATTTGTTTCCAGGTACTGCATGGTACTTTATGCAGGAATTGCTGCTGAAGCACTTGTTTATGGGGAAGCTGAAGGTGGAGAAAACGATGAAAATCTATTCAAGAGCATATGTGTTCTTCTACGTCCTCCATTACCTATCAGAGAGGTTGTTTTGTTTTGTTTTTAATCTTAGAATAGATATTATTACTATATATTTTTAGTTTCAGCAACCTTTCTAATTTTTGGGGCTGTTGTTAGATGTCAAACCGGGCACGATGGTCTGTCCTCCAATCATACAACCTTCTTAAGTGGCACAGAGAAGCTCATCAAGCTGCCATTAAAGCTTTGGAGAGCGGCTGCAATCTAGGCACAGTCATCAGGAGAATAGAAGAGGCAATGCCTTCTAAGCATAGTACATAATTCAGGTACGTCAATCAACATAAATCATCTTCAACTTTTTAATTGGCAACGCAAATTAACCTTCTTTTTTCTGTTTCTTTTGCAAATAAAAAGAATTCAGGAAGTATAAATGCTGAAGCAATAGTATTTTTTTAGACCATATAGCTTAAAGTGAGTTTATTTGTGTGATCGAAACAAACATTGTTTGGTTAAAAATCTAAACTGCCATGATTTGTTTTCAAAGTAATACAAATGCTAAAGAAAAGTTGCTTATTGGAAAAAATGCCTACAACCACTATGTAGTTGAAGACTTTACAGTTGTTCCAGACTATTTGATTCTATCTAAAGCTTATTTTTTCCATATGCTATTAATGCAGAGAGAATTTTAGCAAGCATAATAAGAAAGTCGGGCAACAAGAAAATCTTTCAGTTCTCAATGCGAGTCTTCTTCCTCGCAGAATTTGCTGTACTTGTCAGAGTCCATCAAGGAATTAACCTCTTCAGGTTTGTTCAACTCAACTTTCATGATCCAGCCTTTTTCATAAGGGCTTGCATTTATCTGAATTGATCAATAATGACATTTATATATATAGTGTAAAAAATTATTAAATCTAGCATGAACATAAACAAGCTTTAGCTTACCAAACCAGGAGATCCTGTTAACTCCTCATTGACTGCAACTACTGACCCTGACACGGGAGAATTCACATCGCTAGTTGCTTTAACACTCTCAACTGCACCAAAACTGTTCCCTTTAGTCACAACAGCTCCAACTTCAGGTAATTCAACATACACAACGTCTCCTAAATGATCCTGAAAAATGAATAAAAGACTATTTCATAAGAAAATGCTTGACAAAAACTAATCAGTCTCTCTTATATTCTTGTGTGGTGGTATATATGAATATATAAATTTTAAAATCACCTGAGCATGATCTGTTATTCCTACTGTGGCAGAATTGCCATCTACTTTGACCCATTCATGGGAGTCAATGTATTTCAAGTCCTTCACAACTGCATATTGTTTACATTAATCAGAAACAAAGAAATCATGAAAGGAAAAACAGAAATAACCCTTGAAATTTCCATATTGTTTACATTGATTTTGCTTATTCTATATATGAACAGTAATGATTTTAGACTAACAATGAAGAAAAGTTAAGTGTGATGTTTGGCAACCAACAATTATTCATTCCAGATCTACAAAATTCAATATGTTCATGCAAAAAATTCTCCAGATAAAATAGATCTAAGAAAAAAAACATAAGCTTATTACTTCCTTAAATACAGCCAACAACCATGATTCATGCATACATTTTTTTAATCACTATTAGAAAGACCCATGTTCATGGATAAAAAATACAATATTCAGCACAACCCACAATTCTAAACCAAGAGATCTACCTGCATAATCCCATTCAAAACGACCAAAATAGGAAAGAAATACCTAATCTAAAGGTAATGAGAATGAGAAAAGAGAAATAAAAATGATAAGAATACCAGAGGAGAATCCTCTGTGGAAAGTCGATATTTTCAGATAGGAAGCGGTTTTAGATGCCCACATCAACCTCGCCGCCATGATCTTTAGGAGCGGAATGGAAGAAACAAAGAAAGAAAAAGCCTTTTCCATTCACATATTCGCCGTTTTCTATTTGTAGTATAAGGGAATCTGATGGTCGGTCGGGAGTGGGTTAATTTCATTACAACTCCCTGTACTTTCGTTGATCGTTATTTTTAAAAATAATCAAATACATTGGTAAGTTTGGTACTCGTACTGTCGTACACTGTCATAAATATTATACGATCAAACTTCGATTTATATTTTAGTATAATAATCCACAATTAGACTATAAGGAAAACGAAGGTATTTGTCATTCTAGAATATATATATACTAAAAGACGGTATAATATCTTTAAAAATTGATATCTTTAAAAAAAGAATGCGATTTACAATTGAAAAAAACTACTATTTAGGTTTAAGAGACAATTACCCAATTCTTAATTAGAGTATTAGAAAGGATAGTTACATAAAAAAATATCGATATAGTGAAAACCACAATTACAATCCCATTGCATTTTATTTTCTTATTCATTGTATTTCAGGACACTATTTTTCATTATCTTTAATGAAATTTTTTAGTATTTTAAGAAAAACACAAAGGTATTTGGAATTTGGGTAAGCCTTGAAGAATGTGTCAGAAAAAATTGAAATCAAGGTAACTATTAAAGTTATTGATGGTGCAGAGTTTTATTCTCGTTGTATACATAATTTTTAATTAATTTCTACCATGATGTAACCGATGATATATTATTGATTATGATATATTAATGTTGACTCAACTTATCAATTCTAGATAAATCTGAATATGGATTACAACGACACAGATTTTTCCTTGCAGACAACCTAGCGAGTGAAGGGTAGTTCGCTCAAGCGACAGAGAGACACAACGAGCGAGCGGCAGCCTCCTTCTTCTCCGACGACCTCCTCCGGCCTCCTTCTAAGCGAGCGAAGGGAAGTTTGAGGACGAACGAGCAAAGGAGCAAAGGTCTCTGATGTGAGCGAGCGAATCTCTGACCGCTGCGAGCGAGCAACTAACCGCGAGCTCTTGAATGTTGAGAACGAGCACCGGAGTTGTGACCGCGACCTTCGACCGGGCATCTTTCACGACCGCGAGCGGCAGATCGTCCCCCCGCGAGAGACAGAGCCCCTCTCCGCGAGCTACAGATTCACTCTTCGCGAGCGACAAAAGACTCTCTCCCGAACTGACCGCGAACGATAGAAACCTCCAGCTGCCTTCCTTCTGTGACTTCCTCCTGTTGCTCCACCGCGAGAGGCTCCGTGCGAGCCGCAATATAGCGAGCGATTTTGCGACAGCAAATCGCGAGCGCTGCTGCTCCACCATGAGCGAGTCCTTACGAGAGTCAACGGCCGAGTTAATTTCATCGCCGTCGTTCACGAGCGATTTAGGGTTGATCCCGCAAGGGAACCTCTGATTTGGCTGTGACAAGTGCGATGCTAAGATCCGCATGTGAATCGGCGAGTCGGTTGTGGAAATCGACGAGTGGGAAAGAAAATCGCAAAGGTTATGTTCGAAAATTACAACTATCATAAGATGGGAGGAAGCCTCGCTATTAGTTACTGACCTATAAACCGAGAAATAACAAGTCATATCTATTTCACACATCCTATCGATTTTTAGTTGTTTGCTTCACTGCCTTTTTTCTTATTATTGTAGTACTATAAATCGCCTTTAAAAAAATAAAAAATAAAAAAAATAAAATATGGATTACTATTAAATGTTAACATTTTCCACATCTTTAAGTTTTTTTAAAGAAATAATAATTTATTACAATTTAAGCTTCAAAGTTCAAACCTTATGCATTGTTCTGATAACAGCAGTAACCTGCTCCATCTCTTGTTTGTTAGAACAAGATGACATCAACACCTTTGCAGTTCCTCCATCTGGGTAACACCCAGAATCAATCATCTCTTCAAATATTTCCAAACATTTCATATACTGTTTCTTCCTTGCATAGGCACCTAGCTTGGACGTCCATGTCACAGTGTCGGGTCGAAGATTCTTCGTTGGAATAGTCTCGAACACTTGTTCCATTCTTTCTAAGTATCCATACCTTCCGTATATGTTTATTAAGATATTGTACGTGCTGATATCGGCTTTGCAGGATCCGATCTCCATTACTCTTAGAACATCTTCCATTTTAGACAATTTCCCATTTCTACCATAGGCATTCAACATTGAGTTGAGTGCAAATGTGTCGGGTTTTAAACCGCTTTTGTGCATTTGGCTCATCATTTCCTCACATTTAAGAATGTTTCCGGTTTTAGAATAGGCCGAGAGGAGTAGCATGTGGGACTTCATTGTTGGATCCAATCCTTGTTGCTTAAGTTGTTCGAACATGGTTCTTGCATCTGTGGTAGATACATACAACTAACTCGTTTAAAGTACTCGAATTTATGAACAACAACCTAATTAAGTGAATGACCCGCTTACCATCGTGAAGACCAACTCTGCCGTACGCATCAACCATAATGTTATAAGAAGCCCGGTCTGGGTCACAACCCATGTGTTGCATCAGTGAAAAGATTTCTGCCGATGCATATGGATAACCTGCACGACTGTTTCAAGTAGACATTAATTTACTTGACAAAATATCACTTGTGACCAACATGATTCAAAAATAAAAGTTCACCTGTAAGATTCCATTAGGGCATTATAAGCATATACATCTGGTTCATACCCAGCATCCTGCATCTCTTCAAAAATTTCTTCTGCCTTCTGGCAGAGTCCTTCCCTTGCAAAAGAATTGATCAAAGCAGTATATGTGCAAATGTTAGGCACACATTTTTCAGATTTCATGTCGTTGAAAATCTTTAACGACATAGCTGATTGCCTCGCCTGAATTGTAATGAGTAAATTTATTATTTTCAAAAAGAAAAAGAAAAAGGAAAAGGAAATTTAATTTAATTTGTTCATTAAATTCTACCTTTCCATACAAATTTATTATCATTGTATATGTATCAGTAGATGGCTTGCATCGATCTTTCTTCATCCTTTGGAATATCTCCAATGCCCATTCAATATTTCCACCTTTGATCAACCCATCGATGTATGCATTGTACACCACTATACCTAAACACAAACATATAGTGCTCTGTTAGTTTTATATGAGACCGATTTAAAACTGCTATGGAAACCAAACAGTGACAAAATAGTCTTTCACTTAAATAATTGATTGATTACTTGAAGTGATTCGATTCTTCTTCATTTCGGTAGAAACAGCTTCAGCTTTGTCAACCAAACCAGACATACAAAATGCTCGAATCAAGAGGCCATATGTATCTTCAGTTGGAATACATCGATCTTCCGACATTTTAAGGTAAACAGATTCTGCCTTTTTGGTCTGAAACTTCTGCCCATAAGCATCGATGAGGATATTGTAACAGATAACATCTGGCTTGAAGGAACTCCTGTACAGAATCCACTCGCACACCTGAACACACGTTCAATTCATCAATTCAAGCATATCTATTAAAGACACCGTCAGATTAATATATGTTATACCAATGTGATTAAGTCCCATTGTTTGTTGATACGAAGCTGAACGACAACGTTGATGATATCGTCCCAGATAGCATGTGTAGGTAAAAGTGTGTCAAGAGATGCCCACATTTGGGTCGGATCAGTCTGTTTCTGCACAAATCTCAGGATTTCTTGGGCAATTGGGCTTAGAACTGGGAGCACTCCGTCGATGAATCCAGATCCATGTGTCCATCCTCGTCCTCGAAGAGAACCTCCTACAACACACATGCCATTATTGACATACATTATGATAGGGATGCAAACAGCAAGTTGAAGCTAGAGCTCGTGAGCAACTCGAACTTGGGTTCGACTCGATAAGACTCGACTCGAGTTCAAGCTTGGTAATGGTACTCGATAAGTTCGAGTTTAGTGCTGGGGTGCTCGATAAGAAAACTAAAAAAATATATTTAAAATTTTATATATAGAGAGGTTATAATTTATAAACAACCCATTACATTTTTTCCTTCATTAAATATTAAAACTTAAAATACAATAATATAAATAACCCAATTCCAAAATAATTTATTTTTTAAAATTCGAGTTCGTGGTTTGTTTTATCGACCTTATCAAGTTTGAGCTCAGAAATTCATTATCAAGTCGAGTTCGAGCAATTCCTGCAAAACTCGACTCCACTTTTTCTAGCCCTACATTATGATAATGAAGTTTGAGATCAAAATGCACCTACTGGTTTGGAATCTAACCAATCTCCCACCTTTTTTCCTGGACAACTTTTTTGGGTTATCAATGCTTCTCCGTAAGTTCCTCGCATGCCTCCTGACAGTGGAAATTCTGACATGCTCCGTGTTAGGAAGAACTGCTCTACTTTGCTGAGCAATTCTGGATTTGGATATCATCGAGGAATTAACAAGCAACATGGATGCAGATTCCGTGAAAGAAGTAGAACAGACAACTGCTGGTTTAATCTTCAGCCTACACACATATGATGATTTGTGATGGTGTTACTGTGTTAGTCAATTAAGTAAGAGAAGATTATAGCAAATTAGTATGAAAGATTAAAACAGTGGCAGAAACGCCCCATATTTAGATTTTGATGTTCTAAATTTAAAGATGGAATAAGACCTAAAATTCAGAACAAAAGAAGAAAATGTCAGGAAATAACAAGCATGGAGAAGGGAAATAATGAGTAGGAGGATTACATGGCTTTCTTTTCTCCAAAGAGTGAGTTGGCAGCGCCTCTTCCCTTGTTGTGTTTCAAATGTTTCAAGAAGAAGATGGGAGATTTTTTTGATAAGGGATTATTTGAATATGATGAGATTTGAACCCACTTGTGTGATACCAAATTACCAAACAAAAAGAAGGAAGAAAAATGTAAAAATAAATTACAGTCCATAATGAATTGAGAAGATTTATTTATAAACGATTGGATATAAACCTTCATAGGTCTATTAAAAAAATGTAGATTGTGTCCAAATTCATGTATAAATAAATGCAAACAAACTAAATATACAGAAGCAGATAAAAGAGAAACTTACATGTTGTAGAATCAACTTCTATTTGCAAATAATAAACTTAAGGGTTTTCAATCTCGAGGTGACATTTGGAAGGAAAGACACGAAGAGAGCCGTAATTGTGCCTCCTGACACTGTTTCCTCTTGGATAAAGTACCGGAGCTGGAACACATGGCCCGAACCATCTCTGACTCATCAGGACATGCAGCTGATACCACACACTCCGCCAGCTTCCGATTCAGATGCCGACAGAACGCCTCTTTCTGAATTGGATCTTTCACTTTCCTCACGCACTCCAACAGAGCTTTATGTATCTGCACACACACCGATGGGACCTCCACTGTTGCTTTGGATTCTCCTTCTCTCTGACCTCTCACCATCAGTCAGAGTGCCGGAGACGATTGCCGATGTCAACGACCTGTGTGCTGAATTGGTGGTCGATGGGCAGTTGAATAGTTGGGTGTGATGTATCGGATCTTACAAAATCCGATTGTAAACAACAAATGGATCTCTTCTTTAACATGCTATCTAAAATGGAGATCCATTTCAACATTTGTCAATAGTATTCGCATAAACCATGGTTAAGTAAACTCTCCTCACAAGTCATAAGTCATAACTTTAAGGACTAAAAAACAAATAAGAATCTTTAATGGTAATTTTCTCATTTTCTGTGTGAAATGATTATAATTTGTAAATGAAAAATTGTGAAAATTAAATCTAAATTAATAAGCCCAGAACTCCAGAAGGCAAAAGCAATTAATAATAATTAATTATGACAATATTGTTAATTTGTTATTAGTTGGTTTTGTTTAGTTAAAATAACTGATGTAATTAGATTATAAATGTAAAACAGTTTACTAATTACATTTTAATGAAAATTATTCTTTTGATCAATAATCACTTGAAAAGTGACAACGGTTTTAGCTTTAACACCTTGGGTATATCTCTTCAAACAGTTTACTAATAAACACAACGCCGTGTGCGATGCTTTGCATGAGGAATATCCAGAACTTGACGATGACAAACTTCACCGCCATGCAAGACTAGTCATCTCTGCAGTCATTGCTAAGATACACACCATAGATTGGACCGTCGAACTTCTCAAAACAGACACCATGCGTGCTTCCATGATGACAAATTGGTAATTAAGAAGTTCAATCTTAATTTACGTACTACTATATATAACAATATTAGGGTTTTTAGCAAATGAATTATTGATTTCAGGTATGGAGTGTTGGGGAAGAGGTTCAAGGAAACATTTGGATCGATTGGAGGATCAACACTGGCACCTGTTCTGACCGGTCTTGTGGGACTTAAACAACCATGGCGTTCCTTACTCTTTAACTGAAGAATTTATTGCCGTTTATCGAATGCACTCTCTTCTTCCAGATTCTCTTCAACTCCGGAATATCAATGCTCCGGCAGGCCCTAACAAATCCCCGCAAAGTCTCGGCGAGTATGTCCGCGCGCGGGCCTCCATATATATATAGATATAGATATATATAGATTGTTTTCAGTTCTTACTCGTGATATATTTGATACAGTGTTAAGATGGAGGAGCTAATAGGATCGAGAGGAGAGGATAGTCTGTCTAATATAGGATTTCAAAGAACACTGGTATCTATGGGACATCAATCTTGTGGTGCACTTGAGCTCTGGAATTATCCCATGTTTCTCAGAGATCTTATTGCACACAACGAAGATGGAACGGAGAGAGCAGATCATGTTGATCTCGCAAGTCTCGAAGGTACGTAACGTAGTTAATATATATATATATAATTGGCGAGTGTTAACATGTTTATTTATGGGTTAATTAGTTTATCGGGATAGGGAGAGACGAGTTTGCAGGTACAACCAATTCCGTCGAAATATACTAATGATCCCAATCTCGAAATGGGAAGATCTGACTGATGATACTGAAACGATTGGGATTCTGAGAGAAGTCTACGGTGATGATGTCGAGAAGCTCGATCTTCTGGTTGGTCTTATGGCCGAGAAAAAGATCAAAGGCTTTGCCATCAGCGAAACAGCTTTCTTTATCTTCATCGTAATGGCTTCAAGGCGTTTGCAAGCAGATCGATTCTTCACCAGCAATTTCAACTCCAAGACTTACACCAAGAAAGGATTGGATTGGGTGAACACAACCGAGAATCTGAAACAAGTTATCGACCGTCATTTTCCCGACATCAACGACAAATGGATCAACTCTACAAGTGCTTTTTCTGTTTGGGATGCACCTCCCAACTCATCCAATATCGTACCACTCTATCTACGTATTCCGCGTAGGTGAAAAAAATAATGTATGTTGGGTTGGTTATATAGAAGCCCATGGGCTGACTATTAGCCCGATAAAATAAAAACATGTTTATAAGTATTAATTCACACATCAGCTCCTAATTTTTTAAAAGATAATATTAATTTCTTAATCGATATTTTTTGCTTCTAAATTCTAATTAAGTAATCAAAATTTTAATTAAGCAATCAACATTTTAATTATAATTGATAACTGATATTAAATCGATTGGTTATTTTTGAATTTTACCCTACATTGCGAATATTTTAAAAAATCACTCACTGTAATAAGTAATAAACCATTTATAATTAATAGTCTGACATACTAACACTGTAACACACAGTGGACCATAAAATTGAATTGCATATAAGAGTGTGTTTTATTTTTTTTGAATTAAAACCATAAATTTCAAAACAAAAAAAAAGTATATGTGATTAGATGAATATTTATTTTGGTTAGCTTGTTGTGTTAATTGAGTTGTAATGGTTGTGGTACCAGTTTTACTAACCGACATGCAGCAGGTTCGATAAATGAAGAAGAGAAGATTACTTAATGTGTCATTAGGATTTGCTGTTAAGGACAAGGAGAGATACTGGATTTGCTACATATTGTGGGATTGCTGAAAATACTAGTAATAAGTGGCATAGTAGACTAGTCTGGTAATTCTCTTTGTTGTCAAACTTGTCGATCCAGAAAAGTTTGATCAAAAACACACATCCTAAAGTCTTACCTGAAAATTTCTGTATATATATATATATAGTAAACGCAATAAGATAAATATTTATATAAGATATCTTATGACTGTTAATTACTCATTATACGATTTAAAAGCACATGACCCAAATCTCAAGAACCAACAGATAAACATGAAACAAAATAGATGGCTTTGATATGTTACATATACAGAGCATTTTTCGAGAAGATGCATTTTTGGTACTCCATATCATGGATTCGCTGTGGACATTCGATCTCACCGTCTATGTCCCATTAACTCGCACAGCCATCCGTCTCGAGTGGAGTTCCGTCCGTCATCGCGAGGGGAGTTCCCTCCGTCATCGCGAGTGGAATCGTGGAATCGCGAGTCACGGAACTCGTTGAATCGTGGAATCGCGAGTTCACCATTGTGTTCTGTCCGTAATCACGAGTCGTTGTTCCGTCCGTCCACGATGACGTTCACCGTGTTGTTCCGGAGAGTCAATGACGTTCCCGATGATGTTCCGAAAGTACCGCACAGAGTCGACGATGAAAACGTACCGTCTCTATTAATTATAAAAGGTGTTTTTTCATAAACCTTCATGTTCATTTTAAAAGTTGGATATTAATTATTTGGTTCTAATATCAATAGAAATGAATATATGATGCACTTGATCAATAATAAATTTTTCTTTTTTTCTTTTCTATAGGGTGTCAAAATAACCGAGCTTTGACTTACTGAGCCGGTCTCGGGTTCGGCTCGTTAAGAAGTTATCCAGGCTCAGGCTCGCCGACCATGGTTTGGCCGAGCTCGGGTTCAGCTCGTTAATGATTTGTCAAGGCTCAAGCTCGCAAAGTCGGGCTTGTTTTGAACTAAACCTGAAATTGCAGGTCGAGCTCGGGTTCGATTTGGCTCATGCTAAATAAATACTTTACCATCTAAGCTATATTCTCATTTTCTATAAATATAATATAATATTTTATTTTATTATTATTATTATATTTCTCTTATCGAGTCTACCGAACTTAACGAGTCAAATCTATCGAGTCGAGTTTTATTTGACACCCTAAACATCTATTTGGAAACTTATGTGTTAAAATTTAGAACAAACAAACGACAATAGAGGCCCTCGGTAGTGAATAACGAGCCCAAACATGATTAATCTGTCTTATCCATTTAATCATCAAACAGATCGATAAAAAATGACTCTTTTTTTTTTTTGTAAAGAAGAATACATTTTTACTTGTATATTACGTACATAACAGAATTAAAATTCTGAAACTTCAAATATTTCTTTAACAGTTATTCTAATTAATTGAGTTAATCTATGATTTTCAATGTAAACATCACAATCAATTCAAATCGAAATTAAAATGAAAACAAAAACCGGTCGAGTGGTTTATATATAAAAGAATTGAGATGAATGTGTGTTGTGTGTGATCCAATCTAAGTATCAACCTGTCTCCATCTTTCCCGTCAATTAATGCAAGATTGAATAACAAAAACACACATCACTCTAAATTAATACCTCTAATCGCACCTAGTTTGAAATCATGAAACCAAAGTTTACCAACCCAAATTCAATTTAAATAAATTTAATCAATCAAACATTGATCAATGCGTGACGCCACATTATGTACTAAATTCACCTCTAATGATAAGTAATGGACCGATTGGTGAGAAAAATTATTTATATTTTTAATAGGATGTGTTTCAGGTGCGTCGTACTCGTACTTTAAATGTGTCGTCGTGCGTTATTAAATCTTGTTCATTGATATTTAATTTAATGACTAATATAATGTATTGCACAATACACTAACACATATACGACGTAAAATAATATACTGCAAAAGATACTAACACATGTACGACGAAAAATCGATCTAATTAATATGATTAATTTAACGTATTTTAACATCATGATAATTACTCATTTTTAATAATGCAACTTATCTTAAATAGACAGAAAACAGTAATAATATATTAAAATATTTAATGAGCCCATTATCTTTAATCTTAATCGTGATTCATGTGATCATGTCCGACACCACCAGCGCATCTTTTTTACCGTCTTTTTCATGATAAAGAGAAAAATACCAGTTGTATCATGTATGTGTTCTCCAGTCTCCACGATTAATTTAACACTAACAGATTCCGACCAAAGAAAAATAGAAAATATATATCTGAAGCCTTTTTTTTTGCAAATTTACTACCCAAAAATAGGTTGCAAATAGGTCCCCACCAAGGTATCCGGTGTATACAAACTCTTGACATGGTGTCGGTCGGATCTATTGAATCGGGACGGGTCGTGGGTCGTTGGTGTAATCCTTGCTTATTTTGAAAAGACTGTCAATTAACTCTGAGTTAAAAAAATTATTATAATATGGAATAAAATAATATTATAATATTAACTCTGAGTCAATTAATTCGATTTAAAAAAATCAGAAATCATATGGAATAAAATAATGATTGATTCATTAATCAAAAAAATAAAAAAATCTTATAGGTAGCAGTAGGGCTGTAAATATGGGGCCGGACCTGATCTGTACCGGGCTTGGGTCTGGAGTCCAAACCCTTTAATGTTAGATAAATATTTTATAATATATTAGTAATTTATGATTTAAATATATATATTTTAATATATATTTTATAATATATTTTAATCGGGTTTCATGGCCGAAAATATCAATCCAAACCCGACTCACCCGAAACCCGAAGAAATTTATAAAAAAATCATTAAAATATAACTAATTTATATAAAACATTTTATAAAAAAATTAATATACATAATTATAAATTTCTTATCTTTTATAAACCTTAATTATTTAATTTCATATCTTAAAAGTTAAACCTTAATTTTATTTCTCTCTTCTCTTCCACTTTCATTTTCCGTCTTCGTCGTCACCGGCTCTCTCCTCACCGTCGTCGACCCTCTCCTCACCGTCGCCGGACCTCTTCTCGCCGTCGCCGGACCTCTCCTCGCCATCGTCGAACCTTTGCTTCCTCACCGTCGTTGGATCTCTTCATCTTCACAAACCATTTTATTTGATTTTTATAAAATTTAAAAAACAAGGTTTTTTTATTGAAAATATTCAATCAATTTATTAAACCCGAACCCGACTAAACCCGACATCAAAACCGGGTTCAGGTCCGGGTTCAATATTTTTTGACCTTCCCGGGTTTTAATTGACCTGAACCCGAACCGATTTGAAAACTCGGGTCTGGGTCTAGGCAAACCCGAGGGAAACCCGACCCATGCCCAATCCTACCCAGAACCGACCCAGACCTGGATTTTTTATAGGTTTAGACTTTAGATTGGGTCCCTCCTGGACCCGAATCCGACCCGGACCAACTTCATAGGTCCGGGTCCAAGCCAGCCAATCCATACCCGGTCAATTTATAATTTTTTTTTTTTTGATAACGGAGGGTAGCTCTCTACAAATGTAGAGCTGTCATTCTCCGGATGATATACCAGAGCAACATAATATATCATCAGGTAAATTTAAGTGGAAATGTATAAAGTAAAATTCGAACCTTAAAATTCAGAAACCTTAATAGTTTGTGAGACCAATGAACCAACTTTACTTTGTCCATTTATAGCCCTACATATAGGTAACATCGAGATTTTTTCTAACGATAATATTTACCAACGTTTTATGTTGGCGTGGGAAAATAAATTTGAAGGTCGAAAAATAAAACCAACCTTAATGACTAGGTCTGATCCGGGTCACAGATCGACCCGGACCCATTCTTGTCTCTACCAAAAAATTTAAAATACCTTTATTAAGTGATAAGTTCCAAGTCTCAACCCATTCCTTAAGTTGTGTCCTGGTTACAAAATAAGAAATGTAATTATATATATTTTTTCATTTCATTTATGTATTAAATAAAGAATATAACTATATAAGGGAACACCCAAATTTACAAACTCTTTCAAGATGCAAAGAAAGACGAAACAATAACTTAAACATTTAAATTTAAGTTATTTTTTCTTTTATGTTATTTTTAAATTAATGAGCAAAAAAAATCTAAATGTTCACATTTCAATTTACAACTAATTAAATAAACATTATAATTTATAACCAATCATTTTCGTATTTCAAAAACATATACATCAACAAGCTAAACTGCGTATACACAATTGGATGTCCTGGCACATCAATGAATACATCACCCATTTATTTTCTTTTAAAATAAAATATTCAAGATTGAAGACATAAATAAATATTTTATTAAAAAAAAAGATAAATAGATAGATTGAGATTATTGAGATTATTGAGTGGTCTATAAATAGTGGGTTGATATGAAGTGGTCGAACCCATGGTTTTGTTAGCGGTTGGTAAAATAGAGTGGGTGAGAGGTGAGAGCGCACGGCGGACTTCGAATGAAATACACGTACAGGTGATATGCGGCCAACCATGGATGATAAGAACGGCGGAGAAGGGAGGAGAAGGAGGAGGATTAACTGCGAGTGGATTTTTGGATCGGCTGCGAGTTTTAACGACATGTCGGACCTCGTCGAGGAAGATCTCATGTGGTCGACGATGAAGGAAGGCGATCATAACTCTTCCGAAGACGATAAGAACAACAACAGCAACTGGTACGAGTACGAGTGGAGCTCCGGACAAAACCAAGACGGATCCTCTCTTCCACGCGTCATACACCACCACCAATTCATTAACCCCGAAATCTCCCACCGCTCGTCTGGATCGGCTCCAATAAGCGTACCAGCTAACTGTGACTGGGAGAACATGAACATCCTCCGAGTGGACTCGTCTGACGTCGATCTGGACTCCGACGAAGGCGAGTGGATGCCGCCGCATGAGTATCTAGCAAGAGGAAATCTTGCCGGTGGTGTCGCCACGTCTTTGTTCGAGGGTGTCGGTCGCACACTTAAAGGACGTGACATGAGTCGCGTCCGCAACGCTGTGTGGCAACAGACCGGTTTCATCAGCTAGTACATTTAAATTAAGACCTGAACTTCTGTATTGATTGATAGATGGATTCATTCCGATGCCTTTTTTCTTCTTCTACTTAAAAAAAAAATCGATCCACCTTGTAAATTTCTCCCTCCGATGCTCTGTTGTCTTGAATCCCGATATCGATGGTATATGAAATTCTATCCAATCAAACAACAAGTGGAGTTTGGAATCTTAATTGAGAAGAGGGTGCCGGGTGGGGGTCAGTTTCAAGACTCTGACGTTCAGGTGTCGATAACTTTAAATGAAAATGACTTATTAAATCAATCAAGAACAAGAAGAAGAAAAAAACAATAACAGCAACAACAAACAAGATGGTAATTTTCAAACTTACAATATAGAAGACCCTGAATCCTTTAAAAGTTACTGTGGTGTGTCAATTATACTCTCTACCTTGGGAGTTGTGAAAGAATGGACGATGGTGAATCTGAGCAGTTGCAATGAGCTGACCCACCCGTTGACAACCAACTCTGTTCTTTCTTCTTGTTTCTTATTCAGAGAGGTAACTTACAATCACGTAATAATGGTGAGATGTATGGCCTTCTACCAGCTAATACAAGGAACAATTAATACTGATGCAGATCTATGTTTAACGGCGCTGTTTTATTCACATAAATATATAGGGAGAAATTAATTTAGCGTTCCTGTTAGCCTAATATGTCTATGTGATGTCTATTCAAATCAGCAGATATATTAAATACGCGATGTTAAAGGTTTTCAATTACAATTATTGTTCTCTCTCTATCTACTGCTAATTGTTAAATTCAATGGATGTTATTTTATTGGAAAACACCAATCATTCGTCCGTCGGGATCAGGATTCAGGATCCCAATCAATCAGTAAGTACGGACAGAGAATGCTATTGGATGTCACTTGTCAGTTCTATACATGTTGTATACCAGAATATATTAATTTACTGCAGTAGAACAAATGTAGAATCTGCTTCATACAATTTTTTCCATTTATAATTATAAAAATTACAAATAATTGAGGAAAGAATCAACTAGATAGGATCAAGAATCATTGATCAAGAATCAATCTCTCGCTATCTTTAACCATAATCATTAAACTGTTCATAAACAATAATTTGAAGAAATTCATCTTTGTTTATTAATTGAATTCTTGAAAATTTACATGCCCAGTTATCTGTGCATGTTCAACAGCTTCCTGTTAAGACAGGATATATATGTTCACTAGGAATCAATAGGAGAGACAGTCAGTAATTTGAGATTAAATAAAATAAAATAAAAACTACAAACCTTTTGTCCAATCAACCCAATTTGGCAAACTCCACATCGCAACTTGAAATAGGATGTGTTAGTATAACTCCGCTTCCTGATGCATAATTTACAGAATTGTCATGTAATTATTGATAGGAACAGTGGATATTGAGACCAGGATTTTTTAATTTAAACCATTGCTGTATAAATCCACAGAATTTTCATCAAAATTTGTAAATGAAAGTTCAATGAAGACAGTAAGTATGACATATTAATTGAGATATTATAAGTCTATATTTACTGCATCAAAATTAAACATAAAATATGTTTAACATAAAGAAATACTCGACATTGAACAACTAATCATCCATTTTCAAAGAGATAAATCTTGTGTGCTGTTGTTTTAAAGCAAAAAAATAAGTAAAATTTGTGTAAATTACCGATTGGCCTCTTTAACAAGTTCAAATACAAGCCTTTCAATATTCCCAATTGTTCGGTCATTTCTCACAGAGAAGATCGTCTGATCAAACTCTTCTGGCACATCTTCAGCAGGAGACATCTGGAAAATATATCAAAAGAAACTGATATTAAGAAAAGAAGCCTAATTATAGGAGACCGACATATAACACTTACAGCTAATGCGTCATAATGCAGACCATCATATATGACCATAACTCTCTCGTCAAAATTATGCTCCTGTTTCAACAATGGTGAATTCGTTTAACTAGAGACCAGTATAGATCCTCAAACCAAGATTTTAAAAATGTAAGCACAAATTTTTAACCTGTCCATATAAATCACAGCGCATTGTTTGGACATCATATGCAGCAATTTCACGTTTATAATATTCTGATAATATCGATAGCTCAATTGCCCCTAAGAAATATGTGAATATGAGAAGTACAAATAACAAATATAGAATTGGATGTATTTTGAATCAAAGCCATAGAATTAGTCATTCCAAGATTCTATCCAATCATTGCCACAAAATATAAAAAACACAATGTCATTATATCCAATCATTGCCACAAAATACAAAAAATATACAAAAAATGCGATTCTAACCTAACCCTAACCTATAATTGCCAGTTTGCCAAAAAAAATATAAAAAAACACAATGTAACTATATCCTACAACTACTACAAAAAATATTGAAAAAATATGCGAGTTTATTCAATAATGGATTCAATGTGATTCTATCCAATAATTGCCAAATTTTCCACAAAGTATGATGGACACAATAAGCGATTTTATCCAATAATTTCTTACCTTCACATGGCAATTACCAAGTGATGATGTCCGAATCGAAGACATTATCGCCACAAACACACAACCCAAAAAGACCGAAACCCTTTCTGACTCAAACTGCGAATGCACAACCCAAAAGGACCGAAACCCTATCGGGCCCGAAAACAACTCTAAAAGAGTCTGACACAACAGAAGTAGACGACGTCTCTACATCATTCACAAGTCGGCAACTCTTAGCAGAAGTCGCCGCTCAAACTTAGGCTTTACAACCTCTCGAATGACAGTTAGACCCACAATTTTCGCCAACCCAATGGACAACCATCACTCGGCTACAAAGTTAACGAAATACCCCTACAAATTCCTATAAAAAGGACTACTCGTTCGGATCCTCGAATCTCGATTATTGTTGAAGGTGACCTTCATCACCAAGATTTGTCCCTTTTAATTGCTTTGCGGGTGATTAGATGATTGCATACAACACTCCTCCATACAACTTTCAGGTGTCAAACCTTATTCTTGATGGAGGTGGCATCAATGTTTTTGAAAGATGTTAAAGAAAGAACAATTTGATCACATGAATGGCTTGTAATGACATTCTGTGTTTCAAACCTCTTTTGAACTTACAGAGTTACAGAAGAAAAAATTAGACATCATTCCCACTAAGTGGGATGTTTTAAGATTTAACTACACATATGGTGTTGAATTATTGATAGGCTGTCATTTCTAATTTAAGGGTTGAGGCAGATACATAAAATATATGTACATAAAATTAGACTGGGTAATGACAACCAATTCCCATAAAGACTAGACCTATTCTATCAAAGATTTATGCAAACTTTTTTATTATCAGCACAGATCCCCTTATTGAGTTTCTAAAACATCATAGATTTCACTTTTCAGTACAGCACAGTTGCCGAGTACCTGAGTAATCTTATAAGAAAAAATGAGGGTGACAAAATGTTCTACTAGAGATTTTTCAAAAAAAAATCATTTCTCACTTGTGGTGCTTCAAAATAGGAAATCATTGCCATCCTAAAAGAAGATCAAAGTCATGGTTTTTCCATAAAGAAACTAGGGGGAGAAAATGATGTAGATTTCTATGTAATTATTCAATATCTTAAGCATTTCTCATTTCTCAAGAGTTGGTTAGTTATTTTCTGACCACGAGGTTCTTTAGTTCATCGACAGACAACACGATCTAGATCATGAACATGTTCAATATGTGGATTACTTGCAAGAATTTATTCATGTTCTTAATCATAAATCACATATACTAAAAAAAGCAGACGATTCTCCTAGCCAAAGAACAATCTCTTTTTCACAATTCCTGGATTCA
The DNA here is from genome assembly GCA_001185155.1 of Zostera marina. Classification (NCBI taxonomy): domain Eukaryota; kingdom Viridiplantae; phylum Streptophyta; class Magnoliopsida; order Alismatales; family Zosteraceae; genus Zostera; species Zostera marina. The sequence continues at coordinate 166,367 of LFYR01001802.1, read as the reverse complement.
AGTTATTCAAAGATGAAAGAATAATATGTTGACTTGATGACCCATCACTTGGGTAAATCTTCACGGAACCACAACTCCAATCCTTGGATTTGAGGTTTGACTTTGTTCTTGGCCTACCATGCACTGAAAAAAAAAAACCATTTATGCACGTGAATTGATTCTCTAAGACGAACCACATTAATACATTATAGAGAACGATGAATACATGCCACATAGTGATGTATTTCCAAAAGATAAGTGTGATAGTGTCTCTAAGACATGCTTTATCAATAACATCAAATCAAGATGTTAAGTTCATGAGAGGCTACAAAAAAATCTCCATGATAGAGATTGGGATCTAAATTGATTAGGTACAAAACTCCACAAACACATGAGGTGATTTGAGTTGAGACATGGTCGAGTCTCAAAACCTTAGCATGCTTTTAAAGGATTTAAAAAAGGTTTGGACCATGTACCGGTCGAACCCATTTGAGGCATTTAGATCTACAACGGCTACATAGGCAACCAAATCCCAGTTATCAATCCTCTATAAATAATGGGTGCTCCTCCAATAAAAAGGATCAGATTCACACACACACTCACTTCACTCCGTTCTTTCGATTTTCGAAGGTATGATATATAGAACGAACACCGTTGGACGCCAACCCTCGCCTTACCCTCACTCATTCAAAGACAGGAGTAGAGCGCACAAGAACAGATTTGGATCTTCCACTTTATAAACCTCTAGACATTTCTCTCTAACCCTTCTCCAATCAGCCAACTCTTCGCAATTTACACCTGTAGTTCTCTGATCTGCTTTAACTAATAGGCATGCTATACACATGGAAGACGGCTTCTTATTTACACCCGGTGAGTGACTGAATAATTTTTTGTAAAATAAACACAATCTGTAAGAAAAAATGAAATAATTATGAAAACAAAAGATAGAACTGGAAATAGCATTGAAGTGATCCCCATTTTATATTCAACTTCAATCAGCCTCACTTATTAAAAATAGTTCTATGTTGCAGTTTTTTAAAGGGAAATACTGCAAAGTACGATGAAATTGAAGAAAAAGAGAAGTGAGAAAAGCATGTTCATTACCGCCCCATTTTTGATTGTCAAGTATCCACTGACAATAGCTGGCATTTGATTTCCCAAGAAATACTTCATTGTATTTTTCTGGATCACTTGAAACTGTCGCAGCTATGACCTTTTATGTGGGAAAAAATTGTAGAAATGCATGTAAAGTATGTTAGATTAAATAGATGCAAGAAATATCATGTAGGACCAAAATGGTTTCTGATTGCTTTGAAAAAGGTTTAACTTAAAATGGTGTTGTAATTGGATAACCTGTCTTAACTCCTGAGCCTTGTGTTTATCATGATCCATAATAAACCTATTGTGTAAAATCATAAAAAAATATAGAAGATCGATAAATACATTGTATAAATAACAAATACATAGAGTCAACGCGGTTGGCTTACCCAACAGCATTGAAGATACAACTGTTGTCTGAAGGTATAACTCTTCTAACAGCAATTCCATCCATGATGATAATAAAAAATGAACTGAAAACAACATATTGATTACAGTCAGCTAAAATATTTGTCTGTAGTAATGGCATCTGACGATTAAACAAACGTAAAGAGTAGAAAAAAACACCCAAAAACTTTCAGAATCAAGACAGAAAAAAACACCCAAAAACAGCAACGTTATTTGAGATTTTGAAGACAGGAGGGTCGGTAACTCGATTGGATTCGAAAATGAAAAAAAAAAACTGAATGGCAAAAAGTACAAAATCTTTCCGCCGGTATACGAAGAAAACAACCTGAGAAGTTGAGGGAAAAAAGAGAAGAAATTTTTGCATCAAACCAGATGAGGATAACTCTGTCGTATACATCGAGAAATATTCAACCGACTATACTTTACTTGTAACGGCAGAAACGATGTTGTTCCTATACGATACTCTTCTCTTTTCCCCAATTCCGTACTCTTTCTCGATCTTACCGGACTTCAAGTCTACTTAAGATAGCTTTGCAACTAAACCCAAACCCGTTGAAGTTCGGTTATATTTTATATTTATATTATATAATTTTTTATTATAAATTTATATTATATATTTCATAACTTATCTATATTTTTGGAATTTTTAATCAACAAAATGAAAAGATAACTTGATTCAACAAATGAAAATAGAGTATAAGCAATGTTTTTTTTATTGTTTATTTTTCAAAGATGGTCAGATGGACATGTTTATTTATTTTAATGTTTATTTTTAGGATGATGTAAAAAAAGTTCAACGAACTATTCGGTTCAAGTTCAGTTAGGTTCGGTTATTAAAACGAACCGAACTCAAACCCAAAAACATGTTTGTTTATTTAAACGAATCGAATCGAATACTCGGTTATTTTAGGATGCATGAGTAGTCGTTAAACTCGGGCTCACGAGTCTAACGAGTCGAGCTCAAAACTCGAGCTTGGACTTTTCAAACTTGGTTCGACTCGACTTGATAAGCTCGTTGGATTTTTAATAATTAAATAAAATATAGATATAAGAGTTATAGTTTTATAGATATTAATTGATAAAGACTATTAATAAGCTAGCCAGAAAATTCCCTTAACGAGTCGGTCTGAGCTCGACCAAACTAGACTCGACGAGCTCGAGCTAAAATCTGGATATTTTTTAACAAGCCGAGCCCAAATCCGATTTTATAAACAAAAGCTTAACTCGACTCATTTGACACACTATACCTGAGATATGTGTGAAAAAATGATTTTTTTTTTATTAAAAAAATAAATAAAAAACAAAATAAAACTGACGGTGGATGTCAGATCCAACGGTTCCTAACACATGAGCACATTTGAACGCAAATTGCATGTGAAAAAATCTGTTAATATTCATTAAAATTGTTTTCCAAATTTCTGTTTTCTTCTCCCAAAAAATAAATAAAATGCTCGGCGGTATGAATCCAAATCGGGATCAGAAATTCAGAATTGATAATTAGTTTATAATTAATAAATTCACCTCAATTAGCTTGACCACGCAAAACGACGTGTAATCACGCGTTTCCGACGTCATTTTGGGACTATACTGCACGGCGAGCGTGGGTTGTTGACACTTGACAGTCGACAGTGACCACCGTGGTAACTTTATCACCGGTCAAAGTTCCGGTTCCACCTGGGTCTGACTGTTTGGGCAGATAGATGATAGATAGATGGTGAATTCTGATTTGAGTTTGATTTCTGGGCATGGTTTGGTTTGTTTAAAGAAAACTAGCAGCAGGGCATTTGTAATAAGTAAATATCCGAACTCCGGATGACGCGTTACTTTATGATTATCCAATTTCCTGTTCTATTTAGCAATTATTCCCCGTCCCGATCTGCGTACACTCACATTTGAGATTATTCGAGAGCTTTTGCCGATCGCCGATCAGTTGTCATTGGGTGTTTCTATTTATTTCATCTGATTTTGGTGTTTCGGAGCTTGAGCTTTCACTTTGGGGATTTCTTCTGTGAGTTTCCGATCTTGTCTTTTTCATTTTCTTCTTCTGGTAGCGATTTGATTAGATCTGTTATCTGTCGGTAAGTTTATTTGAGCTCATGTTATCTTGATTTTTTTGGCATTAGATTCGCCTTAAACATGGGTTTATGTGGTAGCAAAAAACGATCTTCACGTCCGGACGTCATTGGTAGTTCCTACTCGAAGCCGCCACAGCCATCTCCATCTAGCTTCCCCCCAGCAGCGTTAAATCCACCAAAACCACATCCAGCTACAAACACCATTCTTGAGAAACCCTTCGAAAATGTTAAGGCGTACTATACGCTGGGAAAGGAGCTGGGTCGAGGTCAATTTGGCGTTACTTATCTTTGCACCGAAATTGCCTCTGGACAGCGCTATGCCTGTAAATCCATATCCAAACGAAAGCTTGTCAATAAAAACGACAGAGAGGACATCAAGAGGGAGATTCAGATCATGCAACATCTATCGGGACAGGCCAATATTGTGGAATTCAAAGGCGCGTATGAGGATAAAAACTCCGTCCACCTTGTCATGGAACTCTGCGCAGGAGGGGAGCTTTTCGATCGGATAATTGCCAAAGGTCATTACTCAGAACGAGCCGCATCTACCATGTGCCGAGCTATTGTGAATGTGGTCAACATCTGTCATTTCATGGGAGTTATGCATCGGGACCTTAAACCGGAGAACTTTTTGCTCGCAACTAAGAAAGAGGATGCGATGCTCAAGGCCACGGATTTTGGTCTCTCTGTCTTTATCGAAGAAGGTTGTTTGGTTGGTTCCAGTTACTAACTACTTCACTGGAGTACTGGAGTTAATTAATAGTCATTACCTGACATTGGAATCATTGTTTAATGCACAACAGGGAAGGTGTACAAGGACATTGTTGGAAGTGCATACTATGTTGCTCCTGAAGTTCTTCGTCGGAGCTATGGTAAAGAAGCAGATGTGTGGAGTGCTGGGGTTATATTGTACATACTTCTTAGTGGTGTCCCCCCATTTTGGGCTGGTATGTGAATTCTATCATCTACCATCTACCATGAATCTTGAGTTTTATGGGTTTTAATGCATGAAAAACAGAAACCGAGAAAGGCATCTTCGATACCATTTTAAAAGGAGAAATTGATTTTGTGTCCAATCCTTGGCCTAAGGTATCAAATGCTGCAAAAGATCTCGTTGAAAAAATGCTCACACCAAATCCAAAAAAACGAATCACTTCTGTCCAAGTTCTTGGTATTGTATATGTATCTTATTTAAATTAGACAATAATCCTGAGATATGATGTCCTGAATTTTATACTCATCGATGTAGAACACCCATGGTTAAAAGAAGCATCCGACGATCCAATTGATAGTGCAGTTCTGTCAAGACTGAAGCAATTCAGAGCGATGAATAAACTTAAGAAGATGGCATTGAAGGTTTGCTCTTCTTTCCATTTGTACATTACTAATGGTAAATCTCTCTTTTACTTGGGTTGCTGATGGATTGATTATTGAAACCTATCAATCAGGTGATCGCTGAAAATCTTTCTGAGGAGGAAATAAAGGGGTTGAAACAAATGTTTACAAATATGGATACAGACAACAGTGGTACAATTACATATGAAGAACTAAAATCAGGATTGGCTCGTCTCGGATCAAAGCTTTCTGAAATTGAAGTCAGGCAACTTATGGAAGCTGTAAGAAAGCATTACATTACTATATTTTCTTCTTGTGATGATTGATTTATTGATTGGGGTATATTAACTGGGCACAGGCTGATGCCGATGGAAATGGAGAAATCGATTACATTGAATTTATCACTGCAACAATGCACAGGCACAGACTGGAAAGAGACGAACATATGTATAAGGCCTTCCTATACTTTGATAAAGATAACAGTGGGTAAGTTTTTATTGAAATCGAGAATTCAAGGAATCGATTTTAATTTCGTTTTGGTTTGATGGGAACAGTTTCATCACAAGAGATGAATTAGAAACAGCCATGGTTGAGCAAGGAATAAACGATTCTGCAAACATCAAAGATATCATTTCTGAAGTGGATACCGATAATGTAATTAATTAATTAATCTTCATGATTTTGCTTCAATCCCAAATTTCCTATCATTGATTAGCTTTATTTATTTATTTATTTATTTATATTATTATTATTGCGGTGGCATGGTGACTGTAGGATGGAAGGATCAACTACGAGGAATTCTGCACCATGATGAGAAGTGGTGGGGTGCAGCAGCGTTAATTCTAATTTTCAGTCAATGGATTTTAATTATATAATATTCAGTTTTTACGAAATATTAAAATCGAATTGTTTGATTTAATAATTAATATTATAGTTTTAGTTAGAACTTAAAAATATGAATTCTCCATTCTCTAAACTCCAAACGTTCTTAATAATATATAAGTATATATTATTTTTGTTTCTTATTCATTTTAATAATATTCGTGTTTTAATTTACATTCTAAAAATAGAGAGTATTTCTGCAGTTCTATTCTGTTGAAAAACGTTTATGATTAAATTAGGTATAGGATAAACTATCAAGTGTAACTTGACTGATTCGTCGTCGTCGTTCTCGGGAGTGATCTAACAGGAAAATCAACGGACTCCGGGTCCATCGGAAGAAATACTGATGATATCCTCGATCTGCTAGAGCGGCCCAGGAAACATTTCCAGATCCGTCGGCGAGGTTTTTTCTATGAGGATCGGCGAAAATGAGAAAAAGAAGCAAACATCACTGACGGTGGACGACCTGAGGCTAGACCCCTCCAGATCCGCACTGCTACAGAGGACAAACGGTTCGACACTGGAGTGGACACCCAGTTATTAATATTCAGTCATTAATTTCATTTGTAGAAAATAAAGTAAACACGGCGATAACAGCAAAACCCGATCACAACGAACGGGCGCCTACATTATTCTAGATAAGAGACTCATGACTTATGATAGGAGAGCGAGAGTACAGTGTCTTGTTGGCAGTTCAGATTCAGTGGTGGTGCTTGTTGGCAAAACTACAGTGTTTGCGGATCTCACCGTTGGTGCCTGTTAATGGGTTGTTCTCTGTAAGGATCTGGAGGGCCCTGGTGAACTCCTTGAAGAAGTAATCCTGGCTCTTCGCCATCTTCTTCACGTAAGGACGAGTTCTTGAGTCCGTCGCGATCTGGTGATCTACAAGGAGAAGTCCCTTGTTGTCCAGGATGTTACGGAAGTAGTTGTTGTCGAGAATCATGGGAGTACCACGGTCGTTGCGGACGTATTGGACGGCTTTGGGATCGGGGATCGGATCTGGGCATTTCTTCATCATGTGAGGAACGTGATCTGGGTTCAACTTCGGATCCACTTCTGGGTACAATCTCTGGACGAGCTTCACGCAATGGGTTCTTCCAACGCTGTGAGAACCCAGAAGAGCCACCAGTCCGGGAGTGTCCACATCCATGGCTGCGAACTTCTCAAGCACGGTAGAGATGCTCTCGTTGTGGTCGGGTAGATACTCTTCCAGAACAGAGGATGAACGGCTTCTGTACCCATCTCTTCTCCCGGTCTTCAGTGGAATGTACGGTCCTCCCAACTGAAATTATATATAATGAAATGATTAAGATGTATGCCATATTGCCATGCATGTATAAATAAATCGACTCTTATACCGCAGCAACGCCTTCTCTACCGGACAGAACGAGAATATCAGCGCAGGAGACTACGTTGGGGCATTCTCTCTCCACCGCCTCTTTGATGGTATTAAGATACCGGAAGTTTCTCATCCCGAAGCTCCGATCTGCCTCCTTCTCCGACAGATGTCTTCGCGTGGAGTCGAGCAAGAGCGACGCATCGCAAGACTGCAGCAGCAAGCGTTTGATTTGATTATTATCGATCAATTAGGGGTTAATTACAAATATCAACGACAAAAAAAGGAGATCGAAAATTAAGGTGACCTGCCTGAACAGCACAGTCATGAAAGATGTTCCGAATCCAAGAGAATGCTGTGTTCTTGTGACGTTTGTAGAGGAGCTTGACTTGCTCCTTGATGATATCCTCGGCCTGTGGACAGGACTCCTTGTAGAAGTTCATAACAAGACCATCTCCGGCACCGGCACCGACGCCGTTGCTGTCATTTTTCACAGTGGCCGATACGGTGATAAATACAGAGAAAAGAAGGAAGCAAGAACCCAAGTAACCCATACCTAGTCCTACTCCAAAATCCAGACTAGATAGAAGTGATGACAATCTCCTGTAATTCTACTCTCTTTAAATGACTAGTTAAGTAATAAAATGCAGTTATGCACGTGTTCGGACCCGGAATACTAAACCCGATCCGATTTAAACTTACCACTATTTTACTTTAACTAATAAGCACGTTTAAATACACATAAAACAAGATTATAGAATCTAATTAATTATCTTCTATATAGAATTAAATCAATTAATTATAGATCTATCATCTATAGTTATTGGTTTTAAAAAAATTTGACTTGATCACGGGTTCACGGGTCAAGATGGGGGTTGCGACGATGATGACGTCGGCGAAAGTTGATGTTGCAGATTACGGAAGAACACATCGGTTCTACTTCTGTTTAATTCCATTTTTTGGTTGGCGATGTCAACAAGGTACCGGATGTAATCAGGCGAAACCATTATGCCGTCGATGTCACCCAACGGAACTTCCAGACGTATCGAGCACCGTATTGACATCATGATTCGCTTATCGACACTGGCTATGCCTGTCAGGGAACCAATTAACACAGGTCTGTCATTCTGTCAACCCTAAAAAAATAATACAAATTTTAACAGTTGGAAGTGGATTTCGAAGTTGGGATATTGCTTACCGGACTCTCTGAATCCAGAGGAAATAGCCAAGGAAACCAAAACCTGCGCCGCCGCAGTGTCGCGGCATTCAATGGCTATGATCAGTGGTTCGAATCTGAAAACCAATGAGCCTTGGTTTCTTCTTACGATACAAGTTGAATCTTCTTTCTTGAACAACAAATCAATAACAGATTCTGGCTCCACGGGATCGTGCGATACAAGAATCCATTTACCACCACCGGCCTTCTTCTTCTTCTTTTTCTTCACAGTACTCGTATTTTCATCTTCATCGCCGGTGGCTGGGGGTGGGTGATGGAGGATAGAGATACGGCCAGAGCAGGAACTGGTAGTGAAGAAGGAAGGATGGAGGTTGATGGCGTCGATAAGAGGTATAATGGGTGTGTCCAGGTTACCCTTGGGAGACTTATCGGGATTTGGATCAGATATCGCCGCCATGGTTGCTGCTTTTCTTTTCTCGAACTCCATCGGTCGTTTTTTTCTTACTCTTTCGCTAGGGTTTTTTATAAGTGGTCAAGATTTATTGGGAGTTTTATTGAACCGGGTTTTTGTTAGACCGTCCGATCTAATTTTTATATAAAAATGATATCGAGCCCCTTTTGAAAGAGCAAACAACTGACGACTCTTCCAAAGCGAAATCGGCAGAAGCAGAAGACATGGTGTGCGATAAATGTAAGAAAGATACAAACTTTTTCTGTTCATTTTCTGTTTCAATCGTTTTTCGGTTTATTCACTGATGCTATTTTTTTCTTCTCTTGCCTTTTGAATTGAAGGTGAGAAGAAATTGGCGAAGGTGATCGTTCCTGATAAGTGGAAGGAAGGTGCGAGCAACATCACCGAAACAGGTGGACGTAAAATCAACGAGAACAAACTTCTCACCAAGAAGAAAAGGTTGGTTTTCTGTCTTTTTCTTCATCTCTCTCTCTGTTCAATTTAACTTGATTCTAGATTTCTAGGTTTTCTTCTTCTATTTTCATGTTTTTATACTTTCTTTAATTAAAATTTATAATCGTCTATTCGTTTCTTTTTAAATATTGACACAGGTGGAGTCCTATGGCAAATACCAAGTGCATAATCTGTAAACAACAAGTTCATCAAGATGGAAAATACTGCCATAGTTGCGCCTACTCAAAAGGTAAGAAAAAAAGATAATCTCTCCTTTTTTTTGCTTTGTCTTCTTTTCATATTTTGTATTATTTTCCTTTCTTGGCAGGTGTCTGTGCCATGTGTGGAAAGCAAGTACTCGATACAAAGTTTTACAGGCAGAGCAATGTCTGATTATTCAAAAAGAAGTAACTCAACTACTCAAGTAAGCATTCATAATCTTTATTTCATCATTGAATTACGTAAAATCCGGATTTTGTCTAATACATAATAAAATTAATTTGCATTCTAAGAATTGTCAAACCTACACACCTTGAAACAGTAAACAACCACCACCACACTTTACTAGAATCAAAATAACAAACAGTTGTTACTTATCATCACATACTTCACTAGAATAGTTCATTGAAGTCCAGTATTTCTCAATCTCGTCCGCAGTCCTTCCTGGGATTCTGCCGGCGATCAACGACCACCTATGTAAGTTATCAGGTGGCAGATGTTCTCACGAGAATTGCAAATAATAGATGTAAAAAAACAGTATAAAGTATGAACGAACCTCTCTCCCACCAGTTTGAACATCTTTGCCACAAGCATCTCTTCTTCCTCATTGAACACCTCATTGCTTTCCTCCAAATCACAATGGATTGCTGGTGAATGGTCGATAAGCATCGATTCTTCCTCTAAATGACCCATAGAATTATCTGAATCAGCCATTTTTGGGAAATTATATGATAGAGATGCCCTTAAATAGATAGACAGCCAGAAAGAACGGAGGTTGGAAGAAAATGTAGTACAGACACAGACTGTTAGGTGCAGGAAAATTTGCTTTCTACCATTGATATAATTTTTAAAGATGTGCAGAATAGCTGTCAAATCTGTTCATATCAAACAATAAAACTGCTCAAATAAAACTTGTAAAAAAAGAAAAACTGCAGAATCTATTCTTACGCTAATCTTCAAATTATTGTGTTGCAGAAAAAACCTTCATCACCACGCCTGGTGTGGCCGGATTTTTTGGTATGCATGCGTTTATGAGCTCCATTGACAAATTAGTGATCGGCGGAATTATATGTATTTTAAATTATTGAATGTAAATGGTTGAAGTTTCTTAATTCCTGTAGAGACTTTAGAGTTTAGATGATATATATTAAACGTTTAACTCAGTATTAACACACATGAATTGTAGAACTCAGTATTAGCCATTTAACAATGGTTGAGCACATATTGAGCATGTGTTATTTCTGCCCCTAGAGGACTCTCCCTAGTGCTCATGAGTAGTGCTAATATGTAAAACTGATCCAGGTTTATTTCATTTCTAGCAAAGTTTATATTAAACCGTTCGTCTTTTAAGACCGAACTATTTCAAACAAATAATATAAGATAACGTTAATATGTTAAATATTTTCCTTCATTTATAAAAAAACATTTTCCATGCTACATATTTCACAACCATAAGTCTCAAGTCTCAACTAAGTCAAGTGAAAAGTACAGAGCTCTTGGACAAAATTGTCGACAACTGTTAATTCTCAGAAATATTACACCTAAATACCGAATGACTCGATGTCTGAGGCTCTTTTTTGATATTGCTGAGAACTAAATATTCATGTATAGTGAATTATCAGCTATCGGTGTTAAGTGTTACGTTGGAGGCTGCCAAGTTCCTGGCTTGAATGATTGGCCAGACCCAATTGGTTCCGTGGACCTGGAATAAAGTCCATGAAAATTAAATTAGTAAGAATTTGCATATCTATTATTGGTGGTCATTGTATAAGTTTTGATAACTTGATGGCTTGATGAACTGTAACTCTGTAAGACTATTGCAGAATTTACTAACCAACCCCTTCATTTCATTTTTTATCAAAGGTAAAACAAACAATGCATAACCTTTTGTCTTCGTCTTTAACGGTTTTTTCTCCGTCCTCTTCGGATGCTGAAACTTAAAAAAAAAATTAAATAAGTGAATTTTAAACAACTAATCATTACAACTACACTTAAAAAAATTGTACAAGGTAATTTTTTTTCACTTATAAGAAAACGGCTAATTCATCAAGTATGGCTCCATGCCCTTAACTACCTTGAGGCTTGAGTCCCTGACCAACCAGCAACCCACAGATACACTATTTAGCACTGTTTCGACTATGAGGCCGTATACTGCATAGTGCAAGTAGAAGTCTAGGTCGCATAATATAGACTCAGGCCGATTAATCAGTTGACAACGCATAATTGTGTGTCAATCAAATTAAAATATATATGGTCCAAAATATTTTTTATTTTAAAGCCTAAAACCAGGCCAAGTATTGCTATCAAATTATAAACTAAAACATTATATGGCGGCTTTTTTTTGAAGCAATTAAATTTCATTAAAAAAAAAGACTAATACCCAGTTTACAAAAATAGATTATACAAATAGAAGCAAAAGTAAAAAGAAATGAACAAGAAGCTCATTGACTCTCTCCCATTAGCTATGTAGTCTAGTTATACAGTAACTAGATACGCTGTCTCAGGAGGTTGGTCTCCCATACTTCCATCATAGATGTTTCCAAAGGGTGACAACAACTCTTCTTGTAATACTCTGAATCAAAGAAAAGACTGATGTCTTTAATGACCTCCTTAAAGACTACCTCAGGAGGCCTACAAACGTGCTGTCTATATCTTTTATTTATTTTCGTGTCACGACAAGCACCCAATAGCATTCCATAATAGCCCCCAAGGGAGTGAGTGGTTCGTAATTTTTTTGCGCAACCTCCGACTCAGATCCTTCAATCTAATATCTGGACCGGATTTGGTGGGAATTGGAATATTTATTATTTTTCAGAAGGCGAGATTCAGATGCTCAGCCAACGGAATTAAGAGAGATCTGAAATAGGAACAGTTGAAGAAAAGATGACTCCTAATTTCATCTTCCAGATTGCATAATAAGCAAGCGGAAAGTACTTGTACTTTCCAGCTTCTTAACTTCTTGTATGTCTGTTGGAAATTACTATATTAGTAATATTTACTATTTAGATAAAAAATATAATATAACTCTATAAATAACAAGTACTTGTATTTCCCTAATTTTAATGCCTATTAATGTAATTCATGCATTTTATATTTTTCCTTAATTTAAAAGTATTTTTATTGATTTATACTAATTTAATATGATTTATTATGATATTTAGTTATTTACTGATTTTTAAAAAAAAATTATTGCGTGGCATGTGGCCGCATACTGTTCAGCGGTATGTGGCTGCATAGTCCGCATAATTTTAATTGAAAATCTTGCTATGTAGAATCCTGCTTGGTCAGACCATCATACTAAGTTCACAGTTTATTCCTGACATGGAATCAAAGAGTATCCCACTCTCCCTATATAAAAAAATACCTTTTTACTTCCCTGCCTCAAGCACCACTTTACAGTCAACTTTGATCATGTCCCATGTGTTTTTAATAATGATGAAGGGCATTGTCCGAATTACATTGGAGAAATAAAAGGGAGATGTGTTCGAAACTTTCCCATTGCTTTTGTTAGCTAGTAATAATCGACTAAATAGGTTGTCTCAGGAGGTTGGTCTTCCAGATCTGAAGTGTAGAAATGTCCAACAGGTGGCAGCAGTTTTTCCTCCTATGACACTCTGGCCTGAAAGAGAGGCTAATACTTTTGATTACTTCTCCATTTTAATGAATATTGGACTCCCAAGCATTCTGCACATTTTTCTTTCCATATATGCGTAGACCATAAAGCATTTGTTCTCCCAAAGTGGGACTCAATCTGCTGCATTTTTCTCAGAATAGTGACAGTTCCAGGAGTTCCAGCTCTCCATATCAGTAGTACACCTCCTTCATATTATCTAAGTATTGGTAAATGAAAATTGAAAATGATATGGTCATTGCTTCTGCATAACATGCATATTTTAGATTTTTAGGTACCCTTCCTGATCATCACTTAGACAGACACAGTTAACTTAAAATTAATGTGATCCATAATTCCCTTGCGGTCTCCCAAATTGACTTGAATGTAGATTTCCCATTCCTCCACTGCATTTCTGAATTTAAATTTTGAATTAGAAGTTTAGAACCCACACTTGTCTTCAGAAGGTTGAAACTGCTCTTAAATCTAAATAATGTCACCCACTGAAGTAGTCCCTCACTATTTATAGAAGTCTGAAAATAGCATTAGATGCTTTGGTCAGCCATGAGCCATGCAGGGTGATCCAATTTGAATACCCCAAACAGGGTCAATCTGGTAATGCCATTAGTAGAGTTCAACCAGCCATCTCAATCATGTCCTAATGGTTCAACCTAGGATTTGAATTAGGTTGTACATGATTCAATTGAATCACCTGATCCACAATAAGGTATCACAACTGAATATGATGAAATTAGAGTTCAATCAGAAGACTAGATCAACCCCTCAATGTAAATCATCCAGGTGTTACTTACATTTCACTTGATGGAATCAGGTTTGTCTGATCGGCTCGTCCAATTACAGTTATACCAAGGCAACTATTAAGGAAATAATCTATCGAAATAAATTATTGACTTGTAACACATCTACAATAAATCATAGTTTGAGTATCGCGCGAGATAGCGCGCTATATCGCCCATAGCGCGGGTAGCTGGCGATATCTCCCCGCGCTATGCCTATCGGGCCTTAGGTGGATCCGGGTCAGGATCCGCCCGAATACCCAAATAGGGTTTATAAATATAAACCCTATTTCTCCCCATTTCTCTTATCTATTCACGATTTCTCCCCATTTCTCTTATTGAATAAATAATTTGTAATTCATATTCAGAAGTATAAAAAAAAGTTCGAGAGAAATTTTGAGAACCTTTTACTTGATCAGATGAAGCGTTGGGGAATTGTTGAATGAAGCTTCTTAGATCCGGACCTCCAGGTTTAACTATAATGTTGAAAACAAAGTTGAGACAGGCTTCATACACATGATTTTTCGTTTTAAAGGTTTACACCTAACATTGTACGGTAACATAAAAGCAAGGAAATAATTTTGAATGAAAAAGAATAGACTGAATGATGCATTCATAGAATCAGTGTATCATGTGTATCTAGAGTACATTCCGATCCTGTTTTCTTTATTTATAGGTGTTTCTACCCTAATTAGTTAATAGTTTCAAAAAAGATAGTTTTTCAAACCTAAGTAGAATTTAAACCTTCTTTTCAAAGTTTTTCTCCTAGTTGGCATGTACAAAACCACATATTATCAATCATTTTGGATGTTTCATGTACGATGCTCAGTTGAAGTTTTTCCTAAAATTGTTAATTGAAAATGAGAAGAGAAAGGTTATACACTTATATCCAAGCTTTCCTATGCGTCTGCTTAATCACGTTTATGTGGCGCTTAATCTGTTGTACGGTTTCATATCACCCGCATAAAATAAATTATGTGGTATGCAAATTTTTTAATTGAATCCGGGTCTGGATCCGATTAAACCACTTAAATAGCTATGTAAAAAAAAGAGGTAAAAATCCTAAATTTTATTTTTTTTACCTATCCCTTGACCCCAATCCCTTAAATAGGGTAAAAACTTACTTTGCTTACTTTTCTTAAATTATGTTTGAGCTTAAAATTTTGTTTTTAGTTGGTACTTTGTTGAGAATCGGAACTCATTACTCATTTATTTTAGAATTAGAGGTTTACACTTTACACTTCTAATTAAGTATTTAAAATATTTATTTTGTATTATATATCTATGATGTGTAATAATATTTACACATCATAATTCCGATTAAGAGCATGGATCAGATCATTATCGAAAGTGCCGATTAAGCTATAGCTTAAGCTAGCATATGCGTGTATGCGGAAATGCCAATCGCATAACCATATACATGCATAGGAAACCTTGCTTATATCTAATCTTTAGAAATAGTTTTGGGTTGAATAAAGGTGTTTGCAACTAAGTTATTAAGTTATGTCAATTAAACAATTTCCTCAGAAAATGATAGCTAACAAACAAGATATATGAATGCTAAGACAATTAGGTCTCTGAAACTCACCAGAACCCAAAGTTGGATTGGAATTCCTAAGGATGGACTTTCTTTGTTCTTCTTCTTTCTTCAGATCTTCATTCAATAAGTGCATGATGTAGAATAAGATAAAATAATAAACATCCTTCTACTGCTTTATGTAGAATATTGTAAAGGTATTTGAGGAAAAGATGCGGCATAATCAATCACTGACAAATTATGATTCTGGTTAATAACCAAAATAATTAACTTCTACTTACCGTTTATACATTATGGTTCTGGTTGTTTACTAAATTATGAGTAACCATTAATAGAGCATTTGAGCAATGCATTTAGTTGTAGACTTGTATCAATAACTACTAACTAGTTAACTATTCTGTAAGACAGTGACACATTGAAACATAATTAAAATTGAAAACACAGTTATTTACTTATTTCCTTTTGTGATTGACTGATGATGATTGATTATAAAAGGTCAAAAACATATATCATTCAAAAAATACTTACTTGCAACATTAAGTTTAACACGTTCACGCCTTGCCTCTAGTTCCATGGTTTCCTGATTTTTTTCAGCAAAGGATCCATGTAAAATTACAAGTTAAAAGATTTTTCTTTTAAAACTAAAGCCTAATAATAAAGAAAAGAATATATTTATCATTTCAAAAATAAAGAAAAGAATTTTTATTTCAAATAAAAATGTAAATGAATTCACGAGTGTTTGACGAAGAGTTAAGACCTAATAGTACATCTAATAGTGTAAACTGTAATATATCAAAATTATCTTTGTTATATGCTGTTAAGCAGCTAATATATTATAAAAATAAAATAAAATTGAACATGAAAAAACCTATCGCACAAAACCTATCTAATTTTATTCAAATAGTTTGTTGACCCATGCTAAATGTTTAGTGGCATTAATAAGAAAGATATGCTAACACCAAATCAAACTAAATTCAAATAAAGAGAAATTCAGTGAATCTTGAATTCTTAATTTCACGACTCAAACTAAATTCATGTTTTTCTCAAGATTTAACATTATTTCACGCCAATACTTGTAAATAAGGATAACCAACAAAAGGTGAGATTTTAAAAATTAAAATAGAAGCCGCATTGCAAATTTGCAATAATGAAAATTTAAAATCAATCTGTTTAAGAAAGAAAAAAATGCCTATATCCTTGCCTCAAGAGTTGGAGCTTTCTTTCTTTGACCATTTAACCAACATATCCATTCAACTGAAATTATGTAAAATGGAAACCACAAATGATTAACTACAATTTTACAAATATAAGCATGTAAGGTGTAGTGTCGGGATAGAAAATAGTTAATAGTGAAGACTAACCTGGAATTGAAGTAGAATCATCGTCGCCTTTGAATATCACCCATCTTTTCTCCTTCACTAACATATGAAGTAGAATAAACACCATGCACACTTAATTATAACTGCTAACTACAAAGTACAAATTCTTCATAACTCAAATTTCATTCAAATAACAAGAATTCTAAATAACTATTATTAATTTGACCAGTTGTGTCACTAATAATAGAAACAATGTCTTTTTCGTAGCCTAAGTATGAAGAGAATGGGGACTGGGGAATGGATTCATCTACCAGGACAAATGAGACAAATCTAGTCAATCACTGGAATTTATATTTTAATCAGTTAGATGATATAAAACTGATAAGTCCATCTAAGAAAGAAAAAAAGGATATATATTTCCCAGGTTGAACAAAGGATGTATGGAAAATTCAAGTAAAAAAACTCACTAACGCCATCGACCTTTTCCGGTCTTATGAAGTACTGATTCCCGGCCTTATCTACGCCCACCTGAGTTCTAGACCGGAAGTAAGCCGAAACCTTAGCCAAAATCTTTGACATCTCCACTACCAAACCTCGCCGCTCGCCCACCTCTACCGTCAAAGCATGAACAGAAAATAAGCATGGCGCCGAATCGAAAAATATAAACGGTTAATATCTAATAGTCCGAAACCCGATAGTATATATTCGGATCGAGAAAGAATCCAATTAAACTGGCGGTCGTTACCTTATCTGAAATCACAACCTAATCCGGAAAAACCCCTTCACGCCTCTCATTTCCCTCCACACTCCACCTCATAAAATCCCAAACAACAGAAAAGGAGGAAGACGAGGAAGGAACTAGACTTTCAGGAATCTCAATTTCCCAAACAGCAAAAAAATGTCCTGTTCCAACCTGACAATGTTATCTTCCTCCGCCGCCACAGCCGGCGACCCATTGTTCCGTCTCCCTTCTACGACAACCAGCACCACCGTCTCCCGTCGACACTCCAGCGCAATCCACTGCAATCTGCGTGAGCTCCGGGGACGTATCCAATCGGTGAAAAATACTCAGAAGATCACTGAGGCTATGAAGCTCGTGGCGGCTGCGAAGGTTCGGAGAGCACAGGAGGCTGTGGTCAGTGGGCGACCGTTTTCGGAGTCTTTGGTTGAAGTTCTTTACAACATAAACGAGAATCTGCAAAGTGATGATGTTGATGTACCTCTTACTCGTGTCCGTCCAGTGAAAAAGGTCTGTCTTGTGGTCGTGACTGGTGACCGTGGGCTTTGCGGTGGATTCAACAACGCCATTCTTAAGAAGGCCGAGCAACGTATCAAGGATCTTAAGGTACAGTGGATTATAATTGTTGTTCTCTACTCTAATAATGTTTAACAAGTGATATGTTATTTTTGACTTTGGTTATCTGAATATTGTGATTGACAAGGGTCTAGGCCTTGAATACACTGTGATCAGTGTCGGGAAGAAAGGGAATACTTACTTCCAGCGCCGACCACATATCCCGGTGGATAAATTCCTTGACGGTGGCAATCTCCCAACTACAAAAGGAGCCCAATCCATTGCTGATGACGTCTTCTCACTGTTTGTTTCGGAGGAAGTTGACAAAGTGGAGCTTCTTTACACTAAATTTGTGTCTCTCATCAAATCCGAGCCAGTTATCCACACACTATTGCCTCTCTCCCCCAAGGGTGAGATATGCGATTTGAATGGTAATTGTGTGGATGCCGCAGAGGACGAACTCTTCCGTCTCACGACTCGCGAGGGTAAGCTGACTGTTGAACGTGACGTCGTGCGCAATCCGACGCCTGCTGGATTCTCCCCAATTCTTCAGTTTGAGCAGGACCCAGTTCAGATATTGGATGCTTTATTGCCTTTGTACCTCAACAGCCAGATCCTTAGGTCATTACAGGAGTCCTTGGCAAGTGAGCTTGCTGCGAGGATGACAGCCATGAGCAATGCTACAGAGAACGCCAATGAACTCAAGACCAGTCTTTCTAGAGTCTATAATCGTCAGAGGCAAGCAAAGATCACCGGAGAGATCCTGGAGATTGTCGCGGGTGCAGAGGCCTTGGGATAACCGATTACTGCGTCTCTCTTGGATGTGTTTCTCCATGCTTTTACATTTTTATATGTGAACGAACACTGTATTGTTGATGGCTTCTGTTATATGAATTCATAGTAAATAATAGCAAAGAGAGCATTTTAAAATACGATCTCAATCGATCGCCATCGATTTCATCAAATGTTTCCAAGAAATCTCAGCCCAATTTGCACCATTTGAATTTGGTGTAAGTGTAACTATTTTAGTAATATTGTCATTTTCCATAATGGAATACAACTTAGCAGGAAAATATTAAACTTCACACAGCTAGGTTAGGTGAGGCCCTCCTCCTCCATCGAAATCTGACACAGTCACACCCAACAAGCCTTTAGAAAAAAAATTCCCGCCCATTTTCCGTTTCCCTCTCTTTAAATACCGCAATCTCGGTGCTAAATCCCCTAAATAACTCCTTTCTTTACCTTCCTAATATCTCTCCATCTTCCTACCATCTGATTCTAAACCCTCGTTTGCTGTCTAGTTTTCTTCCGCCGTCATGAATAGAAGGTTCGGGAACGCCAAGGTCGAAGAAAGGATGCAGCTCAATAAGTTCCTCCGTCCAGGTGCCCTAGCTCGGATGCGTGATTCTCGAATGATTCGATCAAGATCGCCCAAGTCTACAACGAAGTTTGCGTCTCTCCCTATTTCGTCTTCTTCGTCTGAGGAGAATCGAGCTGGGGTCGTTGTGGTACCTCAGGTTGCAGATCTCGATCGTTTGTCGAGGTTCTTCGCTGCTAGGACTTCCGGTCCAAGGTTTGTCCAGAGGAAGAAATTGTTGGCTTCAAAGGAAATTATCTTCAAGAATCCGTCTGTGGTGGTTGCCGTTGGCATGGACGGAGTAGATGCTGGATTGACATCTGATTTCCTTCTTGCTCACTGATTGGAAACTGTCTGTCTTGATCTGTGAATAACTCTCTTCCTATTTCTCCATAAACTGGATTTGTTTGAGCTTCATATCCTTTTTATTCAAAGGAATTATAACTGGATTTTTGTTCTCTTATGATTTATTATCCCTTCACAATCAAATATTTTGTTAGATCGTTCTTACTTTTTTTTACTCTTCAACCAATTACAGCCTTATTGAACCAGTTCATTTCCCAGAATCTAAATTTTTCAGGATATAAAAACAACATAATCAATTTTTCAGTCCTTGCAACATTTGATTGTCTAGACTACCAATTAATACAGCTCTTGGTGTCTAGCATATCTTTACACAAAAATCAATTCATCAGGATGTCTATCGTCTATTTAATACAGCCTCTAACTGGTTCCTGTAACTTGGAGAAATCAATGCATTGATCAATTTTGCATTTCAGATCGGTTCTTCCTGCCACCATCGTATAAGATTGATCTGTGTTTCTCGTCTATTCGTCTCAAAACACACTAGCAGATGAAAAACGGATCTTGACCCGAATATATTTTTCCTCTATAATTCGTCCGATTATATATTCACTCTATAAATCAATTCAACAAATAAAAAAGATTTTGGTTTCTGGAACCGTCCTTAGTCTCATTCTACTCGTCCACAGAGGCACAGACTCCTCGTCTACTTAACTTCGAGAGATAGTTGCCCGAGAATCCGAGATGGCAGCAGTGGAGTCGAAGAATAAATACGATCGACAGCTCAGGTACGGAGTAAACCCTACAATCTCCTCCGTTTTTACTTCATCTCGTGTTTGTGGACCTTTTTCTTTTGCTTTTTAACACCTCCAAAATCCCAAGCAAACCTTCGTCAAGACGTGTGTTTAATGATGTTTGATTCAATCATTCAATCTCTTGATTGTTTTTTGTCAAATGCAGAATTTGGGGTGAACAAGGCCAACAGGCGCTTCACAAAGCTAGTATTTGTTTGCTAAGTTGTGGTCCCACAGGGTCTGAAACTTTGAAGAATCTGGTCCTTGGTGGAATTGGGAGCATCACAGTCGTTGATGGTTCCAAAGTTCAAGTTGGTGATCTTGGGAACAACTTTATGTGTAAGATTTTCGCGGATTCATCCATCAATTTTAATGGCTCTCTCTGCATGTTCTTTACTTAAACTACTCACATCCATGCCGATCTTCTCAGTGGATCGACAAAGTGTTGGTCAATCAAAGGCCAAATGTGTATGCGCCTTCCTGCAAGAACTCAACGATGCCGTCAAAGCCAAGTTTGTTGAAGAATCTCCTGATACTTTGATAGAGACAAAGCCTTCTTTCTTTTCCCAATTTACATTGGTTATTGTAACTCAGGTTCTATGTTTTCTATGATTTTGATTATTGATTAATTGGTTATGTCCTAATGCATTATTTTGTTTAATATGAATCATCTAGTTTGAGAATATGTGAGTAACAAAAATATGTTATAAACGATAATATCATACTTTTTAGCAAAAATGTATGTATCGATATTTTGAAATAAAATAACATGGACTATGCAACTTCATATTGAGAGGTATTCGGCCAGCCGACTATTAAATGATCAGTCGGTCATTATGCAGCTAAACATATTCTTTAGATTTTTTAAAATACTTTTAAATTTATGTTTAATTTAAGTAAATCATTAAAATATATATGAAATCATATAAAATCAGTAATAACATATAAATCAAGAAAAATTCATATATGAATAATATGAGAAAATTCAAACAATCAAACTTCATTACAATGGTTGTATTAAATTATTTTCAGCCATTGACTTGGTCCACTTGGGTATAAAACTATTATTTATAGTGTTATAATAATATTAGATTTTATTCCTCCAAAGGCTGGTGTTTTATTTGCTGTACAAAGTGGCTATTATGTAAGGATGCGGTATGCAACCATACAATGAGAACATTGTGTATTACACTATTACTATCAACTTAAAGTTTTAAAAAATTTGGAGTTCAATCATGAGTTTCGATAATTAAATAGATTGGTTTGAATATTTCCCTTGATTGTTAATTACAATTTTGGAAAATAATATCTTACGAGTGATTTTAACTCTGATTACAAAAAAATTTGTTGACTTGTCATCTTCATTTACTTCAGTTTTTTTACTGTTTTAAAGACTGGTGTGGTTTGAATAATTCATCTTGTTTAAAATTTTAGCTCTTGGAAAATTCAGTGTTGAAGTTAGATAAGATATGTAGAAATGAGAATATTATGATGTTAGTTGCGCGATCATATGGCTTAACTGGACTTGTCCGTATCAGTTTTAAGGTATCATTTGACATCTATCTTCCATGAGTACATAATTAATAATATTCTCTAATTCATTGACATCATTGGAGTTCTTCTCCATGTTCTTAGGAACACAATGTCATCGAATCAAAGCCCGATCATTTTCTAGATGATCTTCGACTTAACAATCCATGGTCTGAACTTAAACTGTAAGTTCGTAATATTTTTTTGCACAAGTGCCCATTTATAGCTCACTGAAATCGTGGCATTTTTATAGATATCGATCATTCTGACTGATGCACTAAGTAAAAAATTCTCTGCAGGTATGCAAAAAGCATAGAATTAAATGTCACGGATCCAGTCATTCATAAGCACATACCATACATAATTATTCTTATCAAGATGGCAGAGAAATGGTCCGACATACATGGTGGACATTTGCCATCAACTAGGGAAGAGAAAAAGGAATTCAAGGTAATTGGTAGATCATTGTTTTCTCCATTAATTCAATTTTTTTTAGAATCGGATTAATTATTATTAATATAAATTATGTACTGGGTTGCTTTCGTTCTTATGTATTTTTTTGTTCACTATTAGGTTCTTTTAAAAACTCATATGATTGATATAGATGAAGAAAATTACAAAGAAGCAATTGAAGCTTCATTCAAAGTCTCTACTCCTCGAGGAATTAGTAAGGATTGACATACTCAATTTTTCAAATACAGTTATGACTTATGAGTATATATTATAATCTTATATGTGATCTTTCATAAGAATCCGGATGTACTGCAAAATAGTCAATAGGCTGTTAGGCCATATCCTGATGGCTGATAAAAATACGATAAGCAGTTAATCCTGCCTAGTTAATACTAATAGCTGTTAATTAGGCTAATTAGTTATTATTTTTTGTTATGTCAGCAGGTAGTGCTGCACATCTTTTTACAGGGATGAATTCCTAATCAATAGTTCAATATACAATTCATTCCTACCATTTCACACTCTCAAATCTGCATTTCTCCTAACTTCCATTCTTTGATAGGTTCTATATAGAAATCACTGGGTAATATCAAGTTAATATCATTGTAAAGATATATTTTAAAGAGAATCTAATGCTGGATTGATTGTAATATTTGTTTTAAAAGATATATTTGATATTTCATACTATAGAGCAATGTTCTGGAAATTAGTAGCTATTAGCGATTTAACGGTGGCTAAATATTTTTAGGCAAAAAAAAGAAGAAAAATCAGAAAATTATAATTTATGGAGATAGAAGAATGGACTACAAAGATTGGAATGGTTTATTTCCCACGGTTATTATTTTACATCAAAGAAATATTATATTTTATTATGTTACCCTTAAGTTATAATTTATAATATATCTTATGACTTATAATATAATAGTCCATTAGCCTATTTACCCCATTAACCTATAAATTTTTTCATGGGCTATTAGCGACAAAATAGTGCATTCAAAAAAATAGCGTAGCTAAATTGCGCAAAATCATTTTAATGCGTACTGCTAATAGTGTATTAGATAATTAAACGCTATTAGTGACCGCTAATAGCGCGTCACGATGGCTAAATCAGAACATTGCTATAGATGATGAATTTAAAAGCAAGATATTACCTCAAAGATTGATGAGTAGTATCTGGGAGAAGGATAAAATTCACTGACTGTGGAATGCTAATGTCAGTGTTATACTGTTATTTATAGCCTCAGATCTGGAAATATTCTTTTATTGTTGTGGATTGATAGATGCCACTCAGGAGAATAACTAACTACCTTTATTCTGTACCCAATTTCCTATTACTCTGCTAAACAATGGTTATTTTTTTTATAAATGATAAAATGAAGCATGGCTAATTAATAAGTTAGTTGCTTTCAAAAAAAAAAAAAAAGGTTAGTTTGTAATTAGTTTCTAGAAATTTATTTTATTGTATTTTGTTTCTCATTTGATCCAAATGATCGAGGTTATAAATACTAGGGAGCAGACTCACATTGTCGATCGCCTAGGCGATCATGCGGGCCAGAACCTTCAGGCGCTGGCCGGGTTAAGCAGATCTGGTTGGATTCGTTTAACCCAATTATCCATTAATAAGGTAAAATTAAATAAAAGAGGGATCTGAAAATTGGGAATAGAGTTTTATTTTCTTATTCCTGATTTTCCAGCCGTCCATCTTCTGTTTCTTCCCTCTTCCAGAACACCTCTGGCGGCGGCGACGACTACCGACGAACGTTGATTCCGGTTAGGCGACTCCAGCCATTACGTGTTTTCCATCTCCAGTCCAGTTTATTGTAAATACCCTATAATTTATTGTTAATACTTAAACAATACAAGTATTTAATGTAATTATAAAAAAATACAGAGGATATTATGCAAAATATCTTTTGATTCATGTGACGCCTAGGCGTTCATGCGATCAGTTCAATCGCATGATCGCCTAATTGCCTGAAAAACTATGATCCTCACGATAATATGCAAATCTTCCATATAATTTTTCGTTTCTTCTTCTTCTATGAATCTCCAACCCCAAACAATCCATTAACTTTTTTTTGATAAGTAACGATCTATTAACTTGTTTCTCGAGTTAGAATACACTCCACGGCAATAATAGGAAGTCCTCATATTCCTATCTCACCGTGCCACCATGGATATAGAAGTAGACATTGATGGAGGATCCAGCTCCACATAAAGAGATGATAAGCTTCGGTTTCAGAACCCTTCATGTTGTTATGACTCTAAGGATTGCAAGTTCACAACGAAAGAAACATAAGGTATTGAAGGAAACGACTCATCGGAGGAAACCCCGATGATGCAAAACCAACCGGCTAAGCAAAGCCAACACGGAGACAAAAAAACCATCTCTAATCAAACTGGTCACACAGATTGAGCTCAAACTCCTTGCTCGTCAAGGCAACAAACTGATACAGGTATGCATCAAAATTACATGATGGTATACACCAAATACTTTGATATTGGAGTATTGGATAACCGACAACCCTCATTGGGATTGCAATTGTAGACCAACCCAACAAAGAATTTGGGAAAAAGACATACTAATTGTAATTGCTAAAACACCCGCTAGATATAGCCCATATCGGGGGCTGTATTGGCTATTATTAGCTGCAATAAAACCAACGGTAGAAGGATTGTGTTGCTTGTGAAAAGACCTACATCGTACCAACATGCACCAAGAAAAAAGCTTTCGTTGAAATGTGGGAGAGCAGCATCACATAAGACAACTAAAAAATGTAAATGTCTGATCATACATATAAATCCAAGATGTGCGACTTGATACGATGACAACTACTCTAAGGACATGGTTAGTTGATAAACATGTTTTTACTATTGTTTGATAATTATAATATTTATCCTCAATTTTTTTTCATTACCACATTTTCAAAACATGATTTATTTCTTGTGATTGAAATATCAAGACTGGGAAGTTTTGCTTATTACTATAAACAATTTATATTCTAAGGTTGTTTTAATTTTATTCTCATCCTTTCTATTTTATAAGAAATTATCCTAAGCTTCATTGCATCTCATAATTTAGGTGTTCATCTTCGGCAATTAATTAACGAATGTTCTGTTGAAGGTGACCATACCTCTTCAGATTTTTGGGTTTTGGTGGAAGCTTTAAAGGTTTGTTTCTTTTTTATTAGATTTGAGGCATCAAGTTTCTTTTCTTTCTATTGCACAATGACCATTTTTTTTATGGTTCCATTTCCCCCATCAGGAACATTCGGTTCTTTTGTATTGTGATATTATTTACGTTGCATTCACGATGTCATTTGTTTGACAGGATTATTCACAAATAATAAAATGAGTATTTATTTTCATACGTAACAACTTTTTTTTATATGGTATTGACTGTAGACAATAAATTCTTGGTGTGTTTTTAGTTTCTGTGGCTCATATTAGTCTTACAGGAATTTATTGAGGAAGAAGGTGCAGGGGAGCCACCTCTCGATGGATCAATTCCAGACATGACATCTTCAACTGAGTTAGTGTTTAAGGCTTTAAGTGTTAGGAAGCACATAGTTACATAGTATGATTGATAAGACTTAAACCTTTTTTATCACTAAATGGTGGTATTATTTATTTGCCATGCTACAGATCCTACTTAAAGCTACAAAGAATCTACCTGGCTAAGGCTGAGGCAGATTCTTTTGCAATGGAGAACCATGTGAGAAGGTTACTTGGAAAAAAAGGTAGAGATCCTAATGCTATTTCAAAGGCCCAAGTAAAGCTTTTCTGCAAAAATGCAAGAAAACTCATGGTATGTAATACGGAAAGTTTGATTATTCTGTAGAGTTACCAACTTATGGTTGCAAAAACAAGATAAAAGATGGTGGTGGCATCAATCATTCTTTAATTTTTGAATCTTTACATTCATATAGGTATGTAGATATCGCTCCATTGAAGATGAGTTCACTTCTCCAAATGTACCCACATTGCAAAAGTACTTAGCTGATGAGGATTACAGGCAAGTTCCTTTGATTTGCAGTTTAAATTAATTTTCCTTATACGGCGCTGAGAAAGTTTAAATTCACCGCTCACTCTCTATTTTGCAGTTGTGCTGTGGGGTTTTACATTCTTCTTCGAGCTGTTGATCGTTTTGCTGCTATTTACAATAGATTTCCTGGACTCTTTGATGGGTACAGCTAGAATGGTTTCTTGTCTTATATGTTCTGGCTGCACATTTTACTGTGGTAGTTACTAATTGTTATCTAACGTGTAAATCTAACAGTGAAATGGATGAGGATGTGTCGCGGTTGAAGGCTGTTGCTGTTAATATATTAAATGAAGTTGGCTGCAACGGGTCGAGCTTATCAGAGGACATGTTGAGTGAAATGTGCAGGTTTGGAGGTGCTGAGCTCCATGTCGTTGGTGCAATTATAGGAGGGATTGCATCCCAAGAGGCGATTAAGGTAATAATCTTTCACCCAATAGTCAATATTGAGAGTAGGTTTTCTGACTTAACAAATTTTCACTCTATGCAGCTTATCACCCAACAATTCGTACCTTTACAGGGGACATATATTTTTAACGGCATTGATCACAAGTCTCAATTA
This sequence comes from Zostera marina, assembly GCA_001185155.1. Taxonomy (NCBI): domain Eukaryota; kingdom Viridiplantae; phylum Streptophyta; class Magnoliopsida; order Alismatales; family Zosteraceae; genus Zostera; species Zostera marina. Next base: position 139,356 of record LFYR01001802.1, on the reverse strand, counting down.
CTGGAGTTATAGTTAATCTTGTAGAGAATTAATTACCTATCGAAGGTAGCACAGCACAATTATGAATCTATATATGATGTGTTTCTCATAAAAAAGATAGTGACTTGTCTGATAAAAGCTTTTCTTCATTTGAGGACAAACAGATATGAAAGATTTAAATTAGTATGATTGAGGAAAATTCATCAACGAATTATTTTTAGATTGAATTGGATCTCGGATTTTAGAATTATGGTATTTTTCATGAATATTTTTATAATTTGAAGATTGCAACAGCTCAATGCTGGATGATTTAATTTATTATCGCACAGAGGTATGGTTAATACTTAATACCATAAAGCTGATAATTCTTATTCGATTACATTGTTTGCATCTTTCTCATAAATGGAAAGAGCATAGAAGATGGCAGGAGATGATAATAAAGCTACAGTAGCTATTGATATTGCTACAGACAGAGTCATGGTGTAATACGCCTTTAAGGCAAACATGAAGTTGAGATTTATAGACAACAACCAAACAAACCATATCGATCTCATGTGACGTGTCTTCACAGATTTAAGATCACGACTTGGAGTCACGGGCTTTTGAAATTTCAGCATGCACCAGGCAAGGAGAGCAAAGTTGAAGTCAGATAGAAACATGAAGTACTTAGGCCAGGGAAAAATATGATTAATGGCGAAGTTGATCAGCAAGAATATCAGTACAATTATGGAGGGCAAATCGATACAGCGAAACATGGTAACGAAGTAGAAAAAGAGTATAGAATAGAAACACACAACAATAGTCAATATATAAATTGGATATTTGGAGGTAGGTTGATTGGTACAACTGTAATTTTTTCGTCACGTATGCATGCTTACTTGCATAGTTTTTTTTTTCTTTTCAATGACGATTTATATTAAAAGTAAAATAAAAAGATTACAATCTACGATAATAAGAAAGATAGACAATTAATTAAACAACTAAAAGTACGATAAAATGTGTGGAATAAGTATAAATTGTTAATCCTCGACTTGTAGGTCAGTAACCAATAGCGAGGCTTTCTCCCACCTTCTGATAGCTGTATCCTCCAAACTTAACCTGTGCGCTTTTTTAAATAAGCGATAATCATAGATGATAGACAAATCTCGTATGAAATCCCTTGCAACGACTTTTACCGGTCGAGAGAGCCCCTCCTTGTGTCGTAGATTCCTCTTCCTCCAAAGGTATCATATAAACATTGCAAGTGCATTCCAATGTAGCCCCCAGCATGATGCTGACTTCCTGAATTTGGATATCCCCTCCATGATATCACCCACCCTTATATCTCCTAGCTTTATTTCTGTGATACCCATAAGTTTCCATAGAGCATAATCTGTCAACCTTATAAATTCGTTCCAAAGAGACCAGCTGAATTCACAATTGAAGAATAAGTGGGCAGTCGTTTCCTCAACTGTATCACAGAGGACACACTTTGCTGGAACCACTATCCTCCAAGATCTTAATTTATCGAATGTTCTTAGCTTACCCCATCTCAGTCTCCATAGACAGAAAGTCATCTTTGAGGTACGACATGTCCACACTCCTACAGTCTGAGGATCAGAGACTTACTTGCATAGTTAATTGCATGTAAGTTCAGGTCGTGAGTAATTAATGATATCTATTTAGGAAGCTTACGTTTCGTTAATGACGGTTTATCTTAGACATCATGCATTTGAAATTTTTATAATGCATGTTAATTTGTTTAATTTTGAGATGATGTATGTATATGATTTAGACTAACAATTATATAATGTTCATTGATGCTGTAGTGTTTTTACATCTTACTCGCCGGACGTTGGAAGATGCTCCGTCCACGTGCGGGTAGGAGAGCAATCGCGACGATATTACTAGCATTGATGACAAAAGCTGAGTGTGTAGGGTGAGTGTGAGTCGGAGCGACGCTGGGATCGGAGGCGACAGTGAGGAGTCGGTTGAGAGGAGGCGGAGCGTTTGGAACCCTAGGGTTTTGCCTTTTTCGATTTGATTTTCAAAAGTTGTTCTAAAAATATTACAACAAAGAATTTATACTAACTCTCTAATGGGCCTTGAGTATGGGCCAATCTTAAACTACTAAATTAATCCATTCTAATTTGGATTAGATACTTAATCCTCCAATACTTCAATACCCCCCCTCAAGCTGGAGAGTGTATATCATAGAGTCCCAGCTTGGGCAGCAAATTTCTGAGTGATTCCAAGCTTGCTGGCTTTGTGAGAATATCTGCAATTTGATCAATTGACGCAACATGATGTAGTTTAAATAGCCCTGCTTGCAAGTGATCACGAACTAGATGGCAATCAATTTCAATATGTTTAGTACGTTCATGAAAGACTGGATTGGATGCAATGTGGATAGCAGCCATGTTATCACAATATAGTGTTGTTCCTTCTGTAGGTTTAACCTGCAAATCATTTAAAAAATAATGCAGCCACATGATCTCACAGACTGTTGAAGCCATAGCTCTGTATTCACTCTCAGCAGATGACCTGCTAATTGTGGATTGTTTTTTTGACTTCCAAGCAATAGCTGAGCCTCCCAGAAGAATTGAATAACCTGTTATGGATTTTCTAGTGTTGGGACAGTCAGCCCAATCTGCATCACAATAAGCCTCAAGTTTTAATGGTGCATCTCTTCTGTATAGTATTCCTTTCCCAGGAGCACCCTTGATATATTTTAGAATTTTCATTGCTGAATTGAAATGAGATTGTAAAGGATTTGCAAGGAATTGACTGAAATGACTAACAGAGAATGCAATGTCTGGCCTTGTTATTGTGAGATATAGTAATTTGCCAATTAGTTTCCTGTAGATTGAGGGATCCTTCATTGGAGAATCCCTTTCTGAATTTTTGTAGTTGTGAGACATTGGTATTTTTGATGGGGAGGACCCCAGTTGATTAAAATCATGAAGAATGTCCAAGGCATACTTCCTTTGGGATAAATAGATTCCTCTGTCTGAATGGGATACTTCAATACCTAAGAAGTATTTAAGCTTCCCCAAATCTTTGATGTGGAATTGATTGTGTAGATGATTCTTGAGGTTTTGAATTTCTTCTTCACTATTTCCAGATATGATTAGGTCATCCACATATATTAGTAGGCATGTGTATGAGTCATTATTTGATTTGAAGAATAATGTGTAATCAGAGTGTGATTGAGTGTATCCATAATTTGTTAAAGATTTGGTGAGCTTTTCATACCAGTTCCTGTTGGCCTGCTTCAGACCATATAGAGATTTTTTAAGTTTGCAAACCCTAGAATCATTTTCAGGTAACATACCAGGGGGTGGTGACATGTAGATTTCCTCTGCCAAGTCACCATGCAGGAATGCGTTGCTAACATCCATTTGGTATGTTGCCCAATTTTTAATGGAAGCTACTGCAAGTAGGGTCCTTACAGATATAATTTTTGCCACTGGGGAGAAGGTTTCTTTGTAGTCAAAACCTTCCACTTGGGTGTGACCCTTGGCCACTAGTCTGGCTTTGAGCCTTTCAATATCTCCATTAGATTTATGCTTGACCTTGTACACCCACCTAGATCCTACTACCTTCCTGTCCTTGGGTTTGGGAACTATTTCCCAAGTGTCATTTAGCTCTAGGGCAGAGAGTTCCTCATTCATAGCCTTTACCCACTCAGGGCTTTGGCTAGCTTGATGGAAGGAGGAAGGTTCTGTTGTTGTAGATATCTTATCTAGATAATCAATTTGAGAAGTGGATAGCCTTTTATAGGTCAAGTAATCATGCATTGGGAATGCTGTTCCCTTGGATTTCCCTTCACTTGTTGCAAATGAGCAGAAGTAATCACTTAGCCTTACTGGTGGCTTGGTTTGTCTCTTGGGATATCTCCCAGAGATTGCAACTTGATTTTGAAGGGGGTTCTCTTCTATTTCTGATTGGTTTAAGGTTTGCTCCTGATCCTCCACTGTGTCAGTGGAAGTTATATGACAGTCCTCCTCATTAACTTGAGGTTTGTCATCCTCCTCTCTATTAGTATCATTTTTGGTGTTGGGCTGATTTAATTCATCATCCCTCTTAAGTGGGAAAATATCTTCATAGAAGATCACATCTCTGCTGACAGAGATGTCATGACTGTCCAAATCATATGTTATGTGGCCTTTTTGGGTTGGGGATTGTCCCAAGTAGATGCACTTTCTAGCTCTGTGAGAGAATTTGTCCTCTTTTATGAGGCATGTCACATAACATAGACACCCAAATGACCTAAGGTCTTTGAATTTGGGTTCTTTTGAGTGTATTAGCTCAAAAGGTGATAGATTTTGAGTTACCCTGGAGGGTAGTCTGTTTATGATGAATGTGGAGTGCAGTATGGAATACCCCCACAACTCAGTGGGCAGTGATGATTGTATCTTCAAAGCCCTAGCCACATTCAATAGATGTTGATGCTTTCTTTCAACCACACCATTCTGTTGTGGTGTGTGTGGGCAGCTGGAGTAGTGGATGATCCCTTTGTTTTTCAGGAACTCATCCATGGTCAGGGAGAAGAACTCCCCACCATTGTCTGTTCTAATGGCCTTGACAGATGCATTGAATTGATTAGCAATTAAAAAATATAATTCTTTAAACATAAAGAAGCATTCAGACTTTGTGGCAATTAAAAAAGTCCATACATATCTAGAGTAGTCATCCACAACAGTCATGAAATATCTCTTCCCATGGATGGTTGGAGTGTGAAAGTTCCCCCACACATCTATGTGGAGGAGATCAAATGCAACTTTAGATCTAGATGCTTGAGTTGGAAAAACTGTTCTAGACTGTTTAGCAAAATGACAAATATCACATGGATTTTGAGAATCTGTATCATAATAGTTAGGAGAAATATTGTTTAAAATGTATTTAAGTCTGCCACATGAAGTGTGGCCAAGTCTATTGTGCCAAGTCTTTGTAGAGATGGCACCAACAAAATGATCCTTACCACCAGTGTGTGATAAGATGTATAGCCCATTCTTCATGCTACTCTGTCCAACTTCCCTCATCAGAACCTTGTCATAGATAAGGGCAGAAGATTTAGAGAATTGAATTGTAAATCTATCATATTGGGTCAACTTGCTGACTGATAGCAAGTTGACCTGAAATGAAGGTACAAAGTATACATCATTTAATGTAATGTGTGGTGATAGGATGATATCCCCTTTCTGAGATATCATCTGTTTATCACCATTAGGCAATGATATTGGAAATGTTTTGCATTTTTGTATGTTTTGGAAAAGGGAACTGTCCCCACTCAGATGCTCAGATGCACCTGAGTCAATGATCCAAAAACATTTTGATTATTGAAGTTCATAATAGAATTGACAGTACCTGAATCAGGACCAGTATATTTGGGAAGAGGTTTGGGATTGTACTTTTCGGAGTATAGGGGGAACCCATGGGGGCCCATTGGTTCCTCTGGTGTGGTTGCCCTCTTTTTGCCCTTCTCCCTATCAGACCAAGCAGACCAGTTCTCTTCAGTGGAAACACAGTTGGCTGAGCCTTGAGGTTTTGTCTCAGTAATTGGTGTCACAGTTGGATTTGGTTTCTTTGTGACTGTCCCCCTGGATGATGATGGGTACCCATGCTGGACAAAACACTTCTCATCACTGTGCCCAAAGGCTGCACAGTGGAAGCAGTAGTACCTTGTGTTCACTTGTTTTCCACTTTTGTAGTATAAGGGTTCTGTTGGAGTAGGTGGTCTCTTCCTTGGGTTTTGGGATGCAGGAGCCTGTTTGGATGGGGTAGCATTGTTGTTGGTGAATTGCCTGTTTTGACTTTGGTTTCTGGCTGAGTAGAAAGCAGATGCTTGGTGATTATTGTGCTCAGAGAGTTGCAATTGTGACTCCTCATGTACCACCATGGAGTAGACTCTACCAAAATTAGGCAGCTTCTCTAGTGATAGAATGTGAGATCTGACTTGTCTGAAGTCATCCCTTAGTCCCATGAGGAACTTCCTGATCTTGATCCTATCCTCCTTGTCATTGACCCTGCCAGACATGTTACATTCACACTTTCCACAGCTGCATTGGGGTGTCTCCCCGTATGCATCAACCTCCCTCCAGATGGACTTGAGGTTTGTACAAAATTTTGACACACTGTCACTTCCTTGTTGCATCAGGGCAGCATCTTGGGATAATTGGTATATGTGCGTTTCATTGGACTGTCTGAATTGATCCTTGAGATCATTCCAGACTATGGATGCATCATCTGTATACATTATTTGAGCAGCTATATCCTTGGAGACTGAGCTCCAGATCCATTGCCTGACCACCCCATGACAGGTGATCCAGGCTTCAAGTTCCTCTGCCTCAGAGTCAGCAGGTCTCCTCATGGTACCAAGAACAAATCCCAACTTCCTTCTTGTCAACAATATGGTTGTCATCTCTCTACTCCATGGGTAGTAGTTCTGACTCCCTTGCAGGACATTGATCACTGACAAGGGGCCTGAATCAGAGGATTTGATGTAATAGGGAGATGTTGGGTCAAAGAGAGGACCTCCTCTTGGCTTTTTTTCAATAGCACCAGACATCCTTTTGGATCTGTTAAAATTGTAAAAGTATGTCAATAAGGTATGTGAATGAGTTTCACACTGATAATAAATGAAGACCACATTTGAGTTTGAATTGAATCGCAATATAAGTTTGAACTTGTTTAGATCATTTGTGATCAGCCTCTGCGTATGATACATTTTTGTTCCTTTTCTTTTGATAGTTAAGATAGTAGCCAATCCTTCATCAGTGAAGGGATTGTTTGATTTATGCGGAAGCGTTTTGGTAGGTGTTTCCATCTTTTGGATTGAATTTGGAATCCCTTCAATGACACTTAGTGTCTCAGGATTTGGAGTATCAGAGAGTCCTGGTGGTTGCCTCTGGACTCTTATGTTTAGGATCTGACTGATCAGATTTAAGATATATTTGATGTGTGATTCAAATGCACATGTGTGTACAAGGGCCTCACCAATACATGAGTATATTATTATTGTTAACATGACAGGAAGGAATGAAGTGTATTCATGAATAGTTACATGGACATAATAATTACATAGTATATTCATGGTACCAGTATATTTATGAATAATCACATAGACGTAACATAGATAGCATGTATAGATTTTATAAGTGATTATGCACCAGAGGGCATTTGATGTTGCCATCAAGCATTTTGCCTTAGCATGTGTGGAAGAAAATAGTATGTGAAGCATAGCATGGAGTACATGTATAGGAGAATGTTTCTGAAATATATCATGTGACTGATCCAGGACACACAAGTTTGCATCACCAGCATAACATATTATGTAAGGAGAAATATATGTGCATGTAAGTGTCCATCGACAGAGACATTCATAGGTAGCAAATACAAGCATGCATGTAGAATGTGTGGTATGAAGTGTGTTTAAGGTGTCTTTTGCACAGCCTAAACACACAAGTAGCATGTGTATGGGACATAGTATGATGCATACATGGACACTCAGTAGAGCATGAACCAGAGATGAATCATTTTGTTTAAGGGAAAGCGATGAGTTATATAACACAGACACACACGATAGATATGTATTTGATGACATGCACAGAGTGTATGATGGACAAGCATGAAATAATCTTTTGCATATTTTAGAGTAGAGTATCATGTATAGATCTAGGGTTTTAGATTTACCAAACGCGGTTTGGAGATGGCCCAGAGAGCGGAGATGTATCGATCAAGTGAAAGAGCTTTGATTTGGAAGTCCCAGAACGACGGTCGACGCAGTGCTTCACAATGGCTCTGATACCATGACAAAAGCTGAGCGTGTAGGGTGAGCGTGAGTCGGAGCGACGCTGGGATCGGAGGCGACAGTGAGGAGTCGGTTGAGAGGAGGCGGAGCGTTTGGAAACCCTAGGGTTTTGCTTTTTAGATTTAATTTTCAAAAGTGATCATAAAATATTACAACAAAGAATTTATACTAACTCTCTAATGGGCCTTGAGTATGGGCCAATCTTAAACTACTAAATTAATCCATTCTAATTTGGATTAGATACTTAATCCTTCAATACTTCAATATACTTCAATACCTTTCACCACTAACCTAACCTTGTATATATCAATTGTCTCATCTGAATTTTGTTTTATCTTAAAAAATCCATTTACAACCTATGATATTCATGTTAGGTTTTTGTTTTACTAGTTTCCAAGTTGAAAATTTTAATAAGGCACTATATTATTTAGATATTGCAGTTACCCATTTTGGGTTTGTTTTAACTTGTGTAAAACAACTAGGTATTCTGTCACTTAATGTTGAAATATTATATCATCGCAAATTATGATAAATCATTTATGCTAAATATTAAGTATGGCATGTTATATTAGTTGATATTATCAATTGAAACAGTGAATGAATGTCATGTTATTTGTGTCGAATGTTTATTTATCTTAACAGGTTTGCTATTTAATTTATACATGTATATACGAATGGGCCATGCCAAAATTTCTTTGGCCCGTTACTATTTCTATATACAATAATATAAATAGCAAATGTTGTAACCTAAATAAACTATTCATTCAATACAAAGTTTAAAGTTAAAACCCTCCCCATCGTGTTATTTCCGACAACACTCTCTTCCAACACCGATCTCACTCTTCTTCTTCACTATTCTGCTATCGGTTAATGGTAGATCTTCTCATGGTATCAGAGTTATAGCAAGGATCTAAGTTGGTAAGTGAGTTGAGTTGTTATTTACGGTTGTTGAGATTTGGGAGTTTTATACGCGCTGCAGATTTTTGCGTTTTGGGGGTTCATCTATGTTGTAATTTGCGAGTTACTGTGATCTGTTTCCATTGTGATTTGCGAGTTGTTGTTTCGGTTTTTCCTTTGTGATACTGTGGTCTGTTTTTTTTAAACAAAACTTCATTGATCAAATGGAAAAGAACAAGGATATGGCAGTTGACAATGTGGAATGGCGTTCTTTTGAACAAGAGCAACCAGTAGACAATGATAAGAGAAATGAGGCTGAGGGAAAATAGTTGGACGAGAAAGAAACTAGTGCTGAAAATTGCTCACAGCAAGGCACTAATTCCTTTGGAATCTCCTATACTACTGAGGGTCCTAGTGCTCATCTTGTATCAAAGGTGTTAGTTGGGGAAGAAAACTATTACACACGGTACACGGCAATGCGAGTAGCATTGGTGGCTAGAGGAAAGCTTGGGTATGTCAATGGAGATTTGGCCAGGCCTCTTAAGGAAACTATTGGAATCCAAGAATTGGGAACAAAGCAATGGTCTGGTCCTAAGTTGGATATATAATGTTGTTTCTGCGGATATTGATACAACTTTAATGTTTAGTGATATCGCATCACTAATTTAGAAGAACTTGAAGCAGAGATTCAAATAAGCAAATACGCCTCAACTTTTTCAGATGAAGGCAGACATTACACTTCTCAGTCAAAAACAAAAAACGATAATAGTTTACTATGGGAAACTTAAGTCACTTTGGGACAGATTTGACTCATGTGTGCCCAAACCCTACTGTAAGTGTGGAAAATGTGTCTGTGGTGTGCTGTCAGAGGTTGCTAAAATACAAGACAATGATAGAGTCATCCAATTTCTGTTAGGTCTGAATGAGAACTACATTAATATAAGAGGACAGATCTTATCTGCTGAAAAATTGCCAAACTTGGCCAAAGCATATGCCCTAGTATACCAAGAGGAAAAACAGAAGGATGCTTGCAAAAGGACCAATAAAGTGTCAGCATATCAAATATCTATGGAGACAACAAAGAAGAACATAAACAAACAAGGCAAAAAAGAAAGAATCACAGTGAGCAAGAGTGGAAAGCAATTAGACACCAGTACTTTCTATGAACATTGTAATATGTATAGACATGTTAAAGAAGAATGCTACAGGCTGATTGGTTCCCAAACAAGACAGGGAAAATTCATAAGGTTAATCAGGCATCAAGTGGTGGCGAAGCAAATCAGGCATAGGAAGCAAACCATGGTGGATTCACAGTAGAACAATTCAAAACACTCCAAGAGCTCATAGGGAATGGATCTTCAGGTATGATAAATTCAGGAATTGCATTTTGCAATAAAATTTCAAGTTTTAAAAATAAAATCAAGACTGAATTTATAATAGATTCAGGTGCGACTGAACATGTGACTGGAGACTATAGTCTTTTAACAAATGTGAGAAGCTGCATACACCCCATTAGTGTTAAACTACCTAGTGGGGCATCATGTAAGGTGAACAAAATAGGTGATATTACAATATCATCAACCCTAATTTTAAAAGATGTTTTATCTGTTCAGAATTTTTTAGTAAACCTAATCTCAGTGGGAAAATTAACGTGGTTTTATTCACTAAAAAATTTTGCGAAATACAGGAGATGAATTCAAGAAGGGTGATTAGAAAGAGTAAGCTCAGGGATGGGCTTCATATCATCCACAAGGAACACTTTTTGTGTAATCATGTAGTAGCTACACATAATGTGTGACATAGTAGATTAAGGCATGCATCATAAGATAAACTATTTTCTGTTTTTAAAACATTAAATATACCAAAAAACAAATATTTTTTGAATGTTTGCGATTTTTGTCCTTTGGCAAAGATGCATAAACTTCCTTTTACATTGAGTATTACTAAAACTCATGAATTGTTTTGATTTAATAGATGTTTGTGTAGGGGGAATTTTGTGAACCCACACATGATGGATATAATTATTTTTTGACATTGGTTGATGATTATTTTAGGTACACATGGATATTTTTAATGCATTTTAAAACTGAAATTTTTGGACTAATTAGGTCATTTTTTAATTTAATCCTAAATTAATTTAAAACAAAAATAAAGGTCATTAGGAGTGATAATGGTACTGAATTCAACTCCTCTATGAATGAATTTTTAAACTCTAGAGGAGTTATACATCAACACACATGTCTTTATACACCTTAGCAAAATGGCATTGCTGAAAGAAAACACAAGCTTAAAATTTTCAATCACAAATTCCTTTAAAATTTTGAGGCTTAATTTTGAAGTGTTCAACACACATCATAAATAAGTTACCTTCGAGGAAATTGAAAAACAATTTACCTGTTTTTATATTATATGGAAACACACCTAACTACCACTATTTGAAAACTTTTGGATGTTTATAACTTTTGCCTCTACAAATGTAAAAGAACATAAGTTTTCCCCAAGAGCAAATAAGGGTGTATTTTTAGGGTATTGTCAAAATGTTAAAGGCTATGTCATTTACTTACTAAATGAAGACAAAATCATAACAACAAGAAATGTCAAGTTCCATGAAAATATCTACCATTTTAGGGAAAATATTTAAAAAAAACGTAAAAGTTTTCAACAAGAAAACGAAAATGCATTCATAAATATATATGAAGGCCATAGAAAAAGTCAGCAAGAGGAGATAATTAGTAACCAAGTCACAATTAGTCACGATGAAGGAACAAATAATACAATTGTTCCAACAATAACAACGGAAATCCCAAAGAACCCTCTTGAAACAGAGCTGGGAAGACAGAATTGTTGATAAATCACCAGAGATTCAAAATCCCAAAACAAATGATCAAAAATAAATCTGAAAATTCAGAAGATCATGTAATAGATAAACAAGGACCAAACTTAAAAACAAATCAATCTGAAGATGTTCAAAACAATTCAGAACATCTATCAGAGGATAATATAAGGAAATCAACAAGAATCAAGAGAAAACCAATGAAATACACAAAAAAATTCAGTTAGCAACCAAACAAAGAAACAGAAATCTGACAATCCTATACAAGAAAAATTAAGTTTGAAAAGTTTAATGAAAACCACAAAAGTTTTTTTAGATAATATCTTAAAAATATATGAACCACAAAATTTTAAGGAAGCATTTACCAATGAAAATTGGTGTAATGCCATAGATGTGGAGATAAAGCACTACAAAATAACAAAACTTGATTTTTAACAAAATTGCCAAGTGAAAAGAAACCCATAGGTTGTAAGTGAGTTTACAAATTCAAACACAACCCAGATGGAACCATTGAGCGATATAAAGCGAGATTGGTTGTCAGAGGATACACCCAAATAGAAGGGGTGGACTATCATGATACATTTGCCCCAGTGGCAAAACTAATATCAATCAAGACATTAATAGCATTAGCTGCTACAATGGGATGACAGTTGCATCAGTTAGATGTTAACAATACATTTTTAAATGGAGATCTCGACGAAGAAATATACATGAAACCTCCACCCAGGTGATGATAGAGTATGTAAATTGATTAAATCTTTATATGTACTCAAACAAGTTGCTAGAAATTGATTTTTAAAATTGAAAAATACATTATTAAATTTTGGATATCGACAATCCAAAGTTAATAAATTTATTGAAAACCAAACTTCAAAAGGTTTTTAATATCAAGAATCTTAAAAAACTAAAGTATTTCTTAGAAATTGAACTATTATATTTGAAAGATGGTATTTATCTCTCCTAAAGGAAATACGTTTTAGATCTTCTAGATCAATATGGGATGTTAGCTAGGAAGTAGGGCATCCTTAATTCCAATGGATAGAGTAAGTAACATGCATACTGAAAATTCAGTATTACTCAAAGACCCAACAATCTACAGAAGATTAATGGGAAAATTGCTCTACCTATCCATCACCTTTAATTTGCAGCGAATACTTTGAGCCAATTCATACAGGCACCAAGAGACAGCTTTCAAAGTGCTAGAATACTTTAAAAAAATCTCCTGGACAGGGATTGCATTACAAATATAAAAACACAAAAAATAAATGCATATTGTGATGCTGATTGGGCATCCTGTTCTTTGACAAGGAGGTTAATAAGTGGATATTGCATTCGATTAGGATCCTCATTGATTTCTTGGAAATCCAAGAAACAACATGTGGTCTTCAGATCATCTGCAGAGATAGAGCATAGGGCAATGGCAAATGCAACAGCCGAAATTACATTTATTCAATATCTATTGATGGATTTTGGAATACCACAAGATGAACCAGCAAGTTTGTCTTGTGATAATAAATCTGCAATCCATATTGCAAACAATACTATTTTCTATGAAAGAACAAAGCATATAGAGTTGGATTGTCATTTTATAAGAGAAAAAGTGGATAACAATTGTCCACTCACTATATACATATTTATCAACAACCGACAGATTTATTAACATAACCAACAGGGAGAAAAGAATACAAATTCTCATTATGCAAGTTAGGAGTATATGATCCATATACTCCAACTTGAAGGGGACTGTTGAAATATTATATCATCACAAATTATGATAAATCATTTATGTTAAATATTAAGTATGACATGTTATATTAGTTGATATTATCAATTAAAACAGGGAATGAATGTCATGTTATCTGTGTTGAATATTTATTTATCTTAATAGGTTTATTATTTAATTTATACATGTATGTACGAATGGATCATGCCAAAATTTCTTTGGCACATTACTATTTCTATATACAATAATATAAATAACAAATGTTGTAACCTAAATAAACTATTCATTCAATACAAGGTTTAAAGTTAAAACCCTTCCCATCGATCTCACTCTTCTTCACTATTCCGCTATCGGCTAATGGCAGATCTTTTCATTTTAACTTGTAAAACAACTAGGTATTCTTTCACTTAACGTTACACTAAGTGTATATTTGAGACTTGGTTTGTGAATTTCATTCATGCCTCTAATTACTATTCCAGAGATATTATAACCAGAGTCTACAATTGTTGGTGATTCATTTTGCAAAACCTCTTGTTGATTAGTGTTTAAAATTTCTATATTTCCTTCTTATTTGATATGATCATAATCTAATCTGAGCTTAATGACTATAAGCTTGTTGATGACATCTGAATTTTCAGATTTCTTATGTACTGAATTCTCACTGACTATCTATACAGTTGAGAAATCGTCCTCTTGAAATATTACATCTTTAGAAATGATTATTTTTTCATTTAAAAGATTAAAACAAAGATAACCTTTGTTATTTAAAACATGTCCTAGAAAGACACTTTTCATAATTAAAAGAGAATTTTTGAAATCTATATGATCTTAGGATATACACCCAAAGGAGAATAACCGAAATTCCTGTATAAGTGAAAAAAACAGAGTGTCATGCTATGGACTGTGGAGTATATATTCCGTCCGTCAATCGAATGATCGTCGGAAAACGATTAAAAAAAAACAAAAACGTATTATGTTAATTTTTTTTTGAAATAACATCAACTGTTATTTTTCTGTACAGAAAACGAAGACTGGATTAGAACATTTGGGTTACAACTTGAATTTGATAATTCACAGTTATTTATAAAAGTAAACGAGAATTAACTTGGATGAAGTGAGAATTGTAAAGGACTCAGATATCTGATATTGTTTCATAATATAATGACAGGTTAGTTCATTTCTGTCTAATCTTTAACAGAGGTTGCTTTCAGCAAGCCATCCAATCTGTAAAAAAAAAAGACAATAACCCATGTCGATATCATCATCGCCTCAAATGTATGTATATATGCATGTATTTATTTGTGTGTTTATTTTGAAAAGAAAGAAAGAAAAGAAGAATCAAGCACGACAATCATCGGCAGAAGAAGCCTCATGAAATTACAGAATGTTTTTCCCCCAAAAAAACTCAGATACTACGAGTACTGGAATTAGAGCAAAAGCTGAACCGGTTGCCTGAATGGCCATCCATGTTACAACAAAAACCCTAAATCATAAACACCCATAAACCCTAAAACCCACATAACTTGTGGAAGATAGTAACTGTAGTATCATCATTACCATAGATAGATAGATCATAGATAGACAGAGAAAGATGCAGCGAGAGCAGAAACAACAAGTCAACAACAGCAAAGAAAAATTCTGTGTGACTCAATGGAATGCTTAGCAAAAAGAGAGGGCAGTTTTTTTCCACCTTCTTCCCCAAATGCCTCAACCAAGAAAAACTACAGAAAAAAACTTTTCTATAATACAAAAGCTACATGATATCATATTTATAAGAAGAAAAAAACTACAATAATCGATGTACTGTCAAAAACTACAGTATTTTTCAACGGATCAAATTTCGATAAAGTTATTTAATAATACAGCTGGAACCCATAAAAAATCCAAATGTACTGATTTTACAAACTATGAATACATGATCTATCATTTCAGATTTTTATCCAAATAGAATCGAGAACAGAAACACATTTAGAAAATCAAAACGCAATAGATGGATGAATAATGCCTAAAAAGTAAAAATAAAATAAAACCCATCACATAAAAAAAAGGAGACAGATTTACAATAACCAAAATGATCGATTACCGTCAACAAACCATCCATAATCCATCTTTTTACAGTTTTTTTAGGTTTGATTTCATCGTTTCATTTTTTATCCAAAGAGGATTGAGAACAGAAAACATATTTACGAAATCAAACACAAATGGATGAATGGGACTAATAATACCTAAAAAAGTAAAAATCCAGAAGAAAAAAATGTAAAAAAATAAAACTAAGCACGTAAAAGAAAAAGAGCTCAGATTTGCCATCACCGGTGATGATCGGTTGCCGTCAACAGGCCATCCATGATCACCACCGCGCCATCAAAGGTACCAATGTACCAATCTGGAATCCACTCATTTAGTAAGAACAAAAATCAAAAGTGGACGACGATTCATCATTGCCCGGTTTGTAGTAGTAGTAGCAGCAGCAGCAGTAGCAGTAGTAGTAGAAAAAGAAGAAGAAGAAGAAGAAGAAGAAGAAGAAGATGATGATGTTGATGATTGTTGTTGCTGTTTGTTGCTACTGTTAGTTGCTGAATTGAATTGAATGAATGATTGATCGAATGATGAATATAAAAGCAAAACCAACGAGAGATTAAGAATCATCGGAGCATCCGGTGGACAGAAAAGGGCGGAAAACTTGATCGGCATTCCACCAAACCCCTCCATCGTCACCAGAGATCCTCATTCTTAAACTAACGGGATGGAATAAGCCCCAAATCTTCGTCTCCTATTTATAGCCGCATCTCGCGACTTTGATTACTTACTGCTCACAGTCCTGGAAAGTAATAATAATAAATATTTGGAAAAATAGTGCAAAAAGTCCCACATTTGATTTTTAAAATCCTCATATTTCGAAAGTTCTAACCATTGTTTTGAAAAATTTGAGAATTGTTTTGTTTGTTGTTTCAACTTGGTCATTTGTTTGCAAATGGTGTAATGAGGCAATATTTGTAATAGTGGGTGATGAAGGTGGAACCTGATCAGTACTAGAAAATCGTTTCGAACAAGTGTTGGGTCAGAAACACGTTCGAGCTCTACAAATGCTCTAGTCTGGAATCTTTCGGAATTGTAAGGTACCCTAATGAGTTGAAGTGACCCACTATTTATAAGATTTCTTATAGGGACATTCTGGGCGTTTGGACAGTAACTGCCTAACAAACTCATATCTGACTTAGGCTCGACCTGTCTTGAAGTCCCCTCCCATTCCTATACGGGTCGTTCTATCTTCATTGGTTTGTCTGTCTGAGTTTTCAGATACAGGTGATATGATCCGTGTATGGGATCTGGTATCATCAGTACTCCCCCCATCAACGTACAAGACTCTTTGAGGATTCCTTTTCAGTTTCTGGTAATATGATTTGAATGCGAGATCTTGTATCACCGGTGGGAAATTGGTGGGGATTACTATTTTATCAAAATAAATCAGCTGCGAATGAATTCTTGCGCATAAATTTCACCGGCTGCGATCAATGCTTCCCCTAGTTTTTTCGTTGCCAAACAACCCACTAATACCAATTCTTCTTCAGACAATGTTAAATTAAATTTACTACCCACTGTTGGTCAATTTTATTCCTCATATTCTGATGCTCTTGATCAATATTATGGTTATGCGTCGAAAATGGGTTTCTCCGTTCGTTTGGGTTCTACGAACTATAAAACCAGTAAGGATGATGGTAAAAAAAATTTAGTTATGAGACGATTGTTGTGTTCAAAAGAAGGGACAGTTGACCTATTACATCCTCCCAAATTAGGCAAGCGACGTAAGAATGCAATTTCAAGGTGTGGTTGTTGTGCAAGCATTAAAATAAAGAGAGAATGTATGTCTGAAATATGGATTGTTAAACATATTATTCTTGAGCACAATCATCTCCTCACCACACCATCAAAAGTGCGGTTCCTTCTCATAAATCGTTCGATATCCTCTACCTCCAGATTACTTTTCCAATCTTTTGGTGAAGTGAATGTACCCGTTTCGCAGCAAACCGCTTATTTTTCATCTCAAGTTGGTGAAATCGCACATATGGGATGTACGCAATTGGATATATCGAATATGTGTCGTGACGATCGTGTCGATCTGAAGAATTATGACGTTGATTTACTGGTCGAGGAATTCGAAATGAAAAAGTCTGTACAACCGGATTTTTTTTATTCCATTGTCAAGGATTCTAGTGGTAGACTTAAACATGTGTTTTTGGCTGATTCCGTAATGATTCAACATTTTAAGTTATTCGGGGATGCAGTTACATTTGACACCACTTATAAGACGAATGTTTATTCTTTGATATTTGGAATGTTCTGTGAAATCAATCATCATAAAAAGACTGTCATTTTCGGAAGTGCATTCCTGAGGTAACGTCATTTTATTAATGGTTATTGTCGACCTATGAATGCTATTTTCTTATATCCTAATGTATGTTTTTATATCCAAATGAATAACCACATGTTCTCTTCATATTGGTAACGAGAACGTCGATGTGTTCACCTGGTTGTTTAAAATCTTCGTTGAGTGCATGGGGACTGCTCCGAAATCTATAATTACTGATCAAGATCTTGCTATGAAGGGTGCGAATGCAATTGCTTTTCCTTTAACATTTCACCGACTTTGCCGATGGCATATCACGAATAAGTTGTCTACTAAAGTGCCCACTGTTTGTCGCGATACCAATGCCTTAAATTTATTTTATCAAATTATTAAATATTCTGAAACTCCCGATGATTTTGAAGAAGCTTGGGCTTTATGGCTGATCAACAATCACCTGATGTCGAACGTTTGGTTGAAGAGTTTATATAATATTCGAAAGTCTTCTTGGGAAACATCAGAAGACCCCAACGCCTCAATCTCTACAAGCCGGATCCCAAAATCCATTGTTCTCTTATATTTTACTTTTTGCAGACATTAATGACTTACGCTCGCCTAGGAGAACGACAACTTGACATTCTTATGGATTTTGGTAATCAAGTTTTGGACAGGTTGATTAAAATCACTGATGTCCCTAAGAAAACACGAACATCAATTACTAGATGCAAGCCACAAAGAGCAACACCGATAAATATTGGCATACCAGCGAAAGCGAAGACCAAAGGGAGTGGTAAGAGTGGCCGTCCCACAAAAATAGATTCAGAGAGAATGAAGAGTGCCGAAGAAATTTATCGTGACCCTAATGTACCAAAGTAGGTGCCTCAAAGAAGTCAACCAAGGAGGTAAATGCTGCTATGACTATTTGCAATGACATTTTGTTTCTTACCTAATCACGAGAACAAATTTTTTGTAATGCAATAGATGCTTTCACGAATGATTGTAATGTTATTATGTTTCTACACAATTCACATAGGCCAAGATATTTAGTGTGTGTTCAATGAACATAGTCTTATCCTATAGTGTGTGCTTGTAACCTACCTACTAATGCCATTAGTACTTGTTAATGTTGCAAATGAACGACGGGATGCTAGTAAGACTGTTTGTAATGCTATTATGTGTTTGCGTGATAAACATAGGCCAAGGTATTCTCACTGCTTGTAACCTACCTACTAATGCTATTAGTTACTTGGTAATGTTGCAAATGAACGTCCATGATGATACTCCGACTGTTTGTAATGTTATTATGTATGTGTTCAATAAACATGAGCCAAGATATCCTCAATACTTGAAACCTACCTACTAATATTATTAGTATTTGTTAATGTTGCAAATAAACGGCGGGATGCTAGGAAGACTGTTTGTAATGTTATTATGTGTGTGCGCGATGAACATATGTCAAGGTATTCTCACTGCTTGTAACCTACCTACTAAGGCTATTATTACTTTGTAATGTTGAAAACGGAAGGCCGAGATGCTACTACGACTGTTCGTAATGCTATTATATGTTTGCTGAATGAACATAGGCCAAAGTATCCTCACTGCTTCTAACCGACCTACTAATGCTATTAATACTTGATAATGTTGCAAATGAACGGCCGGGATGCTACTACGACTTCTTGTAATGCTATTATGTGTGTTCTCAATGAACATAGGTCAAAGTATCTTCACTGCTTGTAACCTATCTACTAATGATATTATTAGTTGGTAATGTTGAAAATGAAATCACTACAAGAAATCCGACCTTGTATGGCGGTCTTTAGATGGCGGATTTCCGCCATCTAAAGTGATCCTCGGCGGAAATCCGCCATCTAAAGCCCGCCATCTTGGACACCGCCATTAAAACCCATAAACCGCCATCTAAAGACCGCCAGCTATTATCCATTCATTGACGGCGGATGTCCGCCGACTATCCCTGGACCTTTAGATGGCGGATTTCCGCCATCTAAAGTACAGCAGGCGGTTCCCTTAGTTTATAGATGGCGGATATCCGCCATCTATTCGTGGGAGAGGGCGATTGTGCCCAGCTTTAGATGGCGGATTTCCTCCATCTAAAACTTAGTATAATAGTATAGATGGCGGAAATCCGCCATACAATGTTTTTTACAATTTTTTTTAAAATCAGGATTCTATATTGTGCGTTCGAATCGTTGTTTGTCGAAATAAAAGCGATATTTGAGGAAACGATTTGAAATAGAAATGGAAATCGATGTTTTTTATTAAAAAGAAATTAAATTACAGAATCGTTAAACATTCGAAGTTTTAATAAGAAAAAAAAAATTATTTATCAACACTCGTCTGAAAGCGAGTCTTCTGAATCAGAATCAGAATTATCTGATCCGAATGCAGACGGTATTGTTGACTTTGAAGTAGAAGCCATCTGCGTCATGTCTAGTCCAGAAGTCTTCAAAGTCTTGTTCAATTTATTCATATAGGATTTCATAGCATTGAACTTTTTCTTGTATTTGGAGACGTCTTTTTGACTCTCGTTACACTTGTTCTGAAAATGAAAACAACAATGAGTTCGGTAATCAACAAAATTATTAAAATATATTGTAAATACCTCCAATGCTTTGAATTTTTCCGACCATACTGCATCTGGTGGTGCATCAACAGTCGTGCTCTCTGAGATGAGGTCTTTTCCTTTCCAATTTGGAGCAGCCCATCTTTCGTTTGTTGTGCTCACCATACTTGCAGCTTCTCCGATTCCAATTATTCGATTCTTCCTATTTTTGCCGAAAGTCTTGTTGACCGTCGCTTCGATAAATTGCTGCGTTATAAAAAAAAAATAAGAAAAACAAAATATAATTAAAATAATCAATGGAACTTACAATTGGAGTCATTGATTCAGATTCAGCCCACGATTTTGCCTCTGGAGTTTTGATAAATTCTGTGGCTTCAAGCTGAAAGAATAACAAAATCAAACAATGAAAATAGAAATTAGAAAATATAAATAATTTTTAAAAAATACTTACAACTTTATCGCTTCCTTTGTAAGTCATTTGTAAAGTCTCTGACCAAGCTTCGACTTCACTCCTTCCTTGTTGCATCTATATTCACATAAATCATTAATATATAAAAAAAAGATATAAATTATAAATAAATTACCAATTCATGACGTCTTTGCGCTAATCCTTTTGAACCAGCGTGATTCATTAAATATTTTTATATATTTACATGCATGCAAATTCATTAAATATTTTTAAAACAAAAAGATTAAAAAAAATGTATAATTTTCATACCGCAATATAGCTTAATTCAATCCAAATTTATTGGATTCTTGATTTTTCAAAATTAACCTACATCAAGTCAACAACATCAAGTCAAATAATTTTTTAATTTAAAATATGAATTGTAATAAATATGAAATAATTGTAAAATAATTGCAATAATTGTAAAATAATTGATTAATTTAAAATATGAAAAACTTTCATTAATTAATTATTTAAAAACAGTATGTCATTTAATTAATTCAAAACATTATTTAAATTATTTTAATAACTAATTATTTTAATTTTAAATTATTAAGACACAGTAATTACATTTTTTCTAATTATTTAATTAACATTTTAATTAACAGATTAATTTGATACAATTTTATAATTATTAGTTAACACATTTATAATTACATGCAAATTAATTAATTACAAGTATAAGACAAAATAATTTATTTAATTACTTAATTTTTAAATTATTTATTTTTTTATTTAAACAAATTATTAATTATTTAATTCATAACAGAAAATAATATAAAGAATTTCAGTAATTTTAAAATTATTTTAAATTATTTTAATTAATTATCTTGATTCTAACTATTATCTTGATTCATATTCTTTGATTCACATTTGATTCATAATTATTCATAATTGATTCATATTTATCTAATTATTCTTAACATAAGACAAAATAGTGTAATTACTAAAGAATTTCAGTAAATTCTTATCATCTCCTTGATTCATTTGATATGTAATTACTAAAGAATTTCAGTAATTACTAAAGAATTACAAAACATTTGATATGTAAATTCTTAACATTTGATTCATAAGTAAATTACAAAACATTTGATATGTAAATTCTTAACATTTGATTCATAAGTAAATTTCAATACACAAACATATCATCTCCTTGATTCATAAATAACATAAATACGCCATCTACAAATAACATATCATCTCCTTTCTTAACATATCATCATTCACAAAACACAAAAATATAAGTAACACAAAAATCCGTCATCTACAATAAGTAACATATAAGTAACATGGATTCATTGAAATCCGTCATCTACAAACATATCATCTCCTTTCTTAATTAACAGAACACAAAAACACAAAACACAAAACACATTTAAAACACAAAACACAAAAACACAAATCACAAAACACAAAACCCTAAATTCAATACACAAAACACAAATAATAGACAAACCATTTCATTTTATTATTATTTGATAACAATCATTAACCATTTGATACAACCATTTTATCTACAACCATAGAATAAACAATATAATCAATAAACACCAACATAAACAATATAGACACCAAGAAAAACAATATAAACACCAACAAGTACATATAAAATGGTGTTAGGGTGGGAATAATACATTCGATCGAGGATGATCGGAGTAGATCCGATTCTCGACGGAATTAAGTTCGATTTCATCGGAACCCATTCTGATCTCACCAGAACCGTGAATTCTGGTCTACATTCTCGGGGAGATTGTAGTGGTACCGATTTATAAATATTGATTTATTTTGCTCGAAATAGTTAAACTGATTTTTTTTATGATAACTTGAGAATACTGATTTTAATGAATCGATTAATCTTTGCTATGAGATGATGAATGTGATGTAAAGATGATGAAGGTCTAAGATTAAATGACAATTAACAGAATATTTAATTAACTGTGCATGAGTACGTCGATGGGTTGTTAAAAAATACATGAATAGTTTATTATTTAAAGCATGTGAAGTGTGGGGAGATTGATGAATGATGATGTAAAGACCGATGTATTGGAAATGCATGACTTATTTGTTGCTAAAGAATAGACAAAACACATTCACATTCACAATAACTCATTACACAAAACACAAATCACAAATCATAAACACAAAAAATACACAAAACACAAATCATAAACATAAACACAATAACTCATTATCACATTCACATTCACAGTTGAAGAAGAAGAAGAAAAATCCTAAACTAAATTACCCAAAATAATACCTTCACAGATAGGCAGAGAACTCCGGACGGCGGCAGAGGATTCGGCGACCGACGGCGGCGAGAACTCCGGACGACGAGACGATGACGAGCGGCGACGAGCAGCGGCAGCAGTAGGCAAACGGCAGCGGCAGCAGTAGGCAGAAATGTGAGAAGACGCGTTCTGTCGATTTGGGGTTTTTAATAAACCCCAAAACTTACATGGCGGATTTCCGCCATATAAGTACACTTAAGTGCCGCCAGCACTTAAGTGAAAGTCCGCCCAATCGAAATTTGGGCGGGCTTTTTCCGCCCGAGTCCCCGAAGACTTAAGATGGCGGATTTCCGCCATCTTAAGTCAATTTAATCGGGTAATCGGGCTGGAAATTGGGGGCGATTCGAAATTTTGGGCGGGATAGTTTAGATAGCGGAAATCCGCCATCTAAACACCGCCATCGAAAAAAATTTCGAACCGCCGTCGAGCCAAAACGTTTCCTCGGCGGACTGAAAGAATAGATGGCGGACATCCGCCATCTAAACTATTGAAGTATTGATGGCGGAAATCCGCCATCTAAAGTCCGCCATACAAGGTCCTTTTTTTTGTAGTGAATGCCTGGATGCTACTACGATTGTTTGTAATGCTATTATGTGTGCGCTCAATGAAACATAGGTCAATGTATACTCATTGCTCGTAACCTACCTACTAATGCTATTATTACTTGGTAATGTTAAAAACGATAGGTCGAGATGCTACTACGACTGTTCGTAATGCTATTATGTTTGTGCTGAATGAACATAGGTCAAGGTGTCCTCACTGCTTCTAACCGACCTACTAATGCTATTAATATTTGGTAAAGTTGAAAATGAAAGGTCGGGATGATACTACGACTGCTTCTAATGCTATTATGTGTGTGCTCAATGAAGATAGGCCAAGGTATCCTCACTGCTTGTAACCTACATACTAATGCTATTAATACTTGGTAATGTTGCAAATGAACGGCCGGGATGCTACTACGACTTCTTGTAATGCTATTATGTGTGCTCTTAATGAACATAGGCCAAGGTATCCTCACTGCTTGTAACCTATCTACTAATGCTATTATTAGTTGGTAATGTTGAAAATGAAATGCCTGGATGCTACTCCGATTTCTTATAATGCTATTATGTGTGCGCCTAATGAAACATAGATCAATGTATCCTCACTGCTTGTAACCTACCTACTAATGCTATTATTACTTGGTAATGTTGAAAACGATAGGCCGGGATGCTACTACGACTGTTCGTAATGCTATTATGTTTGTGCTGAATGGAACATAGGCTGAGGTATCCGCAATGCTAGTAAACCACCTACTAATGCTATTATTATTTGGTAATATTGGAAATGGAAGGACGGGATGCTACTACGACTGCTTGTAATGTTATTATATGTGTGCTCAATGAAACATAGGTCAAGGTATCCTTAATGGTAGTAACCTACCTACTAATGCTATTACTACTTGGTAATGTTGCAAATGAATGGCTTGGCATGCTACTCCGATTGCTTGTAATGCTATTATGTGTGTGGTCAATGATCATGGGCCAAGGTATCCTTAATGCTAGTAACCTACATACTCATAATGCTATTATTACTTGGTAATGTTGCAACTGAATGGCATGGATGCTACTCCGATTTCTTGTAATGACATTATGTGTATGGTCAATTATCATGGACCAAGGTATCTTTAATGCTAGTAACCTACATACTAATGTTATTATTACTTGGTAATGTTGCAACTGAATGGTCTGGATGCTACTCCGATTTCTTGTAATGACATTATGTGTATATATGGTCAATGTTCATGGGGTAAGGTATCCTTAATGCTCGATGAACAGAGGGCTACATATCCTAACTGCTTATAATTAATGCTTTTTCAGTGTTTGTTAATGCTATTAAATTAATTAGTTAATGATATAACATATACTAATAAATGTACCATTTACTAATTCACGTGTAATAAACACGATACATAATACCCTAACAGACACAATCTAAGCTCTTTGCTTGTAATGTAAGTAGCATTTAACATCTAGAAGAGCAACACGAAGAATATCATTTACGATTTTGTCGGTCATTTGATCCACATCTTTTCTACTCCATAACACGGTGTCCCCCATGACTATATAATTCATTGTCGTGAGAATATACACTCCGCTGTCTGGAGTCATCTTGAATGATGCTTGAGGAAAATCTTCCACCATTGTTGTTAGCCAATGAGATTTGTGATGGTCGAAATATACGTTCATGATGTAGTGATTCAACCATTGGACCTGCATTGAAAAGTTGATTATTTTTTCATAATACCCATAAAAGACTTAGACCTACGAAAGTTTAAAACTCACGCAGTCTGCAAATTGTTTGTTTAATGGCTCCGATTTGTGAAACGGAGAGTAGTGATAGAAAGTTTTCGTGCATATTGATAGATATATTAAATGCCATACTCCTTGTCTCTCAATGGGCACTAATACTTTCTCGATTTTAGTCCAGTCGTCATCATCCCCATCAAGGTTATTCTTCAAAGTCCGTCATTCTTTATCAGTTAATTTACAAAGTCCGCCATTCTTCAAAGTCCGCCATTCTTCAAGGTCTAATACACATATTTACAAATGCAATGTAAAAAATTTGATTGAATAGCTGATAAATGCAGGTTAAATGTACCTTGCGTTATTTGGAGAAGAAATCTGTTTAATTACAATTTAAAACTCTGCTTCTTGAATGCACACCAAACGCCCAAATCTGCACATTCACAAAAACATATCAACCCAACCAATATACATCATTATCGATTGATCACAACATCTATTTTAATAGAAATCGATTTCAGCCTCAACCATATACATCTATCTAAAAAAAGTAACTTTCTACTCTGAAAAGCCCAAAAAATAATCACTCACTAAAACCGAACACCCTGTTTCGTCAATGAACCCATCAAAAAAGATTGGCAACGGAACCCATCGGATGGCAGGAAGCAATAGTTTAAATAGAAAATTTTCCATATCATACCTGCGTGAACGGCCGCATCTGATGGTAGTAAGGGACTTTTCAACTAGGGTTTTGGAGACAAAAATATCCGTCGACGGTGAGAAGTAAAAGATGAAGAAATGGTTTAGTTTTTATTTTTTTTACTGTCAATGCTTTCAAATATGGTTGATATGATAACTGGATGGTTGACATGACACTCGTAAACCTATATCACCTTTCCCTCCTACTCTACATGAAAAATGTAGCAGGTTTTTAATTCAATCACCCGGTTCTACCGGTTTCACCAACTTTACAAAACACAGATGTCTTATTTTACAACCGTTCAATTTCATTAATTATTATCAACGGCCCGGATCACACAAGGTTCGCATGCGAACCTGTCGTAGCTGATACGGGCCGACTATTTTATATGCTTGGAAATATGTTCTTAACTTTCTTGCACTAGCTATTACTACTAATGCTAGTTTCTCCAATGGTGGGTACCTGTGTTGAGCACCCTGTAAACTTCTTAAAAAATAGAACACTGGATTTTGATCCTTGTTTTTATTATCCATTTCAGATACCAATACTGCACTTACTGATGTATCGAAACTTGCTAGATAATGTTTTGTCCTTGGTTGATGGTTGTAAAGTTGGTAATTTTATAGTACTTCCTTGAACTTTTCGAATGCTTCTTTGCAATTTTTATCCTGTTTAGTATTTAAAGATGCTGTAAAATGACTTGCCTTTGTCTGCGTTTTTTGGGATAAATCTGTGTAAAACAGCTTCTGAAGATCTTTCATCGTTTTTGGAGTGTTTATGTTTATCACTGTTTCTACTTTTTTCTGGGTGTGGTTTTATTTCACTTGGGGTGATTAAATATCCCAAGAATATTCCTTTTATTACTCCAAATGCACACTTTCGGTTTTAGTTTCAAACCAACCTTTCATATGTTTCCAATGGTTTCTTCAAGATCATTCTGATGACCTTCCTTTTTTTCAAAACTTGATCGGCATTCCACGAAACCCCTCCATCGTCACCAGAAATCCTCATACTTAAATTAACGACATAGAATGACCCCAAATCTTCCCCTCCAATTAATAGCCACGTCGCGACTGTGATACTGCTCACAGTCCTGGAAAGTAATAATAAAAAATATTTGGAAAAGTAGTGCAAAAAGTTGCACATTCGAATTTCGAAAATTGGTAGAAGAATAACAGAAAATTGCATCAGATAGTTCAGATTAGAATGTTAACATAGTCTCTGTTTTCACTTTTCCCTATTCAAAATCAAAAGTTTGAAACAAAATAAGTTTGTTCACGGTTGTTTAGTGATCACTAAAACCTGATGGGTGTTGATTGTTATTCAATCATCATCTATATCAATTGGCATCTTCTGTTCCTTGCACTCTACAGTCACAGGGTTTACTGAGGCTGCTTCTCTATTCGACGGCAGTTTAGAGTGCAAACAAGTTCTAAAATTAGTATGTGGCTGTGGGTCGGCGAGTGAACGACAGACATCCTCACAGATGACTTCAAGTGGTTGGAGATTGTTTTTTAATCTCTCAGATATAGATTTATCAAAAGAGGGTTCCATAATAGCATCTTCTTGCTATCCTCGACAACTTGGACCATCTGACAAAAAAAAAAGAATTATATGGCAATGATGTGATAGGTTGGGTTTAAATAAAATCCGATGCAAACTTTAAAGCATACCTTGTTATAGAGTTGCGCCATTTTTATGCGGTCTTCTGCCTTTTCGTCGCAAGGGAAATCTTCCTTTGCTGAAAAGAATAAAAATGTAAGCTCCTTGTGATACAAATAATGGAAAATTAAGTTGAACTTCACATCACTAACCAATCTTTTCAAGGGCATTCAACCCGTCTACAGAAGGATTATCTTGTCTTGAGAGGTCATTGCTTAAAACTTCACGAGGGTCATAAGTAAGATGCTGGGAGAAAGAGAGTTAATGATGCATGAAAATAAACTACTTAAATTGAGTAGTCATATATAATTAACTTACAGGGTTTTGCTTTAGGTACTCTTCAGCATTGATATTTCTTTCCAAAAGGAGAACTCTCCTCTTTACATATTCAACCACTCTTCTTTGCATTTCTCTTAACTGCAATTGGATTTGGATTTCTCTTGTAGATTCGCTGGGAAGTACAGAATCATTTCCAGTAGAGTTAGATAATTCAGAAGCAGAAGGAATAGGATTGAGATTTAACTCTTGGCGAACAATCTCTGCAATCCCAAAATCCTTGTCTTCAGCGATAGCTTGCCACTTTGCATAACCATGCCTGTTCAGTAGATGTAAGAAATAACACTGGGAAATTAATTTTTTTTTTGGATTAAAGACAAAAGAAGGTTTCAGGCTTTCGGTAAGTAAGAATTTACCTCAACATAGCTTCTAATAACAGTATGTCATGCTCACACTTCCAAAATTTCCCATAAACCATTGGAAAACGTGTCAAAAATTGTTCAGAAAACAGCGATGTTACCTGATTATCTTTAACAAATCTGAACTGCAAATGCACAGAAAAATTTCAGGGAACCTCAACTTCTGTGTTATTCAATGACTTATCAATTACCTTGTCTCTTATCAGTTGCAAAGTTGAAATCCTAACCAAAACATCAGATGGACGTAAACCTTCTTTTGGCACACCATCTAAAATAGGATAAATATAAGACAAAATGTAGATGAGATTAATAATATTTTTAAAAATAACATGCGTTGCTAATAAATTAATGATCCGTGAAAACTACACGGATTTTTGGGACAAAACTACCAAGGAAATTCTGCGATTCTGTTGGTTCCTCGATGACATGAGACAAGAAAAGCATTGCATATCTGCAAAAAATATGATGGGGAAAATCTGTATAAAAAATTGCAAATGGAAATATTAAATGTTCTTTAAATATAACTGAATTAACTTTTATCAAAATAACCTTATTTTTTCAAAAGGATTAAGCTTCATTAGAAAGGGTTCTGCAGAGAATACAAGTAGTTTAGGGATGTGATACTATGTCATCCTTATACAGCATTGTATCTCTTACAGAAAATTAAAGCATTTTAATCAATAACTGTTCTATTGTGAATTCTCTAGGCTCCTACTGATTAAGACCACAGAGCTACTTAACCAGGCTGTTTGGAAAATTTCCAACTGCCCTCCGCCAACACTCAATAATCCTGATATTAGAATATGGGACATTAGCCACATCACTGATGCTTTCCAGAAATTTACTCACCACTCTCCTCTGGGATTTACATTGTAACATATTAGGGGGACTGACTTGACATATCTGGTCTGAAAGGATTAGAAGACTGAGATAGCATACTCTCAAATCACCTGAGTCTATTCTAATGGAAATCATCCAGAACTCCAGCCTATCATTTAGAGACGATCTCTATAAGAAAAGTTGTGCTTCACAATTGGAAGAGAAAACATCATGCATGTTTGGGAGACCAACTTCCTGAGGCAACCTACATAGTTAATTACTATGTGAAACTGCTATATAGAAGAGTCTATACTCTGTAGTCTATACCATCTATATTTTATATTTCTCTTTCATATTGTAATTAAGGGCACTGCCCCTCATTATTATTATTAAAAACCTTTATTTATTACAAAAAAAATCAGACTAAAGGTCAATATAGAATTACTAAAAAATATTCATAACTAATAAAAAAAAGAGTAAATGCCTACTGTTTGATTTCCTCCAAACTTTTACCCTTCAACGCAGAAACAAACTCATTCCAGCAAAAATCCCCCAAACCAAACCTGCAAAGTATTCATGCCAATTGATTAACTTACACAAATGCATGAAACTGAATAAGACTGCAACTACAAATGTTACAATCTAAAGAAAAAGAGTATATACCCTAGGACTCTGAAATTAGTAGATAGCCTAGAATTTTTTAAAAAAATTGTCAGAATTTTGACGAACTAAGAACTGACTGACCTCATAAGTAATTTGAGAAAGGCAAATCTTTGACTTCGGTTGAACCCCAGGACTCTGAAAACCTTTCCTTCTCCATCTATTAGAGGGAGTGGCTCCATGTTCTCCACTGTATTTTAAAAAAATCATTTGTAGTTTAGAAGAAATAAATGGTCATAAGAAAACTGTGGTAAAAACTAGATCAAATCAGTAAGTAAAGGAATACCACGTGCTCTCTTCTTTGGATTCTGAGTCCTTTTTCCAGTTTCCCCATCTGATGTATCATCTTCATAGCTATAATCATCGTCAGAGCTCTCCTCTTTGTGACCACAAAGCTCATCTTCTTCTGATGCCATCATCTGGAGATAATCAAAAAAAAAAAAAAATTATCAATTTGATAGAAAAGGCAGTTGATGTGGTAATTACTATGTTGTTAACATTAATGTATTTTAATTTTTCGCAAAAAAAAAAGACAAATACTACAAATATTTGGGCGAATATTTTATTTTGAATAAAAATTAAAATTAGTAAAAACAAGAGTCACGGGTTACTTGTTTAAAATAACCGACTCTGTCATAGGGGTGGGCATGGGTCGGGCCCAAATGCCCAACCCAACCCCGAGGTGATTGGGTACGGATACGGATGGATATTTTCACCCACTCCACTCGATTTGAACCACCCGAACAGATAATTTAAAAAAAACCTTTATATATAAACAATGTAAAAAAATATATTTTCATAGATTTTCCTTTCCCTCTCCTCTTTTAAAACATAGTAACATACCAAACCCTAAAGAAATTTTAAAAAATTACTAATTATATTTTCTTTTTACAGGAATTTAAAAAATTGGGTATTTTTACAAATTTTAGAAATTGTTTAAAATTAGGAGGTTATTTGTGCAAAAAAAATTAAAATTCTTTGACCCGAACTCGACAGCCAAGTCAGGTTCGGGTGCAATATTTTTCACCTTTTCGGGTTTCTTTTTAAAACTCGTGTTCAAATCAGGGCCAACCCGAGACAAACCCGACCCATGCATGAGGTTGTGGGCAGCTGGTACCACATTTTGGAAAACCCCAAAAATATTTAAGTGTTCTACTATTCTACATTTCTTATTCTACATGTAATTGGGTCATTGCTTTTCATTTTTACAATAAATTAATTAATTAATTAATTAATTGCTTTCGAAAAAGTGTAAATCTTACAGGTTTCCGACTTCGTTTTCCCTTGCCAAAAGACATAAATTCATCCACTTTGAGCTCTTTGTATTTATCTTTAAGCAACTCATGCCAATAATCCATTCTATTGGCATTACCACCTTTGTCCGGAATGGTTTTTAACCTAGCTTCTTCTTCTAACACTGCTTCCACTTCCGCTTCATCTACATATTCAAAATTTGCAACCTGCAAGAAGCCAAGAATAATTAATAACAGTAAGAGGAACCCCATTTTCAAAAATGTCCACTTGAAGAGAAATATAGCAGATCTATGGATGTCTGTCCATAGTCGAGAAAAATAAGCAACACTACTAAATGGATGGTAAAATAAAAAGAATGACAATCTCAATTTTGAGACCAAGGAATCAAAGATAATAATATATTTCTAGGAATCATAGTACGGATTTAAGATATAAAACCAAAAGTCTTATAGAATTGTGTTTAATAGGATTATATGAAAGAAAACGTCAATTTCTTTTAAAAGAATATGAAATTAAGAATTTATTTTTAGGTCATCAGCAAATACTTAGAAGAAAAATAATTTATTGCAAAAAAAACTTTAAACAAGAGTAGTACCTTGAAAGCCTTCAAGAAGTCACTCTCCCCTTCCTCATCAACTGAAGACAATTCAACTTCAATTTGTTCGCGATTCAACAACCTATAGAAGAAAAATTCATAAAAATTAGTAATGCTAAAACATTAGAAGAAGAAAAACATAGTTTAAAAAGCAATACTCTAAGCATGCTTAAAGTGTGCTTTAGGACTAAAGCACTGTTCGAAAAGCGCTTTGTAGAGTGTTTTTTTAATTAGATGATCAGGGTTGTTCAAGATCTGGATCCGTCCGATTACTTGAGAAATTAATAAAATTAAAATATTTTCAAAACCCTCCCCCCATTCCAAACAACCATTTCTCTTCCAAAAACCTAGCAAGCACCACCAGTGACTGTTTCCTCTTCGAGCCATCTTTCATTCTTTCTTGCCAGAATCCATCGATGTTATCTGCTGCATTCTCACCAGAACTTTTTCTACTTCCTGGTATTCTAGACTTCCAGTAAGCATCAGTTCTATCCAACTCAACCAGAATTGATGACCAGTTCTGTCCCCAAACCCTATTTTCTATATTTTCAAACTAGATTTTATATCAAATTTAAGTATTTTTAAAAAACAATCCAAAATACCGCTGGAGGTTTAGCGTGCTTTAAAAGCGCTTAAAGCTCTTAAGACAAAAAATGCTAGCTGAAAAGGACTAGGTACTTTTTGGTTTTTTGAACTAGAAAAATTTACCTATCGATTGCTGCATCGTCATAGTGGATCTGGCGGGACTTTCCTGCTTCATCATTTTCATCAGAAAAAAGCTCCTTTGACCCATATCTTATGATGTCATCCAGTTCCTCCTAGTATCACAATTAAGAACATATGAAATACATCAATACATTTCTCCAGTGTAACTCGGGCATTGCCATAATTATTCTAATGAAAAAAATTATCAGCTTTAAAAAAATACATTAATACACGAGCATCAATATTGTCCTAAAAAATTGAAAAACAGCCTCCAAAGAAATTAATTTACATTACTATGGTCTATGAATAACAGAACAAATTTTCAAATATAACGAAATTGATCATGAAATAATGACTCGGTGTTAGCCAAAAATAATCTTTATTCTTAAAACAAGATTATACAATAAAAAGGGTACGATTTATTGTGCCCGAATAAATAGTCTACCTGATTGACATTTTTTGTAGACTTGAGACGTCCAACAACAAGATGCTCTAAAACCATTTTCTTCTTTGTTATCTGTATTATCCTTTCCTCTATGGTATCCCTAGTGATCAACCTGTAGATCATTACCTGCGAAATATTATCAGAAACAAAAAGGAACCCTTTAAATTTATGTTATGACCAAACATTAGCAAACATCATTATTTTTTTGTTATTCTCTAATAAATTGCTAAATTTTCCAGTAAAATATTTTAACACAGAGTTTATTATTTCAGCAGATCACTTGAAACAGATTAATGCCTCAATAAACACCGGATACATGCAAAATGGTTCTCTTTTTTACAACGTTTTGATTTTACATCAAACACAAACCAGGGTAAAGTAACAAAATAGAAGATACCCTCAACAGGAGGACATAGCTTAACCATTATGAGAACCACTGTAACTTCTTTTGATGCAATTATAAAACTATGGGAAAATGAGTCTAAAGCTCGTTGATACTTTACTATACAGCATCACAACTAGTGATTAAATAACTAGTTAAATTGGCTCATGAGATTGATCTCCCAAACTCCCATCGTAGTAATCTCCAATTGTAAGCTACATGCCTTCGTGAAATTCTCAGATTTAAAAGAAAGGCTGATGCATTGAATGATTGCCATAGTAAGAATTTCCGGTGACCTAAGGGTATGTTGCTTGAGCCTCCTGTTTCTTTCTGACCAGAAATGACAAGCAATACACCCTAGTGAGTTCCATAATAGGCCCCAAGGTGGTTGGGGATTTATATGTGAATCTCTGGCAAACTTCTATAAGGACTCCTATTCTAAGATTTTAGCCAATAGGATGAATAAGGTGGCTAGCCTGCTGGTCTCTCCCAATCAAACTACTTTCATGAAGGGTAGGATGATCTCTGACAACACACTAGTCGCAGATGAAATGCTAACAAGACTTTGGTAGGATTAGAACACCTAAAAGATGTATGTTGAGTGTGAACCTAAGGAAAGCATTTGACACCATCAGATGGGATGCTATCCTGGAAACCCTCAGAGTGATGGAACGCCAACTAGCATAAAGACAGCCTCTTGTTCGGTTCTAGTGGAGGGAACGCCAACTAGCCCATTTAAGAGTCAGAGAGGCCTAAGACAAGGGGATCTGATCTCCCCCATCCTATTCAATCTAGTTATGGACTGCCTCAGTAGACTTATATTGAAGGGAGTTGAAGGGAGGATTGACACCTATTAGGTTAATGGGACCAGATCCACATCCCAGTTAATCTATGCTAACGATGTTCTCATATTTTCTAAGGCAGTAAGGCTAACCCTAAATCCTAGGAGCTATCAGATACATAATTGTCGTTTTCTCAAACTTCTCTGGTTTGGAGGTTAACAATGAGAAAAGTAGTGCACACTACTCCAAAGTCCAAAGTAGTGTCCACTATCCCCCATATCCAGAAGATTATTGGTTTCCCTCTCAAAGGTCTCCCACTCACCTATATAGGTATCCCAATCTCTGGCATAAGGAAAAATATGGGACAGACCAACAGTGCACTGGGTTGATCCAACCTATGGAAAAGACCCTAGCTAAATGGAAGGGTAGATGCCTATCCCATGGTGGTAGGATTCAACTAGTTAATTGGGTTTTTGCGGGTATGTTCACTTACTGGATAAATGGAACTACAATGCCAACACTGAAAATGAAACGAGAAGTCACTTATTTTTCAACTGCACTTACACTAGAGCCATTCTATTGCCCCTAATAGAAAAACTAGACAACATATTCTGGAAAATCATGAACATACCAACACCCACAACCACACACCCAGACATTAGGCTAGGAGACCTAACCGAGGCATGTCAAAAGCTAACACGGCACTCTCCAGCATTAGTTTTACTGGTTTCATATTAATGGAAAAATTGCCTGACCTTGTTCGTCTGTCCTAATCGGTGAGCCCTGGCCATTGCTTGTAAATCTGCATGTGGATTCCAATCACTGTAGACATAAAATGAAAAGCAATTGACAGTGAACCAGTAACTAGAACAGTATTAACGGTAAATTATAAACAGAAAGTTTACCTGTCATATATGATAACAGTATCGGCAGTTGCAAGGTTGATCCCTAATCCACCAGCCCTAGTGGAGAGCAAAAAACAAAATCTAGTGGAATTTTCAGCATTGTAGCGGTCTATCCGAATTTGCCGTTCTGCTCCACTAATTTTCCCGTCAATTCTTTCGTAACTCCATTTCTTTAAACAATTATAGCATTAATCATTTAGCTCCACTAAAAATAAAGCTATATATTGAAAGCATACAATAACAGGTAAAATATCAAGAGAGCTATTACAACAAGTCATTAACCTGATTGACCTTATAAAAAGATAATAAAATGCTTTAAAAAATACCTTGTAATTCATGTAATCCTCAAGTAGATCCAGCATGTGCTGAAATTGAGAATATATAAGAACCCTGTGACCTTGCTCTTTCAACTTTACCATCATTTTATCCAGCAATAGCATTTTTCCAGAAAATTCCAAAAGAATTCTATATGAGGAAAAAAACTTAAATATTTCAATTGAGACATAGAAGTATCATATATGGCAACGAAAAATTATATCTGGAAAAAAACACAAACTCAAGTTTGTAATGTCTCTAAATTTTAAAATACTAAAGAAGAATCAATACTATCTAATGTAGGGAACTATCCCGATCAATGAACACTGACTGATGAGGAAGAAGTTGTCAATCTTCTTCTAGATTAATCACCGATTAAGAGAAAGGGATTACTACTTGAGTGGAATCCACCAAGAGCGATAGTAATTCAGAAAAAAGGAATTTAGAATTTCTCACAGAAAATAGAAAAAGGTAAAATAATACATGAATATATCATAAGCTGCTTCCCACCTCTTTGGTCCACTGTATTTATACTCATATCGTGAGTAGTGGACAGATCCACGATATGAGTAATAATTAATAAAGGGTTAAAGATTGAGCACACAGGATCGAGCAAGCTCGAGCCACTCTTGGACATGTTTTGGGGTCTTCTCTACTTGATGAGTAATTAGACTTAATCTATTATGCTCTGCATCACTATCTAACCATATGAAACATGTCGACGTAGATTATTACAAATTATTACCTCAGACCCTCATTTTCATCTTCTGGCGGTTCTTCGGGTTCTACACCTGAAAGCATATAGGTGTGACAGCAAAGCTTGCGCAGTTCCATGACTACATTTATGAGGGATATCTGTGATAGAAGAGAACATGTGATACACAAGAAAACATAGGAAAACTAAGTAAGAATTATAGATTTCTACCTGTGAACCACCACGACGGGCTAAAATCTCATAATTTCGGGTAAGAATGGCCTTATAGTACTCTTTCTGTTTGCTACTTAATTCAACCCGTAAAATGAGCTCCTTTTTAGGTGGGAGATCCTTCATGACATCCTTCTTAACTCCTGCATGAGATATCATCATTAAACAAACCAGCAGTACAGAAATGTTCAAATACCAAAACCAAGTCTGGCTAAAGAAATCAGATCTAGAAAATAAACACTGAAAACACAATATGGAAAAAAATGTCAAATTCCAATACGTAGTGCTTAAAAATTACAAACCAATTTACACGTCATGAATCATGAGAAGTCTACATGATTCTCTAGGATGCATTAATGAATGATGATTGATCTTTTGAGAAATTTCAGTGTAATATTTTTTTAGAGTGAAAAAAGGATAGACTTTATCTGGAGATCAATGTGGAACAAGCTGCCTGCAAAAGAGAGAATTCAGAAATAGGATCCAATATTTGATACTTCCTACTCTCTGGTAAAGGCTGAAAGCACCATAGAGTCCAGTAGAAGTCCATTAGATTCAGTCCACAGATCACAAGTCCATTAGATATCCTTCCCTTGCTCTCACAGAATCACAGTTTATAGTCCAGAATGAGTTCCTATCTTGGAAGTTTCCAAGATTACACTCCAAGAGATTCTTTTGTTTTTACTCTTATCCTGAGAGAAGTTCTTTCCTACCACCAGAATCCCTACTACTATTTAATTTAGTAATGGATAACCTTAGCAAGCCCATAGAGATAAAATAACAAGAAAGGAAGTTGAATAGCTACAAGGTGAATGTTTATAAGGGCTCTTCCTTTAACATATCTCTCTTGTATCCATGTAGTTAGGATTGTGTCTGATTTCTCCCAAAATTTAGCAATTCTTTTGATATTTATTGCTGGTATTATGAATTCTATATTTCTAACTCCTAATACTCCTTCTGGTTTGGGGAGGATCGTCTGTTTCCATGGAATTCCCTTTCTTCCATCCCATATGAAATTATATGCTAGTTTCCTTACTTTACTAGTTATTGATTCTGGTAGTGCAGTGACTTGGGCCCAATGTGTATATTTCCTTACAAGGATCCAGTTTACCAGTTAGATTCTTCCTCCATAGGAGAGGCATTTCCCTCTCCACTTAGGTTGGATTAA
The DNA here is from genome assembly GCA_001185155.1 of Zostera marina. NCBI lineage: Eukaryota > Viridiplantae > Streptophyta > Magnoliopsida > Alismatales > Zosteraceae > Zostera > Zostera marina. The sequence goes on along the minus strand of LFYR01001802.1, from coordinate 102,176 downwards.
TTTCCAACATTGGTTGTAGGATTTTTTTCTTGCATGTTATCGGGAGCCCTAGGCATATGAGTGAAAGTGGTTTGATGGCAAGTCCTAGTATGCTTTGGAGTGATTAGTCTTCGGCAGAAACTTTAGAAAGTGTCATTGAACTTTTTGATGGCAAATCCCCTCGCATGTTTTTCAATTGTGATTGCACCAGAAAGCTACTACTGAGCATAGCTGAGTTACTTGACCAGGCCAGTTCCAAGATAAGATGAAGACATAAGACTTGGAGACGTTACTGAAATAATACAGAAATTCACCAAGCAATCAAGTTGTTGATGACTACATTGGGCTCTCCAGACATCATAAGCATGGAACACCTAGAGGGAAAGAAATAGACAGCTCAAACAGTACAAATTTAAGCCACTGGAGCAAACATTAAAGGCAATTATCAAGTATAGTAGTATCTATTTCAATGCGACATCCCTCAAAAAATCCAACCACTTTGTGGTTGAGATGAATGCGCTGAACGCATGGGAGGCAAATATTTTGTGGCAGCATCCTAAAGGCATCTGGCAAGTAAGAGAGTTGTATACAATTAATGTCCATGAGTGTCACTCATTGTCTGACTCACTAATCATTTGTAATCACGCTATGTCAAAAAAATATTTGGAAGGTATCTTGTAGAAAAGATTAAGTGGTGTTATTATTAGTTTACTACTATATAAGTTTTATGATAAACTATTTTTATCTTTTCGATTCACATTAAACCTATTTGAATTTTGAAATGGAATAACATGCAAAAGATGATAAGATAAGATAACATATATCTAAAAAGATGCTTAAGATATATGTAGTAATGTAGCAGGAGAAAAAAAATCAAAGAGAACAGTGTTCTGTCAAAAGAAGAAAAATGGTATTTTACTTCTAAGAAGGTGTGTTGCTAGCATTTTATGAAGCCTAGAGACTTGCTCCTCTTGATTGATATCTTTGAATTCCTCCTGGAAATCTTCTAAACTGGAAAACTGAAAGATAAAAAGGGCAGGTGATGTCAGCAAAAGGTCTGATCTCAAATTGAAATCTATGTTGGAATTTGCTGCAAATATGTAAGATTCTCAAGACCAAAACTATAAAATAGCAAGAAAAATTACTAGACACCAATCGCTAATTCACTATAGAACCGCCTGACAAAATTTAAATTGTGGCAAAACATTTTATTTGAAAGAAAACATCGATTTGAAAATGTCTAGACTCCAGATACTAATAATACATAATTTTAACTCCCCGGAATCTTATAAATCCTTGATGGACGACGAAAGAATGTTTGAGAGAAAATAGTGCCTCGATGTAAAAATATTTAATACTGAATCTTCACTGACCTTTCCAGCATCAAGAAAATGCATCAGCATGAATAACTCATCCAAATTGTTCTGAAAAACAGAAGGTAATATTTAAAAAAATATGTAATGTTACAGAAAACATTTTCATTCAACTGCCTTTATATTTAAATGTGTTAGAACAAATAATAGCAGGGAATAAGCCAAAAACTCAGGAAAATAAGTAATGCATGTGAGTATTAAGGTAAAAAACAGCTAAACCAAAAATTAAAATAAACTTTGCAATTTTGTGCCAAATATTTGAATAATATGGTTTACTTTGCATCATGTTCAGGATACACTAGAATGACTGAATGAGTCATCTAACAGTGATACACTTGGAAATCAATAACATTTAGTAAATAACATTTACTTCATAATAATAGTAATTTGTAAATAACATTTATAGTATTTCACTCATCACGCACACCCTTGGGAACTAACTCTGGAATGTCATTAGGTGTTTGTCATGGCATATCTGGACAAAGAGGAATAGAAGGTTCAGAGTTCAGACAACACACTGCTAGACCTCCTGAAGTAGTCCTTAAGGAAATCATTAAGAACATAATGCAGGCTGTGAATTAATCTTGGGAGTCGGATCTGGTGATCAACAGACGATCAACAAATCCAGATGTAAATCCAATGAAACAGTAGTCGATTGAAGATCTAAATTCCACCAGAGATCAATCGAATAGCCTTGAGAGGATTATCCTGATCCAAGGATAATCCGATGAGTGAAGATGAAGAAAAAGTAAGAAGGTTCGAGAAGAAAATAGAGAGAAAATGAGTAGAGAATAATACCTCACTTAGAAATAAAATCTCAACTGCCTTCCTCCATTGGGTCCACTCAGATTTATACTCTCATGGTGTGAGAGTGGAAATTCCACCATGAGATTCCAAGCCCAATTTATTAGGCTTGGTACAAGGCTCGAGTTAAATTGAGCCAAGGAATAATGCAAGCACTTTCATGGGCTGAATCAGAACATCAGTCTCTCACTCTCTCCTTTGGACTGGAATGTCAGAAGAAGAGTTGTTATCACCATTTGAAGACAGCTACTATGGAAGTATGAGGAAGACCAACATCCTATGGCAATGTGCTTAGTTATTGTATAACTAGATAACATAGCTAATTGAAAAGAGTCAATGAGCTTTTATATCATTTTCTTTTTACTTCTCTCTTTTGTAATTCATGTAATCAGGGCACTGTCCTTAGTTTTTATTTATAAAAAAGTTTATTTTCTTCAAAAATAAAAACATAGCTTCATTATAAACAGAATTGTTGGAGTGGTGGGTGCAATGCAGTCTTCAATTCTTCATTTAATAATTACATGTATAAATCATCTAAAAACAATCATTTTAATTATAAAAATTTATGGCAACAAAAATCAAATTTATGAATAGAATTTCTCAAATAAACTACATTAGCACGTAAGGACTATGAAACCAGTGGCGTCTTATCAGAAAATAAGACTATTAACAAATAAATTATTATGTATTTTCCAAAGTTCCACTATAAACCTGAAGTGGGGTTCCAGTCAACAGCACACGTTGCTTTGTAGAATAAAGCTTTAACTGGATAAATAATTTGGAATCTTTGTTCTTGAGACGGTGCCCTTCATCTACAATCTATGTAAAAGAATCAGAATCCAATAAAACATAAAAATGCAACATTGACTATGATGTCTTTTACCATGCATTGCCACTTTATTGGCTTCAAAGATGTTGAATCCATGTTAATCATTTCGTATGATGTCAAAAGAACGTCAAATTTGATATTTTTTATTTTTTCGATGTTAGCATGAACTTTATGCTTTCTCTTTTTTTTCTTTGATGTATCTTTCGGATAATAAAATTCAAACTGCCTAATTACAGAGCGAGCTGCAGCAGATCCAACATACATTATCTGCGAAAAACAGTACAATGAGTATTGACAGCAGAGCAGAAACTTTTATAGTTTTATCCATTCTAAGTTGTATCATTAAAGAAAAAAGATACGAACTTACAACATTCAAATGAGGAGCCCATGTAGCAAATTCACGCTCCCAATTACGCAATGTCGAAAGAGGTGCAACAACTAAATGAGGCTTTAAGGTTTTATTTTCCACAAAAAGTGATGCAAGAAAAGCAATGCTTTGTATGGTCTTTCCTGCACAAAAATATACGAACCTTTGGTTTAAAAAACAGAAGAAATGTGATGAAATTTAAAATAATTAAGGAATAAAATTTACCAAGACCCATCTCATCTGCAAGAATGACATGAGTTTTTTTAGACCACGAATAACGCAAAAAATTTAAACCTTCCAGCTGATAAGGGTGTAATGAACCTTCAAAATACAAGATAATGATACAAATTGCAAATATTTAAAAATGTAGGAAATTGTGCATTGAAAAGAAAAGAGGACGATTATTTCATTAGATCAAATTTTACTTTTTTTTTATTAAAACCTTTTTTGGCAATTTATATGAACACATACATATGCTTTACTTTACCTTCCAGAAAAGATGGGGTCTCACTATATTGTTGGAATTCTTTTTGCTTGTTTTTCAGTCCCTTTGTGTCATCATTAGAAACTTTGAGCTTGCCTGCTGATTTTGGAGCACTAGATAGGATCTTGCGAAATTTTTCAATCTGAGGCTGAAAGGTTGAAATATTCGACTCCAACTCCCAAGAACAATCTTCATAACCAAGATCTTTCCATTTTACAAAATACTCCCTTTCGTCTCCTTTCTTCCTAAATTAGATGGTAAAAAAATAAGAATGGCAAAAGAATAGAGTCGGTATCAGGTTTAACCGAATTACGTGTAACCCAATGTAGCCAACATTTCTGACCGCATATTGCCATCGAGGTGCATAACTAGAATATTGCATATTTCAAGTAAATATGCGATCAAGATTACACATAACCTGATTGCACCCGATCTTTTCCCTAAAAAATAACAAAATGAGATTTTGCATAGGGTAACTTCTTAATTAGAAATCTCTAGTTCAAAACAGAGAAACAAATCTCCATTTTTGGTGATGGGGTGAGCAAAATACTGTCCACTGTATGTCACAATGGTCAGAGTGTCATCAAATGGCGAATGTATCCTCCCAATGAACATGGTATATGAGCCTGGTGATCATACATTTCACATTTGTGATATAACCTCATTCAAAAATACGATGAGTCTATTTTGACATAAATCTACATATTTACTTATTATTTTTCAAACCTTCTAGCCAAAATTCTGTCGACGGTAGTCCATTCGGGTCTAATTGCTATGAATTCGTCATCAGAATCGTAATTGTTTTCCATCTGGCGATTAAAATTGTTGATTCTAGATTTAAGTCTTGCATGTGTCTTGAATGCTTTAATAAATTCCAGCTCGGAAATCCTGTGCGATAAAGACGTGAGTTGCATTTAAAGATGAAAGCATCATCAATTAACCATAAATAACGACTGACTGGCATAAAAATTTACCACAATAATTTAACGTAAAAGAAAAATAAATTACAAAACCATTTAAAGGTAAATTCTATTAAAGAATAGGGGGAAAAAAAACAATAAATACCATGAACAGTGAAGATACGATAATCCTTTCCATTTTACAAGATACTTTTTACAGGTTGCTTTCTTAGGATTTTTCTTAGATGTGTCATCTCCCTCCACTTTGGTAGTGGCTACTTCAAGGTCTATGATCTTCTCAATTTCAGTCAAGGTACAAACCTGTAATAGATAAATATTGCATATTGTAGGTGACGTCATACACGTACAACGAAGATGCATGTTGAGAATGGTAAAATAGAACGTCGGCACCATACGCATTCAGAACAGCTCCAACTGTTTGCAGGAGCGTATCGTAGCGGAGGAAGTAAACATTCTATGTGGTAAGTGTAAGTGCAAGTTTTACACTGAGTCAGATCCCCATCTTTTCCACAAACATGGCATGCGTCTTCGTCCTATAAAACATAGATGATTTAATTATTCAAATTAAGCTGTGCAATCATGCAAAAAAAACGGTCGATTTCTCCACATTTTCATATTTATCAATTTAGCTTCTTTATATGGAATAATAAACCTAACAAACAGGTAGAAATCCTAAAATAATTCAGAATACTTGTTTCAACTTAAAGAACCTGCAAATTCTTAAAAAAAACAATGAGAAACCACAGAGCATCAATCATGGCATTGAAATTTAGAAAGAACAAACTTTACACACACACTCCACATTTCTCCACGGAGCAAGAGGGGAAAAACGATATTTTCAAACTCCCTAAAATCCTTGTTTAACTGCCAGCATGTAAAAAAAAATACGGTTTTCTTCACAGGAAAAAAGTGATGATGATAAAAAAACAAATTTCCCTCCATTCTAAAAGACATACAGAAACCATACCGCATCTTCTCTCACAAAACGCTCGATCTTCTCGGGCGAAGAAGAACCCGCAGCGGTTTGATTTCCACCAGTACCACGTTTCTTGGCAATGAAATCGTCATCGGAGTCGTCTTCGTAAAGCGGCCTCTTTTCCGATCTAGCACGAAGCCTCTCTACCAGACTCGCCATACTAATCTCTCTGCTGATTCGCGGGAGGGAAGTAAGAAATTTGAGATTTTGACACCGCCGGAGAGGGAGAGGGCAGTGGTGGGGTATACTGTTGCTGCGTTGTTGTTGTTTTATATCGTGTTCCAAATTCAGAATCAAATGGGAAAAAAAAAGTTAAAAAAATAGAGAAATTACTCCTTTATGACCGTTGGATCCCATTTTGATCTGAGAATTCTACGGTTGAGATTTACGAGTTCAGGGGAAAATATCTGATCAAATCATCAAATAACATCCAAATTCCATACTCCTCCACTGAGGGGCACAACAGACCATAATAATAGTTTGAAGAAAAAGTAAGCCCTCTTGCCCCTTTTGGTCCTTTTGAACATAGGCATTGGCATATTCCTATTGGTTGCCTAATAATTTTTAATTTACAGTTAAAAAAACTTTCACCTTAGAACGCTTTAACTGCAAATCTGGATAATCGTCTTTGCTTTTAACGGTTGATTTTGCCTCGCCAACGGTTCGATGATTCTTATTATACTTGGCATTGTTGTGACTGATCTCGATTGATTTGATGATAATTTGGTTTAGCAACAACTCCTTGGTAGAGAACGCTCCTGATTTCCTTCTCGCATTCCTCTCCTTCCACGACGATCATTCATGCCAATGTGGATGTTAGAATCCAATGTAAATCTTAGGGCATTGGACTTTGCAGTGATTGTTTGTAGTGAATTTGCCACTGAGATGAACGACTCCGTCTGATTTAGCCTAATCATGCAATGATCGAGCAACTACCTAGATTACTCGCATTCAAAAAATATGTGGTCAATACTTTCTTCCTTTGGCCCATATAGAACACATGTGGTAGATCCAGTAACGCCTCTTCTGACTAGGCGATCCAAGGTTGGAATCCGACGCCAACGAATCCTCCAAAGTACGTTGTCGATCATTTTTACGCATGAGGCCCAGATACCCGACGATAGATGATCACGCAACAACTTTCCCTAATTCTCTCAACGATGTTATGTGTGTTGAGGGTGGGTCCTTTGCCCTTCCATTTAGGCAGCATGTTTGAGTCGCACATCACGCATTCGCCTATCAGGTTTCTTCTCCTAAGGTTTTCTTTCTACGTCGGAGAATCAATTTTCCTTGGATTGATGTCATTATGATATTTATGTTTGACGTATTTACTCCTCATCCAACTAGCCCAGAGCCCGTCATCACTCTAAATTATGTCCACCCTTTTGATAGTTGCAACGTTCTGAAAAAAGGTGTAGTCGATCTTATAGCCCAGTACCTCCTTTCGATTGTGGAAATATATATCATGGACCACGCTACCTCCTTCTGAGCTCCCCACATAAACATATATGTGATAGACCTGATGACCTCGATAGTGTGACGAGGGATGGAAATACTCTACATTAGATAGGAGAATTGTCCCTTGAACCCATTGGATTAATTGTAAACGTCGGGCATAGTGGTCTTTTGTTCCATAGCTCTAAGAAGGCTTGTAGATCCGTCATAAAATAATCACAATCTCTAGGTCGAACTGATTTTCTAGTGTTTGGGACCCCTAAATGCTTGGTGGGGAGGGATGAAACTCCGAACCCCAATATGTTCAATAATTTTGCTTTGTTGCTGACAATTGTTGAGAAGATAATAAATCTCTTGGTAGGACTGATCTTGATGCCAGAAAATCTAGAGAACTCCTCCGGCCAATATTGTCTACATCATTGAGATGGATTTGTGCAAGGCCCTGCAATAGAAGGAGATATCATCGACGAAGGCAAGGTGCGACTCCACCCTTATCCCATCCATTTTATAAAGTTTGAGATCGACGCCTCTTGTACTTCCATAATTGTGAGTATTGATAAATATTTAAGGATCGTTATGGAGATGAATTGAAATAACGGGTCGTCCTGTCGAACACCATGCCCCGTCGTTATTATGTTGGTCGGGTATGCGTGGATCCTTCCACCAGAGCTGAAAACTTGGAGTGATTATGCAACCTGTCACTAGTTCCCAGAAATTCGACTTGAACCCAAAAGGTTCCATTTCCGAATTTCTCGAGTCTCGTCTTAAGTGTCAGAAGTCTTTTTAAAGTCGATGGATACGAATGTTCTCCTAGACGTAGACTTGTGATTAAAACCCAATAGAAATTCTTGAGTGAGCGCTATATTATCGTTGATCTGTCGTCCTTTAATAAAGGCGCACAGGTTCTTTGAAATAAGACCTGACAGATCACCTTGAGGATACCCCCACATAGGATATCGGTCGATAATCCTTCTTCAGAATTAGTGTGATCGAGGTATGTGTGGTTAACCTCTCTTAGAATCTTCCTCTGTAAAAAGAAGTTCACCGCTGCTATTAAGTTAGCACAAATTGTGCTTTAGTTATGACACATAATTTTCATCGTTAGACCATCAGGCACTGGTGTTTTGCCATGTGGAATGTTGAAAAGCACAAAATGTATTACTTCTTCAGTAGGTATAAACCTTCGCATTACACGTCTTTGTTGTTGTTTCCGATCGCATAATGTTGAGATCTGAAATCAGAGATGGTCTGTCTGTCGAGCTGATCAACAGTTGTTTGAAATATGTCATAACCTTGAAGTACATGTAAACTATTTAATCAGTTGCTCCAAGGTTGTCGCATATTTGATGATATGAGGTTCCTTCACTGCAAACTCTTTTGTAGTTTATCGGGCGACGAGTTGGGAATTAGTCATGAGCTCTCAACATCTTAGCTATCTTAAGGTTGTGGTCTTGTGGATTGTTGCTCCGTATTCAGCTACATTGTTAGATGTCACGAATTGCAAACGTATAGAGTATTAATGAACCCTCTGGTATGGAGTGATGACTTTGATCCCTATGCCAACACATGTGTTGCAGCTGGACTCGTCTACTTCCACAGTCCAGGGTATACTATCATTTACCTGTGTAAGTTATGCAATGAAGTAAGCCACGACTTGCCCCTTGATTGTTGTACGTTGCTGGGACGTAATCTTCCTGATGTCCCAGGTTTAAAAAGGAATCTCCTCAATGTGTATGTTGTGAATACCTTAATATCGTGAGCTAAAAAGTATGTTCGGAATTTACGTACGTATCGCATGTACAACTGCGTATACCAACTTCTCTATTGCCAAGTATCTGGTTTTTGTGTCTTGCAATCGACGAGAGTGGTAATGGATAGGGATTTTCTCTTGTTCACGTTGACATATCAGAACTGTGCTTACTAGTTTCTTCGAACGCAGAGATATACGTAGATATATAGATCTTCTCCCGCTATTGGGGTTGTCAATATGGGTAGTGACGTCAGTGTGACTTTAGTTCTCAAAAGTCATGTTACACTCCGGTATCCACTCTACCCGTCCCTTGGTTCCGGATTTCAAGAGTTTGAAGAAAGGTTTACACTTCTTTTGCGTTTTTTTGATATGAACCGACTCAAGACATTAATTTTCTCATTTAATTTATGTATTTAGAGAGTCAAAGTAAGGGAACTTGTCCTCCTTTTTTTGGTAGGGCTTCGTCGGAGAGCGCTAAACGAATTGGATATTTGGATGATCGTGTGCTTGAATCTTGATAGCCTTGGTATATGGATTCTAGACTACACTTCCTCCTCTTCACCAAATTCTTGACTTGTCGAGAGAGCACTGACTATGCTATGTCTTTTCTTCCTTCGTTGCATCGTAGTGGTTGATGAGTTGTGACACCAGGCAGAGTTAAGGGTTGAAAGGCCTTTGCAAAGCCTTTCTCTGAATGATCTATCATCTTCAGACAAGTTATATCCCTCAATAGACTGGGTTTGCTGGGGTGGAGTTGTCTAGGCTAGATCGAGGTTGGATCGGTTGAGTTAGTGAAGCAGTCTGCTTGGCCGGTAGGACAAGTAGGAGAACCGGTTGAACTGGTGGAACAATTGATGGCATAGTCGTGACTAGAGGGTTGACAGGTTGTATTGCAAGCATAGCTATTGGTGTTGCTTATGATTGAGAGGACCTTATTGCCGCTTCCAAAATGGGTACGGTAGTATTCCCAATGACCACAACATTGTTCTGAATTCCTCTACTATAACTGTATGTTGTGTTTTTTCCCTTCCCATACGACCTCTACGCCTTGTACGACTGAATGCTCTATCGTAGGAATTTGAATTAAAAAATGTTCTTCCTTCGCCTGAGACGCAATGTCGGAATTTGAGATGATGTACTTCATCTACAACGACGAAGATTAATCTTGGCCATCATTCCCGTTTCTTGACCAATATCTAATCGAATCCTCCACAATATTTGCATTTGGGTTTCTTGTCATCATATTCCACCTGTAAAGAAATATTTCTTGAGTATTCCTCACCTTCAAGACGCACTTTGATTCTTGCAGGATAGGAGAGGTTCGATTTGATGGCAATGCATATGAGCAAGTCGGGAGAGTCGCAAGATTGGGAGTCGTCGGCAACGGCGAATCTAAGAATTTTTTCTCCGGGGGGCTAATTTTAAATCATTTAACCAAATTCAAATTTTTTTTCCAATCCAATTGTTTTCGACGAGGTGCCATATTTTTGTCCCACAATTTTTTAAAATCGACATGAATCTTTCCCAAAGCCTTCCAAAAACCCAAATAATTGTCTCGATTCAATGAATTTTCCGACTCATTATAACCATGAAATGTTTGACCATAAATTAAGAGATATTTAACAATAACAATTGAAGTTTGTAACCTCTGTTTGTATTCTGCCCGAGCCACCAAAGAGTGTCGATGAAAATGAGTTTCAATGTGTTGGTTTTGATTTATCAAAGATTTACATTTACTTTCTGCAACATTGTGATGACTATTATTTCTCCTAACATGTTGTTTAAATTTTCTTGTTTATTCCATTTAGAAAAACCTCTAGTTGCAAAACATGATCAATCCAAAAGGAAAAACAATATCAATGATTAAAAAAAAATCAATTAAGTTATAAGGAAATTAATAAACAAATTTTACTTACAAGCAAAAGCAGTTTCATTTGTTTCCGAAAATAAATAACAACATAAACAGAAAACGACATTTTGAAATTCTATATTCAATCTATGATTCATATTTGTCAAACCACAATACACAAAATTTTCTGTATTGATTTTTAATATTTTTCAATGGAAATTCATGTTGGCTTAGTTAACCAGGTTTCTTTTGCAAATAATATCTTTTTATTTGCTCTCGGTCATTTGGATGATAGTCATTTATCTTCTTTCGCAATCCCGGATCGAAAGGTAATTTACTTACATCGAGTGACTCTTTAGATGATTGTGGATTGAATGATGGAGTTGAAATTGGTTGATTTATTCTAGGTCTTTTGATCATAAATTTATCCATTGATTAATAACAAATTAATAACAAATGAATGTTGATAACAAAAAAAGATCTAAATTAATAACAAATTTAACAATAATGAATGTTGATAAAAATTACTTTTATTTTTTTCTTTGTATAAAGCTATGGTGATCACGAACTCACGTGAACTCGTGAAGTGGAGAAAAAAAAGTTAAAAATTAAATGAATGGTGTGGAGATAGAGGAAGAGGAAAGAACGAAATTTTTAAATCCTCAGTGGTGTCCATTCTCGGTCTCCATTTCCTAACCATGACTATGTTCGAACCGAACCATTCTCAATCGATTGAGACTAACCTTTTGTAAAATATCGTTAGACCTTCATAACGCAAAAAAAAATCCTAGTTTAAATCACTTTTGTTTTCTTAATCTATCGTTTAGATAGTGATGGTACCCTACCCCAGAATTGGGCTATGGACCAAGGATGTCCATGAACATCTCAAAACCCTAATGTTGTAATATAAATAGAGATCGACACTCTATCTCACGGTTTTACTATTTACTAATCTAATTTTCACCTGAAAGTAAGTGTAAACCTACAATTGTGGTGATCCTGAGGAAGTCACCATCATTAGATAGAAATTAGAGATATTCACTACAGATTAATGCATATTTATTGGTTCAAACTTCAAATAAACTATATTCACATGTTCTAGAATTTACATCTCAATTTGTGTTTTACCTCCACTTAATGATTTTATCAGATATATGGAACATAACACAGTCTCGATTTTTTACTACGATTTACTGAATGATATATTACGTAATTGATGGTACCCCACCCCCAAGACGATAAAACCTAATGGCTCGATAACTGTTTCAGGCCCATGGTTGGGGGTATTGGTGGTACCCCAACCTGAGAGCGGACCGTTCATGTCTAGGAACCAAGCCGACGTCGGAGACCCACGTCTCATTAGGACTTCCGAGCGAGTCCAGAGGATTGTAATAAGAAACTTTTACCATTTAATCTAAAGAAATTACACTAAGTGTGAGTGTGTGTTTGCTAGCAAAGATCTTGCATCATCAGGAACTTTGGTATTTCGCTCAAATATAGACATTTCTACATCTTATAAAAAGATATTTTTACATCTACAGTCGATCAAGTCGGATCTCACGTGCTCAAATTTGGTATCGAAGTTCATTCTGCCAATCGAATCAAGCTCATAGCATTAAATATTATAAAAAAAATATCAAAAACAAATTCACCAAAGATAGTTGAGTACTTCAGTCTTAATTGTCTCTTTTGAGATCTCATGTTTCAGCCCCAATTACTTGATTGTCGTATTAGTATCAAGTTGGGACTTTAACTGTGAGCTTACAAAGCTTGAGTTTGACCTGTTCCAATCAAAGAAGAGCTACAAATATCTCCCATGTGAATTTGATTGGTTGTTGTTATTATATATACACAGATGCGAGAATCTGAATTCTGAACCATATATTTGCATAGAGATGTGGGCTTTCATATAAAAACTAAAAGATACATAAACACAGTACACTGTACACCACACCTAATTCAAACTTTATTTATGAGATGTTATGTACTCCATAGAAAAAATATGACATTGTTTCATGAGTTCTACATGGTTAGAAAACAAAAACACAGCAGAAAAGCAGAAAAGCAGAAAAGCAAATTTAAACTTTTTTTTTTACAATGAGTGATTGAGTAAATTGAGTGCATCCAAAACAAATCAATAATGCACAAGAACATGGGTATGTGAGTATTTCTGAGCAAAGCAGAGAAAAGTGGCCCAAGCTTTAAAAACAAAATAAAAATCTACAGTAACAAAACTAGAAGTTAGATTTGAAAACCCAAATCAATCAATCCATGGAAGAACGAACAGCAACTCAAATAAACACAAAAGAAGAGGAAGAAGAACTCAAGAACTATACATATATATATATCATAGATTGATAATGAACACAGATTTTTTTTTTTGATTGATTTTATTGAAAAGAAAGTATTTCATTGATTTACTTACTGTCTCCATTCTCAACACCAAGACCATACAACACACCAGCATACTTATCAGTAGATCCATTGAAGAACGACTCCTTCAACTTCCTAAAGGTAGATGCCGTAAGCAAACTGTCTGATCCGGCCTGGTGACAGATTCCAATCCTTTCTACTTCAAGCAACTCGGCGAGTTTATTCAACCCTCCATGCAAACTGTTGCAGAACCTCATCAGATGCTTGATATCGTAGACATTAGGGAAGTACATGTTGATGAGTTCGAAGAAGCCTAATTGAGTCTCGGGTAAAGTCTGGCATGTCAAGATCTTCACCAAATACCCAAAATCGTAGCCGCTATGGAAGGTGACCCACTGGATGTTATCGTTCAAAACGACCCCGGATGACATCATCAACTCGGCGAATCTCTCGGCGTCGACACCTTTGGCGCAGTTTGCCGGGAAATCGATCCCGCTCTGGCGGAGCAGTTCGATGGACTCGGCGGCGAACATATCAGAGTTGGGATCGAACTCACGAAAGTTAAACTGCCACACGCAGTGGCGTCCGGAGTCCGGAGAAGTAGGTAGGTTACCGTACTCGTCTGAGAAGGTGAGTCCTAACTGGATGAGCTTGAGGAGATCGACGTTGGATTTCAGAGTCTTGTAGTGGTAATCGGAGTTTGACTTGAAGGTACCTACCGGCCGGAGAACGACGCCCGGGAACTCCGTGTCCATCGCTACGTATGGGAAATCATCAACGACGGATCTGATAATATCGAACTCCGCATCGAGGTTTGACGCCCAAACCTCCCGGATCTCGATCGAGTCATCGAGCTTCGTCACCATTATTTATCGGCCCGGCAAACCCTAGAGCCGGCGAGATTCAGAAGGAGGAGAGGGGGAGATCTCAGATCTGGAGGATAAGAAAATGGAGGAGAATTCTATTAGGGCTTTCTCTCTATTTTGGGGATTTTCGTTACAAAAAGATGTGCGTGACTAAGTAGGGTCCACACGGGGTTGGAATATGACGTGGCATCTCAGTGGGTCAAACCATCAATTTAATGATTGGTGGTTGTTTTATTTTACTCTCTTTGAGTTTTAGTTATTATTAAGGTTATGTCCAAAATCAGATACAAAGTTCTTAATTTTAAATCATTTAAAAAAATTCAATTTAATTATTTTCTACATATTTACTCAAATATCATCCAATTAATCATAATCGTTTTTTTAAGCAATTAAATTTCATTAAATAAAGCTAATACCAAGTTTACAAAAAAATAAAGTATAGAAATAGAAACAGAAGTAAAAAGAAATGAACAAAAAATCCATTGACTCTCTCCCGTTAGTTATGTAGTCTAGTTATATAGTAACTAAATACGTTACCTCAGGAGATTAGTCTCTCATACTTTCATCATAGATGTCTCCAAAGGATGACAACATCTCTTCTTGTAATACACTGAATAAAAGGAGATCGGGACTGATATCTTTAATGACATCCTTAAAGACTACTTCAGGAGACCTACTAATGTGTTGTCTATACCTTTTATTTTTTTCTGTCCATATATGTTACGACAAGCACCCAATAACATTTTATATTAGCCCCCAAGGGGGAGAGTGACGCGTAATCTTTTGTGCTGCCTCCATTAGACCCCCCAATCTAATATCTCTAGAAAGCGAAATTCAGGTATTCCGCCAACGGAATTAAGAGAGATCTAGAATAATAACAGTTAAAGAAAAGATGACTCATAGTTTCATCTTCCAGATTGCATAACAATCATAATCGGTTTATATTTATAAATTAATAACAAATTAATAAGTCATAACACATAAATAATAATTATTTAGTCATTAATTATTAACAATAGAAAACTCAAAAGTAAAAGCTCAAAGAAAATTTTAATTTTTTGGGAGATGAAGACTCAAGTTCTTCCTAAATTCACCACAGTAACTATTAAGATTGTTGAAAGTTCACAGTTTTAAGTCTGTTATTTACGTAATTTTTATTTAATTTTCATTATAACGACGGATGTAAATGATATAATAGGAATAAATTTGGGTAGTAGGGAAAGTTTCTATTTTTCATGGAAGAAAAAGTCAATAGAAAATATAGTAAAACTCAAATTGATTTTGTTAATCACCCATTACAACTTATAAATGACTAATTAAACCAGTGACCATCTCATCATTGTTTTATATAAACAATGAGATCAAACATCATTTGACTTCAATATTAGATGAACAACACAAAAGACAAATGAAAATTGAACTTCAATTTTTTATGACGGTAGATTGAATATTTACTTATATAATGTATTTAGGTACAAAATATGTTATGCTATGATCTATATTAATTACAAGATGGCATCTAAGATGTATAGTCGGATGTTTTATGTTCTTGTATATATGAATGTATATTTGTATACACCCCACTTCCTATGCGAATGTCCCCATTTAATTCCCCCTGCGGATGTCCCGCTCGATGTTCATCGTCCTCCATCCCACGGTCCCGGTAGAGTACCGCACACACGAGCTCGTGAACCGCATTAAAATTTAGATGGGCTCGGATCCACACGGTCAATAGTGCAAGGTATGACTCCTCTGCACATTCGTGACGTACTCTGTCATAATATTCAATCTGCTCCTCATTCCCGTCAGTTGCACGACCGCACATGATGTTCCCCGACGTGCTCTGATACCATCTTAGATAGTGCTCAACAAGTAATTAGGGAAAAGATAATCACATCTATTAAGATCTAAAGAAAGAGTATACAATGCATTTATATCAATGATGTGTAATTAACTACTAACTATATTATAAGAATAAAAGCTATATAGAGTGTAATGCTCTTGACACTACCCCTACATTCTCATTTTCAGATAAGGTGCGAAAGTCGGACGATCCGCAACCACCTCTCACAGCCCATACCGATCCGTGGGAAACGCATCCGGTACCTGATTGGGAAATTGCCTGCCGCCGCCGCCTACAGGATTACAGAGGCATGACCACTCCCCCCAAATCCAGGTCCCCCTCGATCTGTCGAGGCTATTTAAGAAGCAACGACCCTCCTCCATTCTTCAATCCAGTTTCCGTCCGACGTCGCTCCTCCATTCCGACGACGCTCTTTCATTCTTCAATCCAGTTTCCGTCCGACGACGCTCCTCCTCAAGGTATTCTCTGTCCTCTGTTCGAAATTTTTCAAGAAATCGATCTTTTTCTAAACTGCATTGGTAGATATAATTGGTGATTAAAAAATGTATTCCCCTATGCGTAATGAAAAATTGAAATTTTTTAATTCCCATTCCGAAATCGATTAACAAGAATGGGTCCTTCATTACTTCCCTCGTAAATGAAATTGATGATTACATTTATCTTCTCCCTGAAATTTTTTAATTCCCATTTCGAAATCGGTACTCCCATCCGTTCTTCACCTTTTTCAGAGTTCATGAAATTCATCGTTTTTTTAATTGCATTGTATGACAAATCCGTTCTTCGCTTTTCAATTTCAAGAAAGATGGGTCTTTGATAACTTCCTTCTACGTCTACTGACTTTTTTACTCAACCTACTGAATTTTGTAATGTCATTCATATATTTTCTTCTCTAATTTTATATCCTTCCTAATATTATTAAGGATGAGTGTTATATTGTAGTTAGAAAATGAGTTCAAGGAGAAGAGGGGAGAAACTACCCCAACCGTAGACGTAGAGGAAATGATCATGAGATCATCGTCATAAGCGACGATGAATCGGAAGATGGAGTAATAGCTAACACTCCAACACCTCAGCGAAGATCGCCCGTTCATACTGACTCTGCGAAGAATAAATCAGCCGCACGACCCTGCGATATGTGTGGCCACTGACCATTTAAAAGAAATAACATTTTCAGTAGAGGTGAATCGTCTAGGGAAACACAACCTCCTCACATCCCCCACTACATAGACCCATACCTCCCCCAGGTCATCGTCACTCCACGACCACCACTGAATTTTGGTCATGTTGAAGAACCTCTGCAACTATCTCAGTACCGGTTGTCACAATCTTTTGTTCAATCACTGCCCAAAGCAAATCAATGTCCTATATGCACGCAGGAACCAAACCATCCTTTATTTCCGCAACTGACCGGGATTCCCATTGTTCCTATGTCACCTGACGACGACGAACCTTTCGATAACTATCAAATATTCAATGAGTCTGGGGTTGAGGAATGGGAAGATTGGTTGAAAAATGCTTTCAACGAATCACCTGAACAATGAATATGACTTACCTATCATCATTGTCATTTCTATTATTAGTTTCTAATTTTCATTATCTACTATCCAGCAATGCAATGTAATAGTTAACCTTATCTTTTTACGTAATTTACATTTCGTTTTTAATTTTGAATCAACATTCAATACTTCACTATTTTCTACTGTGAACACGAAGATCAACTTTTTAATTACATTTTCCCCTAGAACTTAGTCAATTATAAAGACCTCACTCTCAATCTCTCATCATTATATGGTAGCCATTTATTGCTATGCAACTTTGTCAAGAGATCAAGCTGCTATGCTATGCTATGCTCTGGACTCTGGTACCAATGACATGAATACCATGATAAAATAGTTTGAAAATGAAAATCAACGGCTAGAAATGAGGTCGAACTGTATGAACAAAAAGGAAGAAAATTAAATACCAACTGAGAAACAAACTAAAACAGTAGATATCATGATTGGAAAAAGCACATTTTCAGACTTCGTCTGAAAATAATTGAAATCTACTGAAAAATTCCATCATGAAATTAAACAATGGAATTCGGTAGATATGAATATCATGATTGGAAAAAAAAGAAATTTAAAAATGACGAAGAACTAAATGAAATGAATTAGAACAATTTCGTATAAAATAGATAAATTAAGACAATGAACAACAAGTGCAAGAATGAAAATGGAAAAAATTATAAAAAATTATTTCATTAGAAAACATATAAAGTTTATCAAGATCTATCATGAGGTTGCTCTTGAAGTTAATCAAGAGACCCCGAAGAGCACGAACTAACAAATATATGAAAACTATGATTGAAAAAATTCAAAAATTGAATTAAACAATAGAAATACTTATTTGAAGAATAGCATAAACTAACGAACATCTGAAGACTGTGATGAAAGAAATTGGAAAAATAAAATGACAACCAAATGCATGAATTATTGTAGATCAATGTAGTATAAATTGTAGTGAAGTAAAAAAATGAAAATCAAATGTATAAATTATTTGAGTTAGAACAAGAACAAGAAATGAATCATGTATGAATAATAAGGAGAAAATACAGATAATCAAAGAATAGTAAATATTTTAAAAATGAAAACAATCCATTTTTCAGACTTTGTTTAAAAATAAATGTAATGTGTTGTAACTATTTTCAGGGTTGAAATATACCGCGACACGCACTTTAAACACAATGAGTGGTTGATGATTTTCTATGTAGTAACACCCAAAAAAGATCAGAGACGACCACAGCCGGAGACTACGATCGAGTGTCTGAGTATCGGGAACGACGACGGGCACAAAAAGGTCGACTACAATTCCCGAATAGGTTTCGGCATGAAGAACTCCCTCAAAGTAGATCTTGATTTCAGTAAAAAATAACAAATCTGAACGTCGGAGGGTGGACGAGTACTGAGGTACGGTAATCATGACGTCGTACCACACCCCAGAGAAGTATGGGCGAATGCACATGTTGACATGACGGACAATATTGTACCGGTGGACGTCGAAAGTGACGAACGGCTGAAAATCATCGGGTTTAACCAACGGCAGGATTGAACACCCGTAGCTATCCGTAGGTGGAGCGAACCGCATCAAAAATGTTTCCTATTTGTATATGTATGGAAGGAGGGGCGATCGACGACTTTTGAAGTGAGTTCTTTTTTTTTCTTTCTCATGTCGTCGCTCCGATCTTCCTTTCTCAGTTGTTTTCCGTGTTTGCATGCAAGTCCTTCATTCCGAGATCTCTTCGAAGATTTTAAAATAGTGTTCCTGTAATTGTTTTTGTGAAGAGGTCGGCGACGTTTAACTTTATGTCTACTTTGTCTAGTTTTATTTCTTTTCCCAGTATTTAATTTGTCTCTGACAGTGTGGATATTTATCTCGATATGCTTTGTTCTCTGATGTGATACCGAGTTCTTTGCGATTGCAGCTACAAAAGTGTTGTTCGTGAAGATCAGTATTGGTGTTGCTGTGTTGATTTGCATCTCTTTCAGTAAGTTTACTAACCATGTGACTTCGCAAGATGTATATGCTCTATATTCTGCTTCTGCGGAAGATCTAGCCATTGTGTGTTGCTTTTTAGTTTGCCATGATATGATATTTCCGTGTAGGTAAATGGTAAATCATGTTGTCGACTTTCTTGTTATTGGCCAGGAGGCCCAATCTGAGTCTGAGAATGCTTTGATCCTTGAGGTGGCCTCTCTTGAAAAAAACAGACCGGATCCTGGTGAGTTTTTGATATACCTTAATATTTTATTTACCATTTTTTCGTCTGCTTCATTTGGGTTTTGCATGTGTTGACTGAGACAATTCACTGCATGCGTGATATCTGACCTGGTTACTGTTAGGTATACTAGTTTTCCGACAATCCTTCTGTATTATGTTGGATTGTCCAGTTATTTTTCATTTATTGTTGTACATGTTTCATCAGAGATCTTGCATGATGGGTTGTTAGATGGTTTCACATTTATATAGTTCTTGTTTTCTAAAATTTCAATGTCATGTTTTCGTTGGCTCATAAATGTGTCTTCTTGTGTATGTGTGAATTTTATGCCTAAAAAAATTTCAATTTACCAAGATGTTTTATGTTGAAATGTTTAGCAAAATCTTTCTTTAATTCTATGATATTTTGTAGATTGTTTCCACTGATTAATAGGTTATCTACATATGCAAGGATAAATGTATTTGTCTGTCCTTCTATTCTACTAAATAACGCATAGTCTGATTTTGTTTGTTTGAATCCTAACTTTGTAAGTATCTGGTGTAGCTTGTTGAACCACATTTTAGATGCTTGTTTTAAGTCATATAGTGATTTCTTTAATTTACAGACTTATTTATATTTTTCAGTGTCTGATTTGATGGATTTCAGTGTCTGGTTTGATGGATTTTAGTCCATGAGGTATACTCATGTATACTTCCTTGTTAATTAAAGTTCTCCATGTAAGAAAGTATTTTGCACATCCATTTGGTGCAAGTGCCATTTTTTATTTGAGGCAATGGAGATTAGTGTTTTTAATGTTGTCATTTTTGACACAGGTACAAAACTACCTGTGTAGTCTATACCTTCTATCTGATTGTATCCTTTTGCAAATAATCTTGCTTTGTATTTGTCTAATGACCCATCTGCATTAAACTTTGTTTTGAATACCCATTTGTAACCTATTATTTTTGTTTGAAATAGGACCTGTATCATGTCCCCATGTTTCATTTTGTTTAAGTGCAATTATTTCTGACTACATTGCTTCTTGCCAATGGGGTATTTTACATGTCAGAGTGTAGCTTTATGGGTCGACTTTATGTTCCATTATTTTTACTAAAAATGATTTTTACATGGTTTTTAATTGGGTATTTAATTGTTTGATTACATATGTAGTCATCATATTTTTTTCGAGCATGTTTCTTTCTTGTGGGTTTGGTGTTTTCTATGGTTTTTGTTTCACTCTCAATTTGTATTGCTTCATGTAGTGATTCTTCTTCTTGTGGTGCTTCCTCTTCTTGTGTTTTCTTCTTCTTCTTCTTCTTCTTCTTCTTCTTCTTCTTTTCCTGTCGTGTGTTATCTTCTAGATTTGTTGTTTCTAAAGTTTTGTGATTTGTTTCTAAAGTTCGGTTGAACAAGCAAAAAAAACGGATTTGAAATTGAGAAAACACCCAAAATGGACCGTGTCCACTGGTTGAGAGGCACAATAGCCGATTATTACAATGATAATTCCTAAAATTAAGGTTACAATATTTAAATAGTTTAAAATAATGGACCTAGGAGTCCATTAAAAATTAAATAACATAAAAATAAATAATTTATTCAAAGTTCAAACCATTTCATAATCTTTGAAATGGACTGGAGTCTTTCTTGGCCTTTTAGCTTCATTTAGAGTATAAACCCTCTTTATCTTTCCTTATTCATTTCAGGTGCCTCCACCTCTTCACTCTCAACGGACAGCAAGTCCTCCTCAGCCTCTTCCCACTCGTCGGAGTCGCCGGAGTCGTCTTCTGATAAGTCCACTTCTTCTTCCAATACTTGCATCTTATTATGAACATCTTGCACCAAAGCATCTTTATCACATATGTATCTATCATTATATTATGAAAATTATTATTTTTAGAGTTTTTGCTTTTTCCTTGAAATAAAACACTATTTCATAAAAAACCACATCTCTGTTAACCAAGATATCATTGTTTTCTAGGTTTAGGACTTTGTATTATTTGCTTTGCAAAGAGTATCTTAGGAAGACTCCCTTGAAAGCTCTAGGTTCAAAATTTGTTGAGGGTTTATTTATTTTTACATAGCAAAGACAATTAAATACTTTCATATAGGTTCATAATGTATTTAGCCACTATTAATCGATGTAGTCGGAAGTTTTTATGTTCTAGTATGTATGTATATATGAGTCTATATTTGTATATGTATGGAAGTGATATTACTGTAGGTGATCGTGCGTGTATCAGAAGATGAAGATCCTGGAACAAAGAAGAGGAGCAGATCTGAAGATAATGAAGACAGTAGATCGAAGCAAAGATAGTTGGAAGAGTGAGCAGACGATTCCTTTTGGGGAGGATGAACTTCTGAAATAGTAATATAGCCGGTATGTTATAATATAATGTGTGTATGGTATGTATATTTATAGGTTTAGTAAATATCTCAACGGATATATGTGATGGTTGGTAAGTGAGGTAAATATAGGTAAAACTAAGGGTAAATATGGAATATGGTTTAATACGGGCTAATAGAGTTTGATATTTAAAATTACAGTACATGGTCAGAGTAGAGGAAGTTTAGTTTGGGATTAGATTTAGTTATTCATGAGATTTTCTTAGCTCATGATGATGTGGTATCACTTGTGATACACTGATACCAGACAACTCTTTATTACAATGTAGTTCGTACAAATGGCAAAAGATCCTCACAAAGTGTCACCCCTATGAGTATTTATACAATCATTATTGGTGCTTGCACGTTATTGAGCTTGGGCATTATTGGGTCTGGCCCACCGTGTCGTGCATGCTTGTTGGATTGGGATGGGCCTGATCCATCGGGCCTGGTCTGATGGACCAGGGGTACCATCATCTCACAATCTGTAAATTGTGGGTATGATACGACCGTGACCCGTGGTCACGGTATCTTTGCATCCTAGACCCTAGGCTATCAGGGAATTGGATAAACTATCTAATATTAATAGTATTACATCCTAGACCCTGGATTACTAGGGAATTGGATGAACTACCAGCGGTTGCCGGCGATTACCGACGGTTTCCAGCGGTTACCATATCAATTCTATGAAACTCTATCCTATAAATAACTAATGGTTATGGTAATACATATATGAATGAAAAATCAATTGTTTTTTTAGTATTTGTCATCCTTTAGTTATTCGTCTTTAGTCTAGTTTATACCCGATAGACTTAACGTCCCTATCATTTGGTGCTTTCAATGAGAGCTCACCTCCATATGGTTTGGCCTACCCGTCGGAGATGTACCACTCGACACCGTTCTCTTCAACCTCGTCCTACGCAAACTTCCAACCATATGTAACCCCGACGTATTCACCAACACCATTATACAACTCACAACACACCATGTTAAACATTCCATATGCAAACTTCCAACCATATGCAACCCCGACGTATTCACCAACGTCATTATACAACCCACGACCCACCCTATTGAGCATTCCACAACGGTTGTCTCGGCTTGAATAACTAGTAAACCGTATTCTTGGTGGTTTGAACCCGACCCCATCCAACTCTATACCACCATTCTCTGTTCCAGTCGATATCGACCAAAGTTCGAGATATGCAGACGCGGAAGAAGCATCGTTCGAAGAGCAGTCGTCGGAAGAAGAAGAAGAAGGAGGAGGAGGAGGAGGAGGAGGAGAAGAACAGGTCGGAGGCGAGGCGGAAGCAGGTATCGTGTTGCAGGAGATAGAAGGAGAGGATAGAGAGCATGCGGCTTATGTCCAAGGGATTTTCAAGGGAGAGATCATCCAGGTTTTGATCGATGCTAGAGTCAATCTCAACTATGTCCGATCCCCGCTAGCACAACAAATGGGACTGGAAATCGACAACACGGAAAATATTTTGATCGCGAAAGACGAAGTTGTCGTCAGTTGTCCAGGGGTATGCCGTTCGGAATTTCTTCAACTGGACAATACTGTCTTAGAAGTGGATCTACATGTTATGTCGTTTGAAGGAGTGGATATCATCCTCGGAAAGGTTTTAATTGACACATTCGAAGAAGTGACATTTGTCGTTACGAACTCACGCACTTTTCTAAGGGACCGTGACAAGGACCGCTGATGAAGCACGAAATCTGCTACCAGTAGGCTCGCGGGGTTGCGAGGAGGGCCGGAGGCTTTGGAGTCCACGACGCGCGTTCTACGTCAATGTACCTGCAGAAGTGGAGGGGAATCGGCGACTCACGTGGGAGTCGGCGACTCGGGCTCCTTGGTTTGCTCTGGTTGGAGTGTAGTCAAGTGTGAATGACTTGGGAGTGGAAGACCCCCAAGGACCCCTTTTATAAGGTCCTGGGGGCGTTTCCCCATTCATTAGCGTGGGGCCCACTCCATTATGGTGCCCAATTAAGGGTGCTATAATGACGTGGGCCCTCCCAAGTAACGGTTGGGAATCGGCGACTCAGGTATGGGAGTCGCCGACTCCCTTGTGGTCAGGTCCTCGGTCTACCAGACCCGAGTGCCCTGTCTGGAGTCGGCGATGCACCCCTGGAATCGGAGACTTGGTAGTCCTAGTCGGCGATTCCCAGATGTTGCCTTGAGTACTTGACGTAGACACTTGTTCCGCACCGTGGATGCCTTCCGGGGGTCCGACGTAAAGCAATGGAACCCTAGTCCTTGTTGAGGGGCGTTGCTGGGAGTGATTGACATAATCAGACATGTCTCACCAGTACTCCCTCCTGAAGAAAGCAAAAGAAATATGCTTGTATCGCTAGTATCCCCCCCAAGCAAGATGATCCGCATCAAGGCCAAAGCGATAAGATGGGATCGAATTATTGCGGCCACAGCGATACAATGACTCTGTTATGCATGCACCATCAGATGGATTGATTCACTATCAGAATCTAGTTTCAGGCCAACGGAACTACGTGTTTATAGCTCAACTCTGATCAGGTGCGACTTTTGCTGTGTCATCATCAAGGCCAAAGCGACAAGATGAGAGGGAATTATTAAGGTCAAAATGACAAAATAATTCTCGTCCATTAAGGCCAAAGCGACAAAATGGACTGACTCACTATCAGAGCCTGATTCTGGCCGAAGCGATAGAATGCGTGGATTCACTATCAGAATCTAGTTCACTATCAGAACTGATGTTTATAGTCCACCCTGATCAAGAGCAACTTTATGTCTGCAACGACGGTTACCCCACCAAGGCCAAAGCGACAAGGTGGGTCGAGATCATTAAGGCCAAAGCGACAAAATGATCTCCAAGTCTATCAAGGACAAAGCGACAAGATAGAAGAATTATTGAGGCCAAAACGACAAAATAATTCTTGGTCCATTAAGACCATAGCGACAAAATGAAATTCGACGACTTCTGGCCGAAGCGACAGAAGTGTCGGGGAAAGCTTGTAATACTCCCCCCTTGAGGTCATTAAGGCCAAAGCGACAAAATGACCTCTGGTCTGTCAAGGCCAAAGCGACAAGACAGACCGACTCACTATCAGAGTCTGAATTTGGCGGAATCGACAGAATATGTTGATTCGCTATTAGAATCTGATTCCGGTCAAGGCTACATATTCACTATCAGAATCTGATCCTGGCCAAAATGGCGGAATCTTACCTGCAAAAAAGGAAACATCCTGCAAAACAACTAGATCAGTTCAAAACACATATTTTTATTTACTTATTGAACTTACCGTGCGATTTTACCTTTCGTGATGCCCTTCCTTTGCTCAATAAAACCTTGGTAAATCTGGCCGAAGCGACAGATCTTACCGTGCTTAATTTTTAACGACTTCTGGTCGAAGCGACAGAAGTGCCGGGAGAGTTTGTGATACTCCCCTCGAAATTTGACGACTTCTAGCCGAAGTGACAGAAGTGTCGGGAGAGTTTGTGACACTCCCCTCGAAATTTGACGACTTCTGGCTGAAGCGACAGAAGTGTCGACACATAACTTTTGGAATGAGTAGTTTTCCGAAATATTTGATTTTGATTGTCAATGAGATATCTTTTGTTTTTTCTTTGCTAATCTTTCATATAAATTACCCTTTAAATTGTAAGTAAGACCCGAAACTAGATTTACAAGTCGTAATTTAGCTACTCTGGACGTAAATTAGACTCTGCTAACCCTATTGCTAGTCACTCTGGGCGTAGACTTGGTCGTACGAATCGTAGCTCAGCCTACGGTTAATAAATTTGCGGATAATTTATACCTTCATATTAACGTAGAGTTGTAAA
The DNA here is from genome assembly GCA_001185155.1 of Zostera marina. Classification (NCBI taxonomy): domain Eukaryota; kingdom Viridiplantae; phylum Streptophyta; class Magnoliopsida; order Alismatales; family Zosteraceae; genus Zostera; species Zostera marina. Next base: position 76,349 of record LFYR01001802.1, on the reverse strand, counting down.
AGATAGCGTGAATGACAAATGCGAAGGATGCAAATATTTCAAACTCGAGGGTTACGTTTGTAATTTCTAATTACAGCTTAAGTTTGAACCTTGATGCCGAAGAGAGCTTATGATACTCCCTCTTGAAATGTGACGACTTCTGGCCAAAGCGATAGAAGTGTCAGAGAGAGCTTGTGATACTCCCTCTTTTGATATTTTTGGAACTCAATTTAATCAATTATTTTGCTTTCTTAATTAATTGTTTATTTAATTTATTTTTTGAATTATAACTAAGACCCGAAACTAGATTCACAAGTCGTAATTTAGCCACTCTGGACGTAAATTAGACTTTGCTAACCCTATTGCTAGCCACTCTGGGCGTAGACTTGGTCGTACGAATCGTAGCTCAGTCTACGGCTAAACTCGCGAAATAAATTAAACTTCACAACTAATCAAGACTCGCAAAACTAAGTGACGTAATGAGTTGGAGATACAAAAATTATAAGGAATAGGACTTAGAACTTTTTGAGAACCTAAGACTCTAGATTTCATCCCCTAATGTGTAGTTAAACTCTGGCCGAAACGATAAAGTAACTTTTTACCCTCATCAAGGCCATAGCGACAAGATGGGGTTGAATCGTTAAGGTCATAGCGACAAAACGATTTTTTAATCTATTAAGGCCATAGCGACAGAATAGATTTTTGTATGTGTTGTGGGTACTTAGAACCTCTTGGGGTTAGATTCATTTGTACTTATCAATACCCCAATGTAGTTGAACTCTGGCCGAAGCGACAGAGTAACTTTTGGACCCGCATCAAGGCCAAAGCGACAAGATGGGGTAGGATCGTTAAGGCCATAGCGACAAAACGATTTAAATCTATTAAGGCCATAGCGACAAAATATATTTTTGTATTGTGGGTACTTAGAATCTCTTGGGGTTAGGTTCATTTCTACTTATCAACCACCTAAGACTCTACACTTATACCCTAATGTAGTTGAACTACGGCCGAAGCGACAGAGTAACTTTTGGACCCGCATCAAGCGACAAGATGGGTTGAGATCATTAAGGCCAAAGCGAAAAAATGATCTCCAAGTCTATCAAGGCCAAAGTGACAGGATAGAAGAATTATTGAGGCCAAAGCGACAGGATAGAAGAATTATTGAGGCCAAAACGACAAAATAATTCTTGGTCCATTAAGGCCAAAGTGACAAAATGAACCTGAATCTATTAAAGCCAAAGCGACAAAATAGATTTCTAAAGTAGGGTATTAGTTAGAGTCATAGGTAGGTCATTTCGAAAGAGTGTCAACTTTACTGACTTTTAGAAATGAGAATTACAAAGATAAAATTTAACTATTTTATTTTGTAATTTGTACTAGCATAGAGACTAAGAGACTACAATTTAGGACTACAATTCTAGATTTGAACCCTGGTGTTTTTGCCAAGCTCCGACCATAGCGACAGAGCGACTCTCGATCCTCATCAAGGCCATAGCGACAAGATGGGATAGGATCATTATGGCCAAATCGACAAAATAATCCTTGGTCTATTAAGGCCATAGCGACAAAATATATTTAAAACGAGGGTATCATTAATCGTAAATTTAGATTCGTAAATGAGAGTATGATTTAGATTCTTAAGTCGCACTTCGGACTCATAAATCGTAAACTAGACTTGTAATCACAATTTAGCCACTCTGGATGTAAATTGGATTTTGTAACCATCACTTAGACTCGTGGGTCGTAAGCTAGGTCTGAGTATCCGGTATCATCCAACCAAAGCGATGGATGATATATGAGGTCGAAGTGACGGACGCCATCCAACCAAAGCGATGGATGATTGATCCGTCCGAAGCGATGGGTGATTATTCTAAATATGATATTGCATTGCATAGTATCTCTATGGATTAAAGAGAGATTTATTTAAAATAATGTCGCTATTGAGAATATATAAGAATAGTATGAGCGACAAACAAAAGAATCAACATGTTTTGGTCGTTGGTTGCCACTGATAGAAGCATAGCCTGCATGGTTACTCTGGCCAATCCTATCTTCTAATAGATGATAGTTCCTCACTATTAGCGTGATGCACTTGATTGTGAGTGTGAACTGTGGCTCTGGTTGCCATCACTGTCATAGGATTGAGAGCGTGAGCTATGACCATAATTGTTACTGGACCGAGAGTGTGAGCTATGGCTTTCGTGGCCATAACTATTACCAGACTGAGAGTATGAGTTATGACTTTGGTGGTCATAACTGCTGATGAGAAGCTCCTCTCTGTATCGTGGAGGACTAGTCGAGGTTTCAGATTGGGAACTTGTATCTTCGTATGTATCTTCTTTAGCATAGCGAGGTTTTTTCCGGCTGGGCGGCTCGACTCCGTCCAGCTTATTATTGTTCTCCTCTTCTATCTCAATGAACGATTGAGCTCGTTGGAAGAGGTCGGGCAGGGTCTCCACTTTATGAAGCGTAAGATTCTGGGCCAAAGGGGAGTAGGGTACTAGCCCATTCATGTACCCCACTATGGCTAGACTCGGGATTAGGTCGTTCACTTCTGTCATCATCGAAGTAAACTTAATCGTGTAATCCCTTAGAGACAGCTTGTTCTGTCGTAGTGTCAGTAGTGCGTTAGCACTGTATTTTATTCTGATCATCGATCCCCACATGTTGGGCGATGAACTTCGAAGAGAGGTCCGCGAAGCTGGAGACCGAGCCAGCTGGCAGACCAGAAAACCATCGATAAGCGTTGCCTTTGAGAGTGTCGGGGAATGCCCGACACAACAGTCCGTTATCGGTGGTCTGCGGTTTCAAGACACTAAGGTAGAGGTTGATGTGATCTTTTAATTTGGATCACTCGAACCGTCATACGCTTTTATCTTGGGTACCCGCCAGGTTGGTGGAAAAGATCCTTTCAAAAGGTCCTTGTGAAAAAGAGCGCTTTTGATTCTCAGAAACTCGATTGGACCGCTGGTGACCGGATTGTCGGCCAGCCTCCGACGGAGATTTTCCACGAATCGTGTTGTCAGAGTCTTGTCAGTGCGACTCTTGCTAGGTCCAGCCTTTGCTTTAGGAGGCACTGGAGATTTCCTCTTCTTTTCTCGAGGTTGCTAACTCTTTGTTCCATGGTCTTTATGAAGTTAATAAACCTCTCTTCTAGCGCAGGAGTTATGGTCACTGCCCCATTTGATGGGAGTGATGAGGGCACCTCATGTGCCGACAGTGGTGCATTGGAGGTTGGTATAGTACGAGAACCAACTCTCCTACCAGAAGCTCCTACTTCAGCAGCAATAGCGGGAGCTTTCTTTTTATGATCCTTAGTAAAAGGAGTCATAAATGGAATGGTTACTTCTATTGGGTCGAAACAACAAACTACGAGTGGAAGTTCTTCCGAAATGTCGGAAGCTATGGGTAGGTACCTGCCCCCCTGGGTGTCACAAAACAGAATTTTTTTTGTATAATATTTCTTTGTAGTTTTGTGACCCCCTTGAGCAGTACTACTAGTACTCAAAGTTTGAAATTAGCAAAAAATATCGTAAATTTTTTGCAATTTTTCTACAGAAAATCGTGCCGCCGGAGGTCGTTTTTGGGATGCCTGTTTAGACCTATCCCAAAAAAGATTCCTTGCACTGCTGGGAAATTCTACCTTTTTGTACTCGTAAAGAAAACTTTTTTCACGTGATGTGTGGTCGCAGAATCCCAAAATCAGATCTGAGCATTCCGGAGGTGGACCGACAGAATCACTGGAAGTGAAAAAAGGCAAAAAACCCCATACTCTTTTTTTTTTACTGAAACGACGATGCAAATCCTGCCAAAGCGATGGATTTTCGTTTCGGTCAAAGAGCTGGGCTATGAGTGGTCTTATTCAGCCAAAGCGATGAATGAAGACGATGACCGAATCGACAATTCAAGTGTGGGAATCGCCTACTCAGTGTGGGAATAGACGATTCAGTTGGGAATCAGAGATTCAGTTGGGAATCGTCGATTCAAGTGGGAATCGACGATTCAGATGAGGATAGGTGATTTTCTATGAAAAATCCAACCTATATGGAAGTAAAAGTACCAGAGCAAAAGGCATTGACATCACTTGCTCAAAAAGCCAAAGGAATCGGCGACTCCCTATGTGGAATCGACGATTCAACTTATGGCCTTTTTTAAACCAAGCCGTGGACAACACTCTTAGCTAGCAGAATAACCCAGAATCGACGACTCATTAGGTGGAGTCGGCGATTGCCTGTATGAATCGACGATTCCTTGACACAAAGTCAGCGATTCACCGGAAGGGAATCGAGCCGAACTTTGCGAAGAAATTTTCACGATTACGACGGGATATCGTAATTCGATAGTCCCACAGACAGCGCCAGCTGATGAAGCAGTAGGCTCGCGGGGTTACGTGGAAGGCAGGAGGCTTTGGAGTCCACGACGCGCGCTCTACGTCAATGTACCTGCAGAAGTGGAGGGGAATCGGCGACTCACGTGGGAGTCGGCGACTCGGGCTCCTTGGTTTGCTCTGGTTGGAGTGTAGTCAAGTGTGAATGACCTGGGAGTGGAGGACCCCCAAGGACCCCTTTTATAAGGTCCTGGGGGCGTTTCCCCATTCATTAGCGTGGGGCCCACTCCATTATGGTGCCCAATTAAGGGTGCTATAATGACGTGGGCCCTCTCAAGTAACGGTTGGAAATCGGCGACTCAGGTATGGGAGTCGCCGATTCAGAGGTGGAGTCGCCGACTCCCTTGTGGTCAGGTCCTCGGTCTACCAGACCCGAGTGCCCTGTCTGGAGTCGGCGATGCACCCCTGGAATCGGAGACTTGGTAGTCCTAGTCGGCGATTCCCAGATGTTGCCTTGAGTACTTGACGTAGACACTTGCTCCGCACCGTGGATGCCTTCCGGGGGTCCGACGTAAAGCAACGGAACCCTAGTCCTTGTTGAGGGGCGTTGCTGGGAGTGACTGACGTAATCAGGCATGTCTCACCAACCGTAATGAGGAATTTGATCCATGGCTATTCATTAGCGAGCTCGAGGACGAGCTCAGATCTGAGAGGGAAGGAGTTGATACGACTGTGACCCGTGGTCACGGTATCTTTGCATCCTAGATATATCCTGGGCTATCAGGGAATTGGATAAACTATCTAATATTAACAATATTACATCCTAGACCCTGGATTACTAGGGAATTGAATGAACTATCAACGGTTACCGGCGGTTGCCAGCGGTTACCATATCAATTCTATGAAACTCTATTCTATAAATAACTAATGGTTATAGTAATACAAATATGAATGAAAAATTAATTATCTTTTTAGTATTTGTTATCTTTTAGTTATTCGTCTTTAGTCTAGTTTATACCCGATAGGCTTAAAGTCCCTATCAGGGTACCCTCCAGACTATCAAGCATGTAATAGAACCTCTAACTGCTGATGTAGGGTTGCCTTGAATCTCTCATCTCTAAACTGAACTTCATTTGGATTCAATAACAAAAGGCAAATTCTTAATAAACATCTTTAATTCTTTTTTAAATGTATCACAAAATAACAAAGAAGAACTTATTTTTCACATAGACAGATTAACCCAACTGGTTATAGTAACTATTAAAGTTGATGATAAGTTCTAATTTCGTTGTGTCTCTATGTTGTTAGACAGATCTTAAGAGTCAGGAGGATTCAACTAATTACTGAAATGCAAAAGGAGAAAACGGTTCGTCAGTACATTCGCTCTCCTTGTGCAAATGTGTTTGTGCTGCCTACTAAGTTTTATTTTCGATGACGATAAAATTTCATTAGAAATGAAGCGAGCCTTGGGCAGTTTTACAATGTAAACAAAGATAAAAATGCAAATCCCCTTAACAGACGAGCACCACTGGTAAGGTGTCAAACAAGCCGAGCCAAACTTTTGCTTATAGAGTCAGACTCGAGCTCGGTTTGTTAAGGAGTTATCCAGGCTCGGGCTCGGGCTCAAGCTCGTCGAGCCTGACAATTCTTAAAACGATAGCCGAATCCGAGCTCGGCCAAACCAGGCTCGACGAGCTTGAGCCCGAATTTTTGTATGGGTCTGAGCTGGGTTCGGGTCTAGATATTTTCCAAACCGGCTCCGTCATGGGTCCAGGTCCAAACGGCTTTAAAACCCAGATTTAAAGGGTTGAAATTGGTCACTTCCACGAGCTATTTATTTTGTCCCGTCGTCTCTTCTCCAATTTTATTCAGGGAATTAGGGATTTGAGTACGGACCGAAATGGGTGATGCTAGCGCTATGCTCCCTGTCTTCCTCGCCGCGCCTGAGTTTGGGATCCCAATGAAGATCCTAAATCTGAGCCGTGATCTCCCGATCTCTCACTTCAGATCCCTCCTCCCTTTCCCAACGAACTCCTTCTACATCACCTTCAACGGAAAAGTCATATCCTCTCTCTCCGATCTCATCCCATTCTCCACAATCACCGTCCGTGCACGCCTCCACGGCGGTGGTGGTGATGGGGGTTCGACGTGTGCCGAGTCTCGTGACTGTTACCTTAACATGTACGCCGAAAAGAAGCCTGACAAAGTTGATCCCAACGAGACTCGCATCTCCAAGTGGACCACCTGCGCTCTCTCCGCTGAGCCTCTTGCTCCTCCTTGCGTCATCGACCGATTGGGGAATATTTTCAATAAAGAGAAACTGCTGCAGGCGTTGCTGGAGAAGAAGATTCCGAACCAGTTTCGACATATAAAGAGGACGAAGGATATGATATCAGTCACTTTGGAGGAGATTAATGGGTCGGAGGGACATGAAACTAGGTTCCAGTGTCCGATAACTGGATTGGAATTTAATGGAAAATATGGGTTTTTTGCCATCAAAGGCTGTGGGCATGTGGTTAGCACAAAATCTGTTAAAGAGTTGAAGGCATCAACATCGGCATGTGTGGTTTGTAATAAGAAGTTCACTGAGGCAGATAAGATTGTTATTAATGGGAGTGACGAGGAAATAGAGGCGTTGAGGGGGAGGATGGAGGAGGAGAAGGGGAGAGTCAGGCATAAGAAGGAGAAGATCAATTTAAGTGGCGTAAAAAGTGTGGGTGATGGTGGTGTTGAGAAAATTCGTAAGAAGGAGATTGATGCTGGTGGTGGTAGTAAAAGGTTTAAGGCAGTTGACAATGCACCATTGAATGCCAATAAGAAAGTTTATGCCTCAATCTTCACTTCATCAAAGAAGACAGATCTTAAGGAGACTTATATGTGTCGATCTTTGCCACTTGCACGGAATTGATCAGATGATGTCAAGGTTGTCTATCTCTCTTCCAAAGGTCATCTCATTTCTTTCTTTTTTTCCTAACTTAACAGTTGAATATATATGGTCAATGAAATACAAATGCATGGAAAATCAAGTCATGCTGATTTCTTTATTATTTGTTATTTTAATCAACTTGAAGTAAAATGAACATGACATGAAAGTGGGGCAAGAGTTTTTAATTTAAGTTAGAATAGAGGGGTAGAACAGAAAAAAAGTATATTAGGTGAAAATCAAAATATTATTAAATAATAGGTGTAATTGGGTAATCGGAAGGATCTTTCCCCGTCCGATTACCCACTCTAGGAAAAGTGCTCCTCCAAGAGAGCTTTAGCGTGCTTAAAGGCTTTCAAAACTATGGGTAATGTTAGTTTTAGTGTTTTTTAAAGTGATTTCAAATGTGCTTCGTGATTGTTTTACAACTCTTTCTTTCCAATTTTGAACTTGACTATTTTATATTGATTTACAGTCTGTAGAAGACATGTTTGTACAAATGTAGAGCAGGATTGATTATTTGATCTATTGCATCATTCAATCAAAACTATCTTTAGAAACATAAATCGTTGCACATTTACATTTTTAAATAAAAATCTTATTTTGCAACTTGCAAGGTCCTCAATCTGTATTTCATACCTGTGTATGGTTTGGTTGCATGCAAGTATTTTGATAGATATTTAGGAAAAAACACAATCAATAAAATCTATTTTTTTATTATAAACTTTTAAGGTTTTATGCCAGTATTCTATATTTATGGTTTTAAATTCCCAGTGCATTAGAGTATATGCACACTTAGGCATGCTTTTACGCCTGTGATATTTTTGTAAATATGCATAAATATGTTTGGAATGTAGAAATTAATTTACAAATACTCAAGAACTTCAAATTCAAATAGTTCATAAACTCAAAAGTATCTAACTGCTTAAAATAAATTCATAAACTCAAAAACTAAACCAACCAATGGGTTAATGAGTGTTGTATTTTTCCTTTTGATGACTATTGATCAAAGTAGCTTGAGGTTTAGAAACTTGAGGTTGAGCTTGAGATTCTTGAATGTGAGGTTGAGGCTGAACTTTAGTTACGGTTTGAATTAGAGGAAACTTGTATTGCTTTCCCTAATGTTTGTCCAAAATATTAAGAATCAGATATAAGTCTTTTAGAGTTTAGTAAATGAAACCACTTGGCTGAGAAGTATAATCAAGAATTGTTCGACAGTTTTTTATAAAAAAAAGACTTAAAAGTAGGCAGCACAAGCAGAGCTGCACAAGGAGGCAAACTGTTTCTTCCTTTTGCATTTCAGTGATTAGCTGCATTGTCAGTGATCCGGCTAATATCATAGAGATTGAGAATGTCATATAGCATACACAGTGCATTAAAGAAACCTGCGATAAATAATGCATAGAAGTGTTAAACACACGGTGACACGGAGTTCATGGAAATCAGGAAATCTAAGTATAGTTGTATTCTATGGAGTTCGTGGACAAGTTCTTCTTTGGTTGTCTTGTGATACATTTTAAAAAGATGTTTACAATAGAATTAGCCTTTTGTTATTGAATTGAAATGTTCAATTTTTTTTTTTGATAAAGTTAAAATTTCATTAGGAATGAAGTTGAGTTTTCATTTACCTTTTATGTGTTGTTCATCTATTATTGAAGTCAAATGATGTTTGATCTCCCTGTTTATATAAAATAATATTGTTAATGTTTTAACATCTATGGAATGTTTTTTTTACAAGAACCACAATTTCTAGTGAAGACTGACCGTTTGAGAGAGAAAAACCCAATCAATCCATGCACAATGAAACCCTGATGTGTTACGATGCATGATTCCGGTGTCTGTTTTGTAGTCTATTTCCTATTGCATTACGTTCTTTGCAAATTCTCAAGTGGGGAGGAAATTGAAATACACAGCTGATCTTTGTTTACTCTGATTTGTTTGATGATATATGTAAGACACTTTTAGTATTTACTTATGATTTTAATCTGTAAATGTTAATATGTTATTAGATTTTTTTTTTTTGAGTTAATATGTTATTAGATTAATAAGAGGAATGATGTATGGAATTCGAAAAATATAGAAATGGTAGATTAAATATACTATGATTATGGTAGTCGGATGATCCGAATGTACTATGGAATATATTGTACTAGAGGCGTTCTTGTCAAGGGTGAGAGTTTTTGAGCTCGAGAACATGGCATCCTTTCAATCTCGGTAACTAAACAAGGAAAGGTGGCCGACATATCCATTGATGTTTCATCAATCATATCAAGAGCTTTTCTTTTACTTCTAGAGATCTTTCCACACAAAACACTGATTCCATAGCAGTCATGGATTTCATGTTGTATGTCTCTACAACCACCCATACAAAACTTCAAGTAAATTAACTACTGATGATGCCCTCAACCCACTAAAATAATGACTTTGGTTTACTAGAGTTATCAACATATTGTTTCGGCGTGGTAGAAAAAAAAGGTCTTTTCCTCAGGATTCTGTAAATAGAAGTAGGGAAGCGGTCCTGGAATAACATCAATAGACCCGACCCAGTGTGATAGCCCAGAAAAGACCCAAGACTCAATACAGACCTGACACGACGTACCGGAAACGTCCCCATATCCAACCCGGCTCAGGCCCATACCCGGTCCACCACGATGACCCAGGAACATTGAGGCCCGACCACGAGGGACAACTGAGGTCTTATTAATACTGTTTGTCTCAATGGAAGAGACACGTTACCCTCCCTATACAGTTTAGACTACAATGAGAGAAAGAGAGAGAGAAAGAAACTCTAAACCGATCGTATAGTCCATATTCCGGCCATACGTCATCAACAACGGAATCGAAATTGTCAATAATTGAAAAAGGCATGAAATTATCAGAGCCTCGCAAATAGAGGTCACCTATCTGGATGTACTCATACTCTGGTTGCGTGGGAGGACTCCAAAACAATGTACTGGGTCATAATCACGGATGATAAAATGTTGGGTTCCCGAATGTATGAACGCACTAGTCGCTATGTATGTATGATCTCATTGGTCTCAGAAACTATTAAGATTTCTGAGGTCCAGGGTTTGAATCTTACTTTGTACATTTTCATTTAAATTTACCCGATGATATATTATGTGGCTCTGGTATATCATTCGAAGGTTGATAGCTTTACATCTGTAGAGAGGTAGTGAATATGCTACTCCCCCAAATCTTAGACTTTGGTAAATTGACATTTGCCTCTCAATCCTAAAGCTTACTTACATTATTTTTATTTCATATTCTATCTATCTCATATTGATATTACGTATCTTTATAAGAGATGCTTTTAGGATATGAGTTGGAGGAAAAAAATCCGACTGACTCAATGTGTGGTTTTTCCCATCTTTTACCCAAAGAACACTCATCTCACATAATAAATTTACCTTTTAAAAACTATGTGGTTGATATATATGATCACCTTCGGAGGAGATACCCTATATTTCCGGAGATCGTTTTTCTCTTCTTTCCTCATTTCCTATCCTCATGTTATGACGTTTAGTGTTATTACAATTAACTAAATTTAAATAAGGTTTCGATTTGCTTAAGGCATCCATATGTTGACTAACTTCTCTTTTTTTGTCTTGCCCTTCGATTTAAATTTTAAACTTCTCCTACTTGCAAAACAGTTGAACATTGCAAAATGAGCGATTGAATTTTTCAAGAGATCCAAAGTAGGGAATCACATCCCGACACGAAGAGGACTATTGAAATCTAAGTTTCGTGGCAAAATGTTTGAACTAGAATTTTATAATAAGTTACAAAAAAAAGAAACCTTTGAACTAGAATGCAAAATATAATAATATCAATGGCCGAAATTGATTTTCTAATGAATGTGTCGAAATAATTAGATGGTTTGAAAAAAAGATGTACTGAAATGAATCCCATAAGTAGCCAGTATAATATCCATATTTGACTTCTAGTTGGCGATGATAAAATAACTTGGTATATCTTCTCTTTCAACTCTACAAAATCAAGATGTTATTTTCCTGATGTCTTCATTCACAGGAAGATACACACCCTCTGCTGCCTGCCAGATATTGTCGACTCGCTTCTCACGTACTCCACAAACCTGAATGTATGTATCGACAGGATATGGTAAAGACGTTTGTTTGTTGTCGATATGACTGTGTAAAGAGTTAAGCACATTACCTCTTGCTGGCCTCCAGCAATGCGAGTATACTTCTTGTTATGGCTATGAAGGTAGCCTCCTGTGTCAACATGTTGTAGCCTGATATTCTGATTCTGCTTCCAAGTTTTTCCACCCCCTTCAATCTCAAGACTGATAAAGCAATTTTTTTGATAAATGAGTTAATGTGAGAAAATAACATTCAGGTTTTGTAAGATATTAGATGGGAATTAGAATAGAACCTACCGCCAATAATCTCCAGTATCTGACTGACCATCCCCTCCAAAGCAGCTGACCTGAAGTCAATCAAATTGTAGATGAAGACATTGAAAAAGAAGCAAAAAGACATGAACGAGATAGTTGGAAAATGGGATTATTACTGTATATCAGACATAATCCAGTCATATTTCAAATTGATGAAACTAAAAAGAGCAGAGGTAGATTTTTAACAATAATATGCAGAAATGTTCTAACTTAATCTAATTTTCCAAGTATATCATCTCGTTTTGTAATTTACCCTCATGATTTTTTTATGGGAAATAGATAGATAATGTATTAATTTAATGATGGTATGAATCAACTGATTGACAGAAGGGCCAGAGTGCTACATAATTAACATAAATACAGCAAGAACCTTGAAATAAATAGTAAATACTCCAAAATGAACATCGTTACAAATTCAAACAACCATTATGCGTTAAAAACTTAATGGTACCGATATGAATTCTGAAAACTGTTTAAAAAGAAATATCAAGATTTTTTTTACCAACCTCAAGATTCTGAGATATAGGAGAGGCATGCAAGTGACTATGTAGCCATTTTCGCGTTTTCATATGTTGAATGCGTACAATAGCTCCATGTTTGATCACATCACCTTGTTTAGCAGAAGTATCAGGTACCGGCCTAATAATCTGCAATGTTGCATATCATAATAAATACATAGCAAAGTGATATACAGATATGAGTGAGACAAACACCATGGCAACAAATACAATAATTATCAAGCATAGTTTCCTCATAATAACATTAACAAAATTCAAAGGTTGGCATCTTCTTTGATGCTAAGATCAACAAAAAAATCAAAGTGAGGTTAATTAATCACCTAGGAGTCAAACATCTTAAGACACGGTCGACAAAGCTATATAAGGAAAACGTATCTGGAAATGACCCTCTCCAATAATTTATGAAATTTTATTTTTATTTTTACCAAAATAACATTTTAGTTATGTTTTAAGGAAGCATGAGAAAATTAAAATAACAAATCAGCAATGATTCCAAATCTAATTAGTGGAAAGTTGAAACCATACCATGTTAATGAAGATGGTCGGTCAGGTGGACATGACAGATAACTTAAGATTATAGAAGTTATCAATTAACAACACCAAATTTCATCATCAATCCTTTTTCTATATCAACTATCAAATAATAATCCACTAAACCGTGTGCAATTTTTCTTCCGTTATTAAAACACCCAAATTCCAGAGGTAAAAGCAGCCATCTACAGACTAAGAATCAAACAAGAAATATAAAAATAAACGAAGGAAACATTAACAACCCACCCAATAGCTATTAGAGTCGGCGACATTCGGAAAACCTGTGACAGACTGCTGCCCACTTCCAGACCCATATGGCACATCGTGTGAATGTAATCGATATTTCGTCTTCCCATGCATCAACTTGATCGTAGATCCGTAGGTCATCTAGATCCACGATCACACACATAAGACCACAAAAAAAGAATTTTTTTAAACCAAAACAACAAAGTCATTCTGAAAAAACAAAATCTGAATATACCTCAACCCCTTCCGATCCCGCCGATGTGGGAATCGGAGAACCCTCTTCGATCCCGAGGCTAATGTATAGGAACAAAGCGAGAGCTAAAAAGGAGAGTCCCATCAGTAGAAGGAAGACCAAGAACCAAGTCTGCTGCCAAAACGGGAGATCTACTGATTCACTTCGATATGAATCGTACACGATACGATTGGTATTTCCCCCTTCTCTTAATCTTAGGGTTTGTGCGGAGGAAGAGGAAGGGGTCTTTCGGCGGGAGAGGCCCTGTGAAGACCCTGATGAAGCCACGACGTTCACGGAAACCAGCAGCGGAGATGCTTCGCACCTTCCACGGTTCCACACCTCTTTTTTCTCTACGTCGCCGTCGTCGTCGTCGTCGATTGTCTTAGCTTTATTCCATTTATGCGACGGTGTATGACGGTTGCAATATCACGACGAGGCCACGTAAGTTCAGTATTTTAAACCAATTATATATCGACACGTGGCTCCGTTTACTGATGGAAACAGTTAATAGTTTAGAAGCAATCGTGAGATCTCATCCGTTGGTTTCGATTGATTATTATTCGGGTCATATTTTTTTTAAGATATACCCGATAGTATAATCGGTTTGTACACTATATATATTTGAAGCCCTTCTTCAGTCATTTATGATTCATCCCAACATTCCGAATTCTAAACAACATTAGATTCCGGCGACCCAAAACCTGGCCTTTACCTACGATAGGGCCAATCATTACATAAAGTTTTCCGGGACATTTTTCATTTTGCGAGTGTTCAGTTGTTTCGTACGATGATTTTGTTCGATATTGAAAATAGACTCCTCAGAGTTGGGAAGAGGCTTCTCGATCCGCCGCTAGATGTCGAACAACTCTTTGCACTTCTGGATGTGAAGTTTCTCTCTTTTTCTTCTCCTGTGTTTTATTTGTTTTGATTGAATACATATTCTAGCGAAATGTTCCATTTAACAAAAAAATTGCATTTTTTTTCAAAAAACAAAAGAAAGAGATGTTTGATAGATTAATGGGTTGGGTTTTACTTCTTTTTTTGTTATTCGTTGTATTGGGTAGTGCGAATTCCATCAATCTGTTAAGATTAAAGTGTATATATACATGGGGGCAATGCAATGGTAGAGCGATCACAATTTGGATCTCTGCCACCACTTATAACAAGCTTTGGTAATTTAGATTTTAGAACAATATATTTTGACAGATGAACTGAAGTTGGGTCAGGGTGTGCTTTCTTTAATCTATGGTTATCTGAATGGCAATGTGGTTGAGTGACTAGGATGACTGCTCCATCACTCAGGACCATGTGGGGTGTGTATGCGGTTGCAGCTGTCTTACGTGAGTTTTTAATGGATAGAAACATAAAATTGTTGACTATGAGAATTTATTGCAAAACACCTATGTGACCGCTCCAAAAACAATGCTTTAATCTACTTGATGACACTTATACATTTAATTTTTCTTTAAGTCTTTTATTATTTGTTCGTCTACCTTTTAATTGAAACTAAATTATATTGTCTGTTTGCCTGCGTTGCTTAGTATTGTCTACTGTATTCTTTCAAGATTCTTATAGAATATATCTTTTTTCTACCAGAAAGTTGGATCGTTATTGTCAGAAATTGATCAATCACCAAACAAGCCGATTGCTACCTCACTTGTCCCCTTGATGAGAGCATTGATTACCAAAGAGCTTCTCAGTCATTCAGATACAAATGTGAAAGTTTCTGTAGCACATTGTATCAGTGAAATTATGAGAATAACAGCTCCGTTACCTCCATTTGGAGATGAAATTATGAAGGTAACAGATACATAAGCCAGCTTTATTTACCCAATTTTCTTAATCTTCTCCACAAATCAATCGGTTTACTTTGTCTATTTATCTTTTCAGATTTGTTATGGTTTGATATTTCTAGTTTTGACATTGCTTTATATCCAGGATATTTTTGAGGTGTTGATTGATGCTTTTGCATTCCTGGATGATATTAATAGTGACTTGTATACTAAAAGAGTTGTAATTCTTGGAACTCTTGCAAAGGTCAAGTCATGCGTTATATTGTTGGATCTTAGTTGTGATGGATTAGTTCTTCAAATGTTCAACCATTTTTTCAATGCAATGAGGTAGTTAAAGACTTAAAGTAATTTTATCATGTGCATCATTTTTTTTCAATATTGATTTTGAGGTTTAACTCTTCAAATTTGAGGTTTTCAAGCATTTCTTAATATACTAATTTTATTCAGAAAATATTTTATATAAATATAATATTTCCTCTACTCAAAATTTGATTTCATGAAATAAAATAATATTACCTACCGATAATACCGCGAGTCTGTGACTAATGACTACTGTCATATAAAGTTGTCAAGCATCTTAAATCTTTGATACATTCCAAAGACTAAGGAGTGGGGTTACAAGCTCAAATAACCTGCCTTTTGTGTAACAATCAGGATGAGACCAGATCACACTTCTTTTTTAATTGTCCCTATTTAAGAGTTGTAGTGCTATACTATTAGCATTTGCAGAGGCTTTAAATGACTCTTTCTGGAAATTAGCAAACACCCCTTCCCCAACCATTTTGGCTGGATATCAGAATGAGAAACCTTATTAAAGTTTGTCAGAGATTCACACATAAATCCTCACCTTGGGGCCTATTATGGAACTCACTTGGGTGTATTGCTGGCATTTCTGGTCTGAAAGGAACCGGAGGATCAGTCAAGCAACATACCCTTAGGCTACCAAGCAATCATCTAGTACATCAACCTTTCCTTCAAATCCGAGTGTTATAGGAAGGCATGTTGTTTCCAACTGGAGATTACTACGATGGAAACTTGGGAGATCAGCCACCTAAGGAAATCCAACTAGTTATCTAATCACTAGTTGTAATCAAGTTTTTTCATACGCTCATCTAGGTGAGCATGCGATTCGTCTAGCCATTTAACCAATAAATGATTATTTAAAAAAATAGAGGTGCCTTATTTTTCCTAACGTCTTTTTATAGCCTATTTCCAGCAACCACCCCCCTCTTCCAGCAGACCTCCGAGGCTCCGACGACCTTCTAGCGCATTTTCTTTTCTTTTCTTTATATTTTGAAAATAAAGGTACTTATGTGTAAATATTTATTTTTTAGCTACGAGACCTACGCGCTAGCCAACTGCGCCACCATCCCAAATGTAGTAAATATTTAGAATTCTAGGGAAATTACTGTAAATCAAGGTTTCCTATGCGTCCATGCGATGGCCATTGAAGTATAGACGTTTATGTTAATGTGCGACCTATTGATTTGACATGTAATTTTTTAAATAAGACATATTTCATACGTTCAAATACTAAAGTTAAAATCATAAACTCAATTACTCATTATACTAAAATAAAAAAGTCTTGAGCCTGAATAGTAAATAGCATTAAGCCTTAAATACTCCAAATTACTATAATCAGTATTCTGATATTACTATATTAGACTATTTTTATATAAATCTTAATTATTATTTAGTATTTATATATTTAGAAACAAAAAAAAAGATTTACAGGAAGGTCGATGGGATGAGAAATGAGATTGTCGTCAGAAAATGCTGCCGGAGAGATCACCGGAGGATGCTAGGAGGTCGGTGGGAGGAATCACTGGTAGAAATCTCTGGAGGATGTAGGGTTTAGCAGATGGCAGCGAAAATCGTGAGTTGAAAACCCTGCTCATGAATTTTGTGCATGCTCGCATATACGGCACATAGATGCATATATGCGAGCGCATAGGAAAGCTTGTTTAAAATTTTAAATTACCCATATCTTCACGTGAGTATCTAGGCATTCATGTGACTAGCTCCATCACATGAATGCATGACTGCTTGGAAAAACTTGGTTGTAATGCTATGTGTAGAAAAGTATTGACGAGCTTATACTTATCTTTCCATGATTTTATTTTCATCTCTAGTGTAATTAGGGCACAACTCTTCATAATATTAATGAGAAAATTTAATTACAAAACCCCCCAACCTAGCCTGATATCAGAATAGATGATCTAATTGAAGCTTTCCAGTGATTTACTTACAAATCCTCTCCTAGAGGCCTACTATGGAACTCCATAGGGTGTATTGCTTGGCATTTATGGACTGAAAGAAACGAAGACTCAAGCAGCACCCACTAAGGGTCTCCAAAACTTCTCATTGGGGAAATCACTAAGACACAAGCAGCATATCCTTTAAATTAGAGGATTTCAAGAATGGCTGCTTCTTCAAATTGGAGATAACCACCATGCAATTATAGGAGATCAACCTCCTGCGGCAACACAGCTAGTTACTTACTTACTTTATCACTTGGTGTCAATGCTATATAGGAAAGAGCCTACGAGCCTAGTTCATACCCCATCTATTTTTCTTTTATCTTCAATTTGTTATTGATATTGCAGTTCGTTATTTCTTAATGAGACAATTTATTTCTATCAAAAAAAAAAGTTTGCCTAGACAGTCCATTCAAAGTTCAGACTATACATGGGAAACTGCATAATTTCCTCTCAGATTTTCTGCCACATTACAAGTCTATTATTCCTAATGGTTACAGATTTACTATTGCAATCGAGTGAAAGTGGGTATTATATGAATTTAAGTCTTCGCTTAGGAAACAACCTGTAAACTCTAAAATCCTGGACCTGGACATCCATGGACTTTATTGGCTGATTTGGTCTGCTTGTTTACCCCAAGCAGACTTCCTCTAATAAATAGAGAGAAAGGTTGGATCAATCTTTAATGGACCCCCTTAGTGAATCAATAACTTCTCGAGTCTCCTAATTGGCAACTAGGCCGTGTTCCATCCGGGCATCTTGGTTTCACATTGTGGTCTTTATGAGGACTGACTCGTCAATTATATATTCTATTTTTATGCAAAAGTCTATTAAAGATCTATACAAATCTAATGTTATAGCTGTACCATTGATTTACATCAAATTTCTGATACATGTTAGCATATGTGCTTTGTACATTATTGTGATTAGTGATTATACAATTATAATTATATATGTGTTTTTTTATATCACGGAAGGTGATTCCGAGAGCCCTCTCATTGGAGCCCCCCTCCGGTAATCTCCTCTGTGACTCTTTCAATGCTTGTTGTGTTCCCACTCAAGTCTGTTCTTGAGCGACAGCCTCTCGAGACGTTGGTACTTGGAAGGCAGAGAGAAACACCAAATTTTTTGATTGATCGTTATCTTCAAACTATATTTTCATAATTTTAAATAGTGGATAACGGCGTAGCAGCCACCATTAGAGCTATAGCGTTTTATATATATTTTTTGCCATATTCCACTTCTTTTAAATATAAGTATTTAGTAATCAATACCTGAAACATCAAACATCAAATAGTACGAAACATCAAATAGTATGAAGTATCAAATATCAAATTCTAATTTCCAAGGCCTGGAAAAATAACCAAAACCCTTAAAAACAGAAACTATTTTTTTAAACAAACTCAACAAAATGAGTTTACTACCAAAAGAAGATGGAGATCAACTTCTGGTCGCCGGAGAGGAAGGAATCTGGTCAGAGCTCGCCGGAGGTTGTTGGGAGGAGGTTTGACTTGCTGGAGGGGAGGATTGTGGGAAGAAATTTCCGTTGGAGGCCGTAAATCCTGTTTTATTTTATATTTTATTTTATTTGAGATCTTGCTAAGGCATAGCTGTGGCCGCTATAGCAGCGCTATTTAGATTTATGATTGTTTTTAAGTTTTTTTCATCACTCCAATGTTAAAAGAAGGTTATTGCATTTTTCAGAGTAAAACATCCCGACGAAGTCTGCAAAGCAATTGAGACCATCATGACCTTCATGGTTCAGGAGAGTGATTCAATTCCATATGATCTTTCCAAGTGTCTCTTATCTAGTGTAAAGAAGAATAGCAAGGTAATTTTCATCCTTTTTGGTTTGACGAGTTCATACTTTTAATTGTCTTACTGCATTCGTTTCTTTTTCTTCTTCTGATTATGTCTTCTAGGATTTTTCACCTATTATAAGTTCATTGGGAGAAAGAGTAATCAGAAACTGTTCTACGATATTAAAGCCATGTTTAA
The DNA here is from genome assembly GCA_001185155.1 of Zostera marina. Classification (NCBI taxonomy): domain Eukaryota; kingdom Viridiplantae; phylum Streptophyta; class Magnoliopsida; order Alismatales; family Zosteraceae; genus Zostera; species Zostera marina. Next base: position 57,124 of record LFYR01001802.1, on the reverse strand, counting down.
TGGAAGTGATCTCTTCTATGGGTTCTCCTCTAAGTGATTACCCAGAATTTGTTGCTTTGTTATGCCAAGACAATGCTGATGGATTAATAAATAACAATTCTGGTGAATGCTCGGTGCGTTCTTATATTTTTTTGTTGATTTTTCTTCTTCTGATAGTTTTACCATTTCGCATTGATCCATAACCTTTTGAAATGATATTTTAATAATATAATTCAGTGATAGAAAATTAGTAATTTCATTTTATGAATGAAATTTAGGAAGGCTTACAATCATTAATCACTGTACATTTATACAATCATTTTACTAATGAAATTTTACCATTATAAAAAAAAACATCCATGCAATCATAACATTTCTCTTTCTATATTTCTAGCTATTATTAGTGATATGTTAGAATTAGTTCTATTAATCATAATAGCTATATTCTTACATAAACTAATTACTTATATCTATGGGCTAATTAGTAATATTCCATTTTCATATTGTAGTATTAGTATAACAGAATTCGGTTATACTAAGTTGTATATATATGATACTCATTGTTAATGGAAAGGGATCGAGTATCTCTCCCACTTATTTACATCTCAAACTCTTATAGCTATTCATTAATGATAATGTTTGATCCGGAAGGGATTGAGGCACCATAGTGAATCCTGAAGATCAAGAGCAGTGGATACTGGATAAAATTCTTCATGAAGCTTTTGTTTAAATGAATGAAATCTACACACAGCTTCACCGCTTCACGTCTGTTAGATTTATCAACCAGAACAATGTATCCAAGGGTTTGTAGTTGGTTCAGTTCTTTGGCTGCAATGTATCAGTCGTCAAATGATGTTCTTTTATCCCCCACACCAAACTTTTAAATCCAGGTGCTAAGAACTATATTTTACTGAAGACTTTGAACTGACAGAATTGTAGACATCCACCCAAGATAGGATACTCTGCTGAAACTTGTGATAGAGGTACTGTTTTGAGCTCAAGAGGTGGAATGATTGAGATGATGGATGGATTTTTCCAGAGAAAAGAAAGACCACACCAAAAGAATATTAAGGTGGCAAAACCACACGTAGGGTTTTTCACCCTCCAACTCAATCTCCCACGGTGATGCTCTAAGGTAGTACTCCACAAACTCTGGCTTTAGTAGGAATTTCTTAGAATGATTTCTGCATCCTCTGTTAATAGAGTCGATTCTCCAATATTGAGGTTTTTTGAGGAAGCTCAGGCCTCAAAGTGGTGGCTCCCTAGCTTTTAGATTTTTTCTAATCATTGAACTTTTTTGGTTCTACATTGGACAATGTCTTGTTATTAGATCGATCTCTCATTCACACTCTTTTAAGAGGTGTCCGTTTGGTTGTGCATCAGTTTCCCTCACGCTCGATCTAATGCTCAGAGATTAGTTTCTTACGTCTCTTCACATTTTTCATGATAAGGTATAGGTTTCTTTTTCCCTAAAACTTTCTTGCTAGTGTCATTGCGTAAATCTGATGACCGGTTATCTAAACAAAGTCGGCAGAAACTTTTTTTTTAACACTAAAGGGTAAATTGCATTCAAGAAAAATAAAAAATTAGCCACTTACATTAGTTTATAAATGAACTAAGGACTGCCTAAAGGCTTACATTAGTTCATAAATATTTGGTATGTTAGCTACATGGAAAATTGCTAACATACTCATAGTTTTGAAAGCGTCGCTTTAAGAGCGCTTAAAGCGCGCTAAAGCTCCAAAGTTATCTTGGAGGAGCGCTTTTTTTTAGAGCGGGTAATCGGACGGGTTCGAGTAAAGATCCGCCCAATTACCCAATTGGCAATTACACCTATTCTTTAATAAAAAAGTCACCAGATATACTTTTTTGCCTATTCTACCCCTTTTTTTAGAGCGGGTAATCAGATGGGTTCGGGTAAAGATCCGCCCAATTACCCAATTACACCTATTCTTTAATAAAAAAATCACCAGATATACTTTTTGCCTATTCTACCCCTTTTTTCTAATTTAAATTAAAAATTAAATCCAACTACGATTAAATCCAACATAATTTTAGTTGTATGAATTAAATCTTTAATGTTCTATTACATGTGATTTTATGCTTTTTTGAGATATTTTTAATTTTCTATAGGTTTTATATGTATTTATATAGGATTATATGTATTTTTACAGGATATTGCTAAAATACCCTAGCGCTTTAAAGCGCGCTTAAAGCTCCCAAAGCGAAAAAGCTCTTTCTGAAAAGTGGAAGCGCCTTTTGCTTTTTTGAACTATGAACATACTACATACAACCTAATTGAACTATTAAAACCAACTAAAATCAACATATACAGCTACAACCACTGAACTCACCCGACTTTTAGGACCCTGATTTAAGTTAATTGATTTGATGGTAGGGGTGAAAAACCCAGGAAGAATACTTAATTTTGCTCCTCTTTTCTAATTTCTCTGGAAAAACCCATTCCATCAAACCAATTTACCCCATCAACCAAGTCCTAAAACCAAGGAAACAATCATGCTATACACCATCTGGATTCATACATGCATGTGCAAACCAGCCTTGTACTCTCACTACCGCTTCTAAACCATCCTTGTTTTTGAAATTTTCATGTTGAAAAGAGGCCACCACATCCTCTTTGACCATGTATGTATCATACAGGGAGACCCTCTTTCCTCCATCCTCTTTGATCTGGTAATGGATAATCTCGGTAGGCTAATAGAAAAAGAGATCAAGGACAAGAGGATGGACACATATATGGTTAATGGGGCAGTCTCCATCTCCCATCTCATGTATGCTGATGATGTCTTGATTTTTTCCAAGGCTAACATCAAATCCCTGAGGTCTATAAAAAGCATCTTGGATACCTTTTCCAAGTTTTCCGGACTTGAGGTTAACCAGGAGAAAAGTTCAGCAACCTACTCTAAAGTATGCGCTAATGATCAAGAGTTACATAATATACTTAATTTCCCAACCAAACCTCTTCCTATCAGCTATCTTGGCCTTCTGATAACGGGTAGAAAGAAAACATATGCTGTTTGTTGGAAGCTAATAGATCCAATCGAAAAATCCTTAATAAAGTGGAAAGGGAGATGCCTTTCCTACGCGGGTAGAACTCAATTAGTCAACCGGATATTGTTTGAAAAATTCCAATATTGGGCTAATGGAACGACTTTACCATGCACAATTATAAAAAAGATCCAGAGTTTAGCCTATAACTTTATATGGGATGGAAGGAGATGCAGTAGTTGGGCAAAGATGGCTTTCCCAAAGAAGGAAGGTGGGATCGGTGAAAAGAGTGGAAAAAATGTAACAACACAGGTGAAAAGAGTGGAAAAAATGTGAAGCACAAACATCTCTATTCTAGCTGATTGGGTCAAACTTAGATATATAAAAGGTAGAGGACTAGGGGATATTGAGATTAGACCCACCCTAGATTCCCATATGTGAAAAACTACAATAGCCAACAGAAATTTCATTTAATAGATAAGTGCATCAACTGCCTGAGCAGCTATAGGATACTTCAAATAGTTCCCTCCAAACACTCAGAAACACTAAGGAGTAAGGCCTAAGCGTATCATACAAGATTTTAACTCTGACATATGGTCCAAAAACTCCCCAAAATTCTCCATGTTTTTATGTAAAATCAAAGGTAAAAGCCTTAGCACCCTCACTAGGCTCCGGAGTTGGGGTATCCAACTATAAACTACTTGTCCCCTATGCGGGTTGGAGGAGGAGTCAATGCAACATCTTTACTTTAACTGCCAATACTCCAGACACCTCCTACTAGATTCCATTAGTCGTTTCAACAATGCTATATAAGCACTCAGGGGTCAGAACCCCCCCTCTCCCTCGGCAGACATTAGGTTTGGGATATTATGGAAACAATTTAAAAATTCACTCACAAAGCTAGCTGTCGGGGCTTGTATTGGTTGCTATTAGCCTCACTCTCCTGGCACATATGGTGCGAAAGGAACAAGAGATTAAAACAACATACCTTGAGGCCTCCAGAAATTGTAAGCAGAGAAATCATTAGAGATGTGTGCTTCGTGTATGATGCCACAATCTATAAGAAGCTCAATCTTACTTAGATTGAAACGCAAGCCATAACTCTATGGGAGTCCAACCTCTTGAGGCACCAGTCCCTGGCTAGTTAGTCATGGTCACAGCTATATAAGAGAGCCACAATGCTTTTGCATGTTTTTACTTTATATCTGTATATTATGTATCTGCATTACCCTACTCTACTTTCTGCAATGAAAGCTTTAATCCATCAAAAAAAAGGAGCCTTAGGTAGGGGTCATGGATTTTGATTTTTGAGGTAGGAGCCTCTTACCTAAAGAAAATCTTCTATTTCTCGTTGGTTCGTTGTTTAATAAACGAGCTCAGAAAAAAAAGTCGAGCCGTGTTTAACAAGCATGGACTTTATGTTTATCCCTAGCGACTCTATCCCCTCCCTTGGATCAAACCCTAACCCTAACAACCAACCATATTATATGGAATAATAAGAATTTGCAAGTACCCTAGGGGGAGACATCAGATTGGGAGATGTGATATACATCCAATCCTTAAGGAAAGACACAGATTGTTGGAGGTTACTCTGGACATTGCTTGGTGGAATTACATGTCATCTGTGGCAGGAGAGGAATAGAAGGTGGAGAACTAGTAGTTTCAAATCTGGGGAAGTGATAGTTGTTGATGTTATCAAGGACTGTAAGATCTGTTTTGATGCTTACTTTATGTGGGCATTGCTGAAACCTCTGGCTGACTGGCTGGGTTAGTATTATTGACTTATTTCTGATGTTATTTCTGTTATTCCTCCTAGTGGACAGTGGACACTACCTCCTCCTTAGTAGTGCTTGTCTGTTAATGTTTTTTTATTTCTGTTTATATTGTTAACTGGGCAAGGCCCACTTCATTTCTAATGAAATTTTATCTTAAAAAAAGGATTATACAGTTTATATCCCTGCATCAATTTAAAATATAGTATTACCTTTGCTAATTTTTTATTGTTTCAGATAGCAAAAAGCAATTCATCAGAAGGAACAATTTCTGAGGAGCTTCTACAGGTATATGAATTGTGCTATTCTCGTACTTTTAGAATTTCATGTAAAGTTTAGATTGTTTTGTTCATATTTTTACCAGGAATCTGGAAATCTAGATGCAAATATAAGCTGCAAGAAAGTTGGCATCACCATGGATGATTCAAAAAAGGAGATTTCAAAATCCGTTACTAGCAAATGTGTAAACCAAGAGATCAAGACTGACCAGTCTTTTGGACAGAATATAAAGAAAATTAGGGATCTTGGAAACATGGAGATAACTGCCCCTCTAGAAAATGTAAAAGATTCAGTGGAAAAAGATCCAGTGGAAAAAGATCCAATTGAATCAAATAAAAAGACTATTAACACTACATCTCCAATGCTTAGCGTGACACCAGGTGCAAAAGGTCGCAAAAAGGGACGCCCTTCACTAGCAAAGACTCAAGTGAAAAAAGAAAAAGTGAATAAGAACAATTCTACTCTGGAAAAGGAAGTAGGAAGCAGTGGTGTGGACCATTTACAAAAATTAAAATCGTCCAAACGAATACAGCAAAAGGAATCAAATAAGGTAACTGTATTTTGTGGGTTATATATATTTGAAATTCCTTTTGTACTCTATAATCTACATCTACATAGTAAAGTATTTTCATGGCACCCTATGCAGAAATCATCTTCTTTAACCAAAGCTGAGAAGTCTGAAAGCCAGAAGGTTGTCACAACAAAAAAGCGTCGCCGATCAAATGGACAGGTAAATATGTACATTCATTTTGTTATGTTATTTGGCAGTTTGTGATGTCTATTATCTTCAAGACTTCAAGGCATCGTCTTTTCTGTCAGCACTAATGTTTATCTCTGGACATTGCTATGTAAGTAAGTAAACTATAAATCTGTTATTTTGTGACGCAAACTATGTAAAGGAGGAATGAGAATCCCAACAAAAAGCTAGCATCAATCTGTGAGGAAATTAGGGATAAGAACCACAAAGATTCTCCATCTCCCTATGGAGGATTAAATGGGGGCACCTTAACACATTTGTCAGATTGAATGGTGGATATGCCAATATAACCAACTTGCATCCCCTGCCATGCAGGAGATGAAACTAGAAGCCACCTATTTTTCAACTGTACCTACTCCAGAACCATCCTATTCTCCCTAAGTCCCTCAATGATACATTCCCACACCTACTATAAACCACCCAGATATCAGATTAGGGGACCTTACAGAGGCTTGTCAAAAACCAACACATCATTCCCCAATTTGGGGCTTACTATTGGAATGCATTCGGTACTTTGTGCTGGCATATATGAATAGAAAAGAATCGAAGGTGGAAACAACACACTCTTAGGCCACCAGAAGTGGCACTAAAAGAAGTCATCAAGGACATCATTCATCAAGAATGCTTAAGGAAAAACTGTTGTCACCCCTTGGAGACTAGCTCAATGCAAATATGGGAGACCAACCTCCGAAGGCAGATAGTTCGATGCTTTTGCAGACAACATGGCTGTGTGGAAAGAGTTTGGTAGAACTTATTGTTCTTACATATATTTGTATTGTTTATGCTTTTCCTTTGTAACTCTTAGGATACAACCCTTTATTTTATTAAATGAAAAACTTAATTGCATCAAAAAAAAATCTGTTATTTTGTTTCCTAATGTTATAACATAACTTATGTTGAAAAAATTAACACTATTACAATTACGTGGTGTTATTAACATATGTCGTGGTTTCTTTTGTTTTTGTTTTTTACAAGGGACATCATTTGTTACAGAAGATAACACTGTTTCCGTATTTTTCCTAATACCATTTACCTATGAGATTTTTTAATCTCAACTGATCACAATTAGCGAATCATAAGGATTCTTAGTTTTTTATATGCTTTTGGCATGTATTTATACAGTCTCTTGTATAGTTTCTAACACTGCAAGTTTTCACAGGATACTGCTCTTGGTCAGGAACTTATTGGTTCTTCTATAAAGGTTTGGTGGCCAATAGATAAGGAGTAAGGATCAACTTTCTGATATTGATAGTATTAAAACCATCGCATATTTTGTTTCTTTTGGAGTATCTTGTGTGTGTTTTTAAATTATGATTGATTTCATTTGAGTTACTTTTTTGCAGGTTTTATCATGGTGTTGTTGATTCTTTTAATCCATCTACAAAGAAACATAAAGTAATTAATCTCCACTGTAATCTGGAATGAGTTTCACTGTTGTTGATGGTTCTTGTTTTTTATTTTCTGTTTATCCATTTTGTCATTCCTGCAGGTTTTATATGCTGATGGGGAGACCGAGAATCTTTTGCTAAAGAATGAACGATGGAAGTATGCACAAAGTGACAACTCATGTAGTGATGTGAGTTTTACTGTAACTTTGTTTATTCACTTTCTTGTAACTTTTTACTCATTTATTTTAATGTCTTATTAAAACATCATAGCAGGCTATGGATGATCAAGATTTGCCAACTTCCAATGCCCGCACAATGTTAGTATTATCTATTAATTATTTTTACCACCATTCCATTGGCTAATATCTTCAATCACGGCTTGCATTTTTTTCATTTTAAGCGATTATGCTATGCATATTACTGAATGTCGTAGCACTGTAGTGGGGCTTGTGACACCATATTGTATTATCTTTTTCTGAGAGGCAAGTAAATGCGTATTGTATAAAAATTTGTATAATTTACTGATAGAAGATCCACTCTTTCATATCTCATGTTACTCATTAAATTAACGATACTTTTTTACTTCTTTTTGGTTGTCTCCCTAGTTGTGATTCCTTTACTAATAATACATATATATCACTCATTCCATATTCACTGTAATTATAGAATTGTATGTTAGATTCATTGATTCAAATAGACGAATTCATATTTGATACAATCAGTTTTTCTTTCTTAGAAGTGTTTTTACCATGGTGTTATTTATTTTACAGGTCTCCTGATATAGAAAAGTCGATTTCTGATCAAAAGAAACAAGGAAAAACTAAAAGGTATGTTCAATATGCTTTACTCATATTTTTGTGATTCTTTTTCCTGGTTGGTAATCTTCTCTAATATCCACTTTTTTTCACAGTGAAGACACTTCTGTATTTGAGCAAAAGGGAAGTGTGTCTACTCCTGATAAGATACATGGTGGAGATGAATTCTTAAACAAATCAGACGGAACTAGAAACCCGTCTAAAGAAAAACATGTAGAACCTGAAATTGAAAATGCTGGTAAATCAAAAGATGCCACCATATCTATGACAAGGAAGCCTAAACAAAATCGTGCAGCCTTAAACAGAAAATCCTCCAACGGGCTACGTAGTAGAGGAAGCAATAACATTTCCAATGCCAAGAAGACCTCTAAAATGGGGAGAAAACCCAAGTATATTGTTCAAGAAATCGATCCTATGGTCAGTGATATTCCAGAGAACAGTGATGATACAATTGATGATCCCAAGGTTTCTGTGGGAAAGTCATCCTAAGAAATAAGTCGGTGACTCTGCATTCAACAGACGATGTTCTTCCAAAGGAAAGCTTGCATTTTCCAAAAGCGGAAAGATGAGATGGTTTTCTTGCATGTTAAAACTGTGGCCTTTGTCATTGAAAAACTCCAATGAAATGAACTCAAGGTAACAATTATAAGATGAAAGAACACATATTTAGATGCAAAATTACTGTTAGTATAAGTTAAAGTAGCTGCCATTGTTCCAAGACAGTTATGGTAGTGATATACAAACATTGAATGATATGTTTGCTTGCTTCTCTTTTGCTATAAAAACATGCATTGTTTATTTCTAATGTTTGTAATTTTGTATGTAGAATAATCTCCTATACTTTTATTTGAACATATTTTCCTTCACTACTTGATCTCAAATAAATTTTTTTTATTTAACAGTTTTTTTGTGCACCACACAGGTACTCCGCATACCTACACTTTTTTTCAATAATAATGTGTCCACAAATGCTTTAAAAAAATTGTATGCACAATTTTTTTTAGCTTGTCATCAAAGGTGCATCTTTGAGAATTAATCTATATCTTAAAAGTTATATAAACACAAGAAAAATAGTTTTTAAACTATTATAATAAAAAACTTTTTTTGATCAATTTACACTTTAAATTTTAAACCCTAAACCCTAATTCTTTAAAGTTCATAGTGCATGCAGCCATGCAGGTTCTCTCCTTAGAAGATCAGAACAGAACCCCCTTTTCTTAAACCTCTTTATTTACTTTTCATCATACTTTTCACAGTTCCCAATGTTTAAAAAAAAAGAATTAGCCTTTGTTGTTTTTAACATTCAGATTTTATGTTTTAATATTTCGAAACCTTAATAGTCAGTTAACTAATCTCTAACTAATTAATTAGTATTTAACACAATTGATTACATATATTCCAAAAATAATGAACTTAATTAGAATTTAGAACCACACAATTACACAAAGCAGATTTTTTATTATAAACAATTAATGACATGATTAATTATCAACTCAAGGTTTTGAAATGGATGCGTTGTTTTTATCAGCAGATTGGACTGTAGTAAGCACCGACAAGCTAGAAGAAGAAGTCAGATCTAGTTGATGACGGATGGCCACCGGAGAAGCTTCAGCAGCAGCAGTAGCGACCATCGGCGCTGTCGTCGTCGTCATCATCTTCCTGGGATGTCCAGTTGCAGTGGAAATAGCTGAAGCAAGTGAGATGGGCATTAGACAAAGTCCCTTTCCTTGCAAGTACTGCATGGCAGAACCCATGTCTTCTTCCATCAATTTCGCCACCTGTTGTTCTGTCACCGCCAGACTGCTTTCATCATTGTCTGAGGTGGTACCCATCCCTCCACCTCCACCTCCACCACCTTCCTGTAAACACACACATCGGTATTACCCAATCAGGTCGACAGTGGAATCATTCCGACAAGTTGGTAGGTCCACGCATGCTTATTATCACTTACATTTGAAACATTTGAACAACACATGCCTGCTGCTACCAGCGGTGCAACTGCTGCTGCTCCTCCCAATCTACTCATGCTTAGAACCTACAAAAAAAAAAACCACCAAAACCCTAATTTGAATACTCTATATACAACAAGATTAGCTTAACTAATCAACGATTACAGTTTCTGAATTAAAAAAAAAACACCTAAATCCTAATTTTGATACTTTATATACAGAAAGATGCTCAACGTACAAGTGAATTAAGGTTTATGAAAGTTTCAGTTTCCAAAAATAAAAAATCACCTTGACTTGAAGCTGAAGGAACTTGACATACTCGATGATTTCATCCAACATTGATGCTTTATCTGACTATTTTTCAACCGAGATTAATTTTATTTATACTCATCACAAAAAAACAACGTAGAACTGGCGCCCACCTTTCGACGGCCTGACCACCGGCCGCAGATAAGACCAGTGGTCAGGCCATCGACGGACTACACTTGTCCGTCGGCATAATTTTCCCTCATAAATGAGAGAAATGACCGCCAGTGACTGTTTCGATCTCATTGAACAAATTTTATGTATACCTTGTTATCATTGGGAACAAGTTCTTGGAGAGCTTTCATTCTTTCTGCTATTCTCTCTCTGCGTAGCTACAGAAGAAGTAAGAAAGATCCAGGTATATGAATGAGGTATGAAAAATTGAATTGAATTAGAACAGTAGTTTAATTAATTAATTAATTTACTCTCTCAGCAATGCTATGTGGATCGGTGGCTTGACCTCTTCTAGCACGAACTCTATGCCTCGGCGGGGCAGTTACACCGCCGGTGGAAGATACCGATCGTGGTAACGCCGCCGGTTGATGCTGTTGTTGTTGTTGTTGGAGATTTCCGCCATAGCTTTGGCTAGTTCTCTGCAAGGATAGAGAAATTAAACTAAGGATGATGATCGGTGATGGTGATCGGAGATAGACGGTTACTTGTTGACGGGAGATGAGTTGTTGTTGTTGTTGTTGAGGAGGAGGAGGAGGAGGAGGAAGAGAGGCGGTGAAACCAGTATACAGCACGTCGGAACCCTAAAACCCAAAGTTTAGATGATCGGATGATCAAATGAGCGATCAATCTTGTTTTTTTAGGGTTTTATTTATTATAAATCGAGGAATTAATTAAAGTGATGAACTGCGATGATTATTAATTAATTAATTCACGTACCGGCGGCGATGGATTGAAGGTGTTGTTGTTGCTGACGGAGATCGGAAACGGCACCGGTGATTGCATCATCCCTGAATCATCATTCGTCAATAGAGACATCATCATCAAGTTATGCATCTCACCTGTTTGCGGTGACTTCAAATACGCACTACTACTACTCTCAGGAGCAACACTTCCACCGCCGCCACTGCTAGTTATCTGGTTCTGGTGGAGACGGTTGGCGAGGAGGATTGTATCTTCGATGTGCGCCGTCGGATCTGTGAGCTCCCATGGGGACTTCGAGAAGTCCGTCCATGATGGAACACCGGTTGAAAACATCTGATCGAGAAAGTCATCGTGGTTTTGTCGTGTTGCGATTTGCGGAGAGAGTGAAGACGACGGCGATGCTCCTCCCGTCATTTCTCCCCTTTTTGGTTGATGCATGCTTCTCCGGCGATGTTGTGGCGGATGGACGGAGAAGGAGGAGGAGAGAGAGAGAAAGAAAGAGATAGACAGATAGATAGAGACGTGATGAGTGGGATTATGTTATAGTAGTAGAAATTGATGGAAGTAACATGGGATTTTATTACATTAAATTTTGTAATTTACCTCGCAAAATTTGGTAAATGGTAAATAATTTATTACTTTCGATCTGGACCCTTCAAAATTTAACGATCCAAAATATAATCAACCATCTAAAATCTAGACCTTTAAAGTTAAGTTAATTCTTATTCTAGTTTTTCTAGACCCTTAAAGTTAGGTTAATTCTTAATCTTCTTTGGTTTTGTAATCAACCATCTAAATTTTAGTTTTTGAAATTTAATTATAAAATTTAAAAATTATGGGTTGCAAGATGTAAAAATCAATAAATGCAAAAGTTGATTTATTTATTATTAGTACGATCTACTTGTAATTCAAATTCGGTAGGAACTTGTATTAAAAAACTATAATATCTAGGCTAATAGTGAGTTGAAATTCAACAGATAAAATTCTGACTCACCAAAAAGTATAGAAGATATAAATGTGAAAAATTGAATGACCCGAAAAGTCATATCCACAAGAGGATCTATCTCTTAAAAAAAGACTTCTTTTGAAAGTAAAAACGGTATGAGTATTCACTTACATGTAGTGGATCGAAAGATGATGACAGAGTTTTTCCTAGGAAAAGAAAAAAGATGCCAAGAACACACTAGGTTTTTTTCATCTTCCATTGTCCAAGACCCACTACGCGAGAACGATGAGACATAGTTCGTTCTAAAAAATATCGATTGAGACAGTCTCCAAAGGTTGTTGAAGGTCTAAACGATCGTAAGATTACTTGGCTGAATCAATGCGGAGGGTGTAGGGTGGATCGTATGTGATCACACCTCTTTTATTGTTTTGAAATTTATATATTACCAGATAGTTTAATTTAATTAAAAAAAAACAATAAATGCAAAAGTAAAAATTAATACTCCGATCACCCCCTCATTCCTTGAAATCGACAACCTTATCGTAAATTCGACAACCTCATCTTGATCGGCAAAATCGATAATCTTATCGCAAATTCGACAACTAGTTGTAGACCTGAACATGCAACTGATTGTAGACATATATGTAAGTAATTATTAGTAAAATACCTGAACATTAATTAGTAAAATATATACCTGGACGTGTAATTAGTTATAAACCTGAATATGCGATGATTTTTGACAGAGAAGAAAATTGTCGGAAAAAAATAACCGTCGAAAAAGAAAATATCAAAAAATAAAACGTCAGACATAACCAGAAACGACAGAAATCGCGACTCAGAAAGAGAAAGGATAAACATAAATAGAGGGAAATTAAACGTATAGATTCGATGGAAAAGTGAACATGGGTAAAGTGATAATTAAAGAGTAAAAGATATGGTTAAATAATTAGTTATTAAGATCGTTAGGTTTAAATGAAGATGGGTTTGTAAATTTAAAAAAAATAAAGCCAATATAAGGTTATAATAAAGACGGTAATTTTCAGGTGCGTCAAAATACGTCGTGTGCATCCTGTCCTTTAATTTTTAATCCAATAACTATAATAATGTACTGTACAAGACATTAACACATGTACAACGAAAAAGAATATACAACAAAAGACACTAATTCATGTACGACGAAATGTTAGGTACACTGGAAAAAAATTAAACAAAATTAATAAATTAAAATTACGAAAAAATAGCTAGGGTTTGGATAATAAATTAAATAGCTAGGGCTAATATATGAAGACCATGCATGTCAAATAAATAAATTTTAGTAAATTAACTTCATGAAGAGAATATTATCAATTATATTCTCCAAGTATATTTAAAAAAAAACAAAAGAAACCTTTCTTAGAAAGTTAAAACATTATAAAAGAGTACTTTTAATTTGATAAGGATAATGGATGATTTGATCATGTTTCATCTAACATTGAACAAAATGAGGTTTTGATCATATAAAAAAATAACAATCAATCAAAATTAGGGTCGAATCATGGGTAAGATATGAATTGGGAATGAACTTACCCAAGTATACTCTACTCTATTTGGTCAGGTAGAAAATATTCACTCTAATCACCCTACCCATTGTGCTCGAATTCGGGTAAAAAACATATAAGGAAAAAATAAAACCCTTATACCCATAGGCCATTCCCTAGTCGATTTGGTCGGGTAAAAAAACCTTCGGGTTCGGTCAAGTTAGGTAAAAATCTTTCGCCGGATGAAAAATCAGACATAATTCATGTTCATGTCCGGTCAAAAAAAATCGTATCTTATCGTGTCGACACGAAATGTTAGTGTGATACCCTTACATAAAAGACCCTCCTCAATATTAATGATTGAATCACCATTGTCCATTGACCATCATATATCTTCTTTTGCATAAAGGAAATGATATTTCAACTTTCAAGTCTAAACGCTCAAATAGAAGATAGACTCTTTGGAACAACTTTAGATATTTTTATTCAGTAAAAAAATAAGTAATGGCCGACCACAACTTTGCATGAATACTTTGCTCTGATTAACTTTTATCTTCTAATAATAATAAAAAAAATCAGAATCTACTTTATCCATTTCTTTCTCTCCCCAAGTCTTCAACTCTCCAAGGCTTCAATCTTCCTGCTCTGCATAAAATAAAAGAAGAATTATTTGATATGCAGAGAAAACAGCAAGACAGAAATATGGTCTTTAGCAAAAGAGAAATGACATGCTGCAGATTTCTTTTACCTAGTAAAGAGTAGTTAGTGGTCAGTAGTATTAGCCTGATAGCAAAGTGTTTTTGCTTTTAATGTTTAAACAGAAAAAACATAATAGCTATTCCAATTCATACAATATTCTACATTTATCATCCACAATCTATTCATATCCACTCTCCATATTTCAAAATATATTGATTCCTCCAAAAAAAAAGTTTAATTTACAGGACTTCAGCTGCTGGAAATTTTTAAAAAAAGTTCAAGATTTATGAAATAAAAAGACAAAAATCAGATTTATGTATTATTCAAACTTCAAAGGTGTCACATAGTTCAAACTTCAATGTTCAAATTTTTTTTGAGAAATTTTTAATATAAATATAAAAAAAAGTGTCACATACTCACATGACATTTCACCAAAAATTGAACTTTTTGGTGTTGAAAATCTCAAACATATTTCAAGATTCCTGATCAATAAAAAAAGCAAAAGAGAAGGACAGGAATCATGTTTTTTGGGGGTTCAAAGAAAAAAATTGAATTGATGATGAACTTTTTTTGAAGGGAAACACGCCCCCCCCACAAAGCTTCCATCTAAACAAAAAGGGAAGGATAAAATTCTAGAGTAACGTAAAAATATATCTCCATATAAATTGGTGTACGGAGCAAACTTGGGACTCCAGTAGTTTGATTAGTTGTGATAAACCTGTTCCAGCAGTGGCAGCAGGGGTGTACATAATAGTTCAATAAATTGTGAATATTATTAATTTATTATTAGTTAGCCCAAAACGCCTTATTTTCATGTATCCACCTTCGGATATTTTCGCCTTCAAGAATTTTTAAAAATAAAACATACTTTGAATCAGAGCAAAATCGTAAGTGATTAATGATTATTAAATAAGAAACAAGCTTTACATTAGTCGTTGTTATAGACAAATGAAGCTTTTAGTCAAATTTCCAGTTCAGTAAAAGAAGAGGAACTCCAGTACAATATTGTCTGGAAGGAATCTGATCATTTTAATAAATACTGGAAACTCGCTAAGAACCGATTTAACTTGAAGAACTACAACCTCAGTGTGACTGAGAAAAACATTCATTGACGGTGATGATCTTAAATGATTTTAAGCCCTTGAAGATGTTGAACAAAAAGATAATTAATATACAATCAGATAGATATAATGCTTACATACTATGATTCATCAGGATATGCTATGAAGCCTATGATGCCTTTGATTCAGAACTATCAGCTGACCAACTTTGATCTGTTGAAAGATCTAATGGTATGAATTTTGGAATTATGAAGGCAAGCGCCAAACAACCAACTGCAGCCATTACAACCCACCAAGCCTTATAAGGAATTCCAAATGATAGTTCATCGCAAACTGTACATGATCATCACAAGAAGCCAACGTAATAACAATCAAGCAGAGTTAATGTGATGCAAAGGAGTGCGTGAAACAAAAAAAATTATTAATCACTTGATGGGATCGAATTCTATATATTTATTTCATTTCTATATAACTTATAGAAATTTTTACCATTCATTTAGGATCATTTTACTTTTCAATTCTTACCATTTATATCTTAGTTTTACTTTTCAATATTTTACTTCAGAAAGAAAATATAAAGCAACAATCTAAGTTCAATTTTAGTTAATCTATGTTCAATTTTAGTTAATCTAAGAAACAAGATTTGGGAAAATAATTTTACAATTTAGATTCCTAAATAGAAAAATGGAATTATTAATCAAGATATAAATATATCTAATCATTTTGCAGAGTGAAAACTCAAAAGAGAAGCATGATTTCTGTATCGGAATGGAAAAAGAAAAGATAATCATAAGAATATTACCAATATTAAACAGCACAGCTTCTCTGTCCTTGACACCTGGTTTCGCAACAACACCAGAAGCTTTAGCAGTTACAAGAACATAATGTTCATGACTGTCTGGTCCCTGCATAATAGCACATAGTTTATATTTTATAGAAACTATATGCATTTGCAGATATCATACCGATTCATCAAAACTTGCTTTAAATATCAACTTCTCTGTATTGAGCAACTTTCTATCCTTCCCTAAAGAAAATCCCGACGAACCTTTTCTCAATTGAATTGTGAAAGCAGCAGGTATCTGATAAAAAGTTTCGTAGATTTTCAAGATCTTGAATGTCATAATGTGAAGATACAAATCAAGAAAATAAACTTACAGAAGCTGGGTATGATATCTTTATTTCATACCAAACCAAGTCCCTAAGACCACGAAGATGATAAAGCTGGCCTTCTGATTTCCAAGCTAAATTTTCCATTTCAAGCTCCTCACCAACATTCAATATCTTAATACCTGAACTGTACATGATGAAACACATAGTTCTTAAATTACAAAAATGTTTAAAGACAAGGCAATACATGTTTGTTGAAAATTGAAATCACTCACATGGCTTCATGATGAAATGATAGGCAGCCTACAATGAAGCATTGAACAAGAGAATGAAGCAGAAAATATCT
Organism: Zostera marina; assembly: GCA_001185155.1. Lineage (NCBI taxonomy): Eukaryota > Viridiplantae > Streptophyta > Magnoliopsida > Alismatales > Zosteraceae > Zostera > Zostera marina. Next base: position 40,315 of record LFYR01001802.1, on the reverse strand, counting down.
GTTATAAACAGACCCATATGCCATGAAGAAGACCTGTAACTCTGTAAGGTGCAGTAAAATTAAAAATATATCATAACTACATAGTTTTTTTTTTGAGAACATAACTACATAGTTGTAACTTGTAGAATAGCACCCTTTTGCAGATACATTAACATATATACTCAGATATAGAAATTCAGATAATTTGAATCTTGTTCTTGTCAGATGGGTTTCTCCTCCCGAAAAAGAAGAAGAAAGCTAGAATCTCTATTGAAACTTATTAAATCAGTTTTCACCTTGCTATTTTTAAACTATCTGAAAGGTCCATTTGGTTGTAGGAATGTAGGTATTTAAACTTTTTCAATTCTTGTAATTTTCCGCTGCAATACACTAATTTGGGTAAAAAAACCTCGTTCCCAAATTGCAAATTGTTTTCTTATTTCATCTATATCACTAACCTTAACCTTAAACCCTAATCAAATCATATTGAAAAGAATATTTAAAGATTGAAAATCAGAATGGAGATCGAAGTTCAAATTCAACTACATTTAAGAGAGTAAAAAACCTCACCTAGCGACGCAGATCGGCAGGACTACGATTTACCAAAATAACGACGTCGGTCGGCGGCGAGCAAGTACGCCCTTGAAGCTAGTGTAGAACTCGGATGTAATATTCGGATCTGAATCCGATCCGATTATGCATATCTTGTTGAACAGGTGGGTAGGTAGGAAAGGAACATGGCGTCTGGTCTTTTCCCCCTCATTTGCCGTCGTCAATGGCGGGCAGTGGGTTGGTGTGTTAATTTCTACGACTATAAATACCGTTTCTACACACAAGGTTTAAATACTCTTTCAGTTACTTTTTCTGTGTTTGACTGTTTGTGGAGGAGAATTGAACGATGGCGGCTACTTCGGCTACATCTACGTCTGCTCTGCTGTCGAAGCAGTTCGTCAAGGCGCCGAGGAGCACTGATGGAGGTGGATCGACGACGAGTCTAGCGTTCTTCAAACAATCCGATTTGCGGAGGTTTTCGTCGTCCTCTGGACTCCAGATCTCGGCGCGACCTCGCCGTTCGCTTGGTAGTTTCCGCTTGCTTTTTTTTAACCTTTTTTTCGGATGATTGCTTGTTGATTTTGTTTTTTAGGGCTATTACCGAGGGGTGGGGAGGGGGTGATTTTTTTTAAAAAAAAGTTAATTTTTATCTGGTATTTAAATCTGTTTGGATTTTGGACTCTTAACGTGATTTAAGACGATGCAATAAGAATATGGTTACTGAAGTCATGCAATAGGAATCATTCAGACGACCGAAACCTATATATGTATGGTTGGAGTGATGAGCAGAGCTGGATTGCAAAACCTAGCTCTAGATGTCATCATTAGCCGTCGGCCATTAAACCTAATGCAAAATGCTGGGGTGCATTACTAAATGCTGGAGTCTCGCAGTGATTTTTAATTGAGAGGGATTCTTGCTATTTGAATAGTGTGGCAATCTGGACTGTTATTTTTTAATCTCGAAATATCGAAAATATTTGATCTTGATTCTGTAATGTTTAAGTTTTTAAATCTTCCTGCTTAAAATGTGGAATTGTTTTGAAGAAATTTAGTATATTTTTAACATCATATTTACAATGGCAGAGGTTCAGGCCAATGGAAATGTTTTTGGAACCAACTTTTCGGTCTCGACGTTTGGAGAATCTCATGGAGGTGGTGTTGGATGCATCATTAGTGGATGCCCACCTAGAATTCCACTCACTGAAGCTGATATTCAAGTCGAACTTGACCGAAGGTACTTTTTTTCCTAAACTATTTTAAGATAACCTGTGGAGATTTACACATTGATGTTTTTTTCCAACTTCCAAGTTAAGTATTTTCACATTTTAGCTTGTCTGATACGAAAATTAACATTTCAGGAGGCCGGGACAAAGTAGAATTACCACTCCAAGAAAGGAAACCGACACATGCACAATAAGTTCTGGGGTTGCTGATGGTAAATTCTTCTTCTTCTTCGAATCTTTTAGGTTGCTATTGCATGCAATTCGTTGTAGGATTCTTTTGATGTAATGAAATTACCATACTATATTGCAGGGGTAACCACAGGAACTCCAATTCATATCTTTGTACCCAACACAGATCAAAGAGGGCATGTGAGTATACTTATAAACTTATGCCATCCTTTTTATTATTATCATGGCATAAAAATAGAATCATAAATATGTTTTTTAGTTGCAAAAAGTCAAAAACCTAAATTATTTTAACAGATGGTTCCAACTGCAATTTTTTATTTCAAACATCTGGCTAACAAACAATATGATAAAATGATTTGCACTGCAATGATAAGCATTAAGCAGTACTGATGTTTTAAAGTAACTTCATATTTGCAATTTGTATCAATATTCATTTTCCCTTTTTATAATGTTATATTTACAGGATTACACTGAAATGTCAATTGCATACCGCCCTTCCCATGCTGATGCAACGTATGACTTTAAATATGGTGTCAGATCAGTACAGGTATTTCTTTTCTACCATGATCAATCGTTGTTTATTTCTCTTTAATATATTACAGCAACTTGATTGATATACTTGTACTATAATGCCTTAATGGTATTGCTTTTCTTGTGTGCAAGTTTGTGATACAATTTATCTGTGTATTTTACATTACCAATTGCTAAATATGATTGATGATTTTGACTTCTGATGAATAATTACGCTAGTTGAAATATGTAATTATGATTTACGTATACTTCTAATGGTTAGAAAATGCATGTTTTTATCATCTTTAATCTAATTTAGACATATTTCCCATGTTTCAAATGTTGTTATTAGGGTGGTGGTAGATCTTCCGCAAGAGAAACTATTGGAAGAGTCGCAGCTGGAGCTGTTGCTAAAAAGATACTTAAGATGCATTCAGGGATTGAGGTATGTTTTCATTTTTTTGGAATGCATGTCTATTGTCACATCCAGGATAATCATAATTATTTTATAATATGATTGACAAATTGTATGAATTAAAGAATATTGGAGGGAGGACTCACTCGTACAGTCCTACATGTAATCGTGATTTGAAAATTTGAAATCTATGTTGTTGCTGCAAGTCCCTTATTTAATGTTCTACTGTCGCATGATGAGCAAAATAAAATAATAAAGAGTTACAGACCTGAACGATTTTGAGTCATTCAATGGGTATGAATTTGAGTATTTGGCAAAATAATGGTATTGTCTTAAAAGCAATGGATTTTTGTCAATTTTATGAAGTTCAATTCGATTTTCTTTTCATGTCATTTAATATATGCATTAATCTTCCCAATGTTAACGTCAATAATTATAATTTTAAATATCTTGATGATTTTCTGGTCTTTCAGCTTACAAATGCAGTGTATTTTTTTTAGTGACTGAGAATGACATTTTTTTTTTTTTTTGAAGCAATTAAATTTCATTAGAATAAGGCTAATGCCAAGTTTACAAAATAGAGAATAGAAATAAAAATAGAAGTAAACTGAGAATGACATTTTGTGCGACAATAATTGACAGTATTCTCTTTTCAGATTCTTGCATATGTCTCTCAAGTGCACAAAGTTGTGCTTCCTGAAGGAGTTGTAGACAATGATGCATTCACCATTGATCAGGTTTGTCTTCCATTACTCTTTTTAAAATTATCTTGATATGATTACAAGACTCTACTTCCCATCGTCATTTGGAATTCATTGGATTATGGTGTTTGAAATCTTATCAGGTTGAAAATAATATAGTTAGATGTCCAGACCCAGAATATGCAAACAAGATGATCGATGCCATTGATGTTGTCAGAGTGAAAGGAGATTCTGTTGGAGGCGTTGTAACATGCGTTGTGAGAAATACCCCATGGGTATGAGTTTTATGATTTTACATGCTGCTTGCTTAGACCTCACTGTGATCATTTCTCCTTTATAATATAAAATTTTTATTATGTTGCAGGGTCTTGGTTCACCTGTTTTTGATAAGCTTGAAGCCGAACTTGCAAGAGCTTGCATGTCACTACCTGCAACAAAGGGTTTTGAAATTGGCAGTGGTTTTGCAGGTAGAAAGGATGTATTACTTGGATTCCGTTAGACTGTTACTCGTTTGCAACCTAAATTTTCACGGATATTTCAATGCCTGTTATGATGTGCAGGAACATTTATGACTGGTAGTGAACATAATGATGAATTCTACACAGATGAAAATGGCCTAGTCAGAACAAGAACAAACCGATCTGGGGGAATTCAGGTTTGATTTATTTTTTAGTCAATTGTTATTTGTTACTTGTTCTTATTATTGCCATTTTCTTTTTTGTGGTGTAGGGAGGAATATCTAACGGTGAAACAATATATATGAGAGTGGGATTTAAACCAACTTCTACAATTACGGTAACATCCTACACACTGTGTTGTGCTTCCCATTCCTTGGTTCTCCTTAAAGTAGAAATCCCCCCAATGTGATTTTGATTGTAAATCCTAAATGGGTTTTGCAGAAGAAGCAAAAAACTGTGACTAGAGATCATAAGGAAACCGACCTTATAGCACGAGGCCGCCATGATCCATGTGTTGTTCCTCGTGGTGAGTTTGGATGCTTGATACTATATTTATTACTCTGTGAACATATGACACAAACCTCAATTAAAAGTTCTTGAATTTTTCATCAAACCTTAAATCGATCTTAAAGCTTTTCTCACACTTTTCCACAGCTGTACCAATGGTTGAGGCTATGGCGGCCCTGGTGATCATGGACCAATTAATGGCACAAAAAGCGCAATGTGAAATGTTCCCTCCCAGTTCTCTGCAACAAACTGATAACTCGATCCACCTGGATTCCCATGAAGTGTCAAATCCTGTTTAAACTGCCCATAAGTTAATCTTTGCCTTCAATAAAATGAAGTGAAGAACAAAACAACAGATCTGAGAAATAAAAACACCTGTAGGATGTAGTTGTACTCTTCTCAATCGATCAAGGTGTGATTGTTTGGGAGCATTCTGTTCAGAACAAGATTTGTATTGTTTAGAAGTATTTTTTTATGGAATTAGAGATTTTCAAACATGTTATGATTTTGGTCTTCCAACTTTGATGTTTCATGTTTGCTCTCATGTTTTACACAAGGTGGTTAGCTGAACTGGTCATAGTAACTATTAAAGTTGCTGAAGGTTTAGGGATTTAGTTTCATTTAATTTCCATCACGAGTGTTGTACTAGAGTCGTATAATATATCACCAGTTAAATCGTGGTGAAAATTAAATAAAAACTACATACACAAAAAGATTAGAATCTTGAACTCTCAGCCGTCTTAATAGTTATATCAAGTATTGTTAATCTCTTTTTTTTAAACAATTAAAATTTTATTTAAAAAATAAAGGTAATGTTCAATTTACAAAGAAAAAGAGTATAGAAATAAAACAGAAGTATAAAAAATGAACAAAAACTCATTAACACTCTTCTATTAACTAGGTAATCTAGTTATACAGTAACTAAATACGTTGTCACAGGAAGGAGGTTGGTCTTTCATACTTCCATCATAAATGTCTCTAAAGAATGACAACAACTCTTCTTATAATACACTGAATCAAATGAGAGACTGATGTCTTTAATAACTTCTTTAAGAACTACCTCAGGAGTCCTACTAATTTGTTACTTATATCTTTAGTTTTTTTCTGTCCATATATGTCACGACAAAAACCTAATAGCAGTCTATAGTAGTCCCTAAATGAGAGAGTGATAATCTCCTTGTGTAACTATTAAGTTCTACGTGTGAACTTGTTATATGCCAAATTAAGATGAAAGCTGAATATAATTAGGCAAATCCAACAAATTAACAAAGAGAAATCTATATTCTTTTCAGCACCTCATATTTCATTGGACGTAATTCCACCACCTTCATCGTCTCTGTTTAGGATGGAAATCTGAAATCAACATAAACATCAACAGGCAAACAGTTTGATTTCATAATTTCATAACATTACAGATAACCATGGCTTGTTCTTCCTTCACCTGCACAAACATTGCCACATTCTTTCTAATCTCCTCCTCTCTATACCTTCTTCTCTTCTCCCCTTTGATCTCATGTCATGAAGATGTTCATATCCAGAAATTAGTCATCAATGTCTGCAAGAAGACCCAATATGAAGATATCTGCTTTGATACATTCGAAGAATCTGCAAATGCAAAGGGTGTGACCGACGTCAACGCCCTCGCTCGTGTTGCCATCGCTTCCATTATGAAAAGAACCAATGGGAAAGGAAAACTTCACTTTGAAAAAATCTTTGGAACATCAAAGGCTGAAATTTTCCAAACACGCTATGAGGAAATCAATGCAGACCTCAAAATGGCATTTGAAACTCTCAAGAAAGAAGGATACAAACCTGAAGATGTCATCAAGTATCTTGAATCAGCATTGTTTGAAGTGGAGGAATGCCAGAAGGTATTCGATGAACATGACAAATCTGTGAATGGAAAGTTAATGGAGAAGGCATCTGCTGAGAATTCAGAAATCTTGGCGTTGTGTAATAATGCCATTTCGATCTGCCAGAATCTTCCTGCATGAGTTAAGTATATGGCTGTGCAGGTTCCAGGGAAGATTATACAATAAAATATTATGGTCCAGTTCTTAATTGTAATAGTTAATCAGATTAACATTCTTTAAAAGCCATGTACTTTTCTTCTTCTTCTTCTTTATATTTATCAACTTATTATGCTATTACTTATTATAATTAGATGGCGAATCATGATTTTACATACACTTTCAGAATTTTTAATGAATTAATTTACTATATCTTCAAGAACATAGAGTTCCTGATTAATGATAATCCAGAAGATTCTCCAATATAAAGGTCTAGTTTAAGTCTTCTAAAACTGCAACAATCTGGCAATAAGATGACAAATTATGTTATTTTTATGGCACTGGCAAATTTCAATATTCAAAAATCAAAAGACATTATGTTTATAATATATTCATGTCCATAAACACCAAATAGTTACAGGTTCAATTCACAAACATCATCACCCTGTTAAATGATAACCATCACCAACCTTTCTTACTTTCTATCGAAAACTAGTTAAGTAGCTATGCCACATATCCGCATAACATCCATCACGGCACAATGCAGCGATGGACGCCGATTAAGGGGCGGCACGATGGACGGCGATTTTTTGGGAATGGCAATGAAATTTTTTGGGATGTCTGTCGATTTGGCCGTGGTTTTTTTTATAAAATCCCCAAACTTTCGTGGTGGAAATCCACCACTAAATGTGCGGTTATTTCCACCGTGAAAAAACGAATGGCTTTTTTCGATTAATTCCCCTCGAACTTTTAGTGACAGATTTTCGCCACCAAAAATCAATTTAATTGAGCAATTGGGTCGATTTGGGGGGATTTGAAATTTTGGACGGGATTTCTTTCGTGACGAAAATCCGCTATTGAGAATTTTAAAAATCCACCCTCTTGTCCATACCTTTTCGTGGCGGTTTATAAATAACAGTGACGGATTTCTACCATCAAATTAAAGTGCAGAACTATTCGTGGGGGAATTCCATCACGAAAAGTCCGTCATGCAAAGTCTTTTTTTTTGTAATACGGAATCATACTTGGATCATATCAACCGTATCTGGAAAATCGGACAAATAACTCAATGAAGGTGGAAAGACCCGTATAGGAATGGGAGGGGATTTTAGGACAAGTAGACTTTTTCAGATCAACTTCAGGACAGGTCGATTTGACAAAGTGGCTGAGCCATGGACCATGGTACTAACAATATCAAAAAATCAAAATACATGTACATATAACTTTATTCTTCATGTTCCTTTTAAACTGATATGTTCTGTGCCATTCATAAAGAAATGAAAAACAGTTAAGACTTAAGACCAAAATAAATGAGCAACACTTGATAAAAGGTGGGTTGAGTGGTTATTGTCATTAGTCAAGGACTTGTTGTTTAGCCCATGCACTTGTGATACGGGATCAAATCCGGTATCGTAGACGGTGATGATGAAGGGCTAATTTCTAGCTAGAATAACCCAAACAGAGATGAACTGATCTGGCCGGTCTATTCAATATAGTTTATTTTCTGGACTGCGATGAACAAAAACAGAGTTTCTGGTCAGAATATAGTCTGGCCGGCGACGAACGGAGAAGATGGCCGGTGAACACGACGGACAGGAGGCTACGGCGATTGGCTGCGATGATGAACGGATGTGTTGGGAGGATGTCGGCGGTTATGGAATGGAGAGGATGGAATTTGGGGAATCTTTTATTTTAATTTTTTTATTAAATGACTCACAATATTTACAATTGAGCCCTTTTATAGGGTAAATTACATAAGGGTGTATAATAGAAATTCTCCAATTAAAACTATACAAACAATATCACACATCTAATCTAAACTTAAGGATCTAATTGCAAATTAACTCTTAATTAAATTACCTGCCCATATCATAATTGGCAGTCCAGCCTGGAGCCCTCTTGGAACGGCTCTCCCTCACCTGGCGGCTCTGATCTAATTTTCCTTTTCTCTGTTCGCTTTCTTTTTCTTTAATTTCTTCTTCTCCGACGACCTCTTCACTGAGCTCATGGTTCTTCTTCAGATCTTCTATTATCCCAGCCATGTCTATCCGCTTCGTATCAACTTGGTCCATATGGGTCTCAATCATTTTGGTACGATTGACGATCGAGAAGGAGTCTAGGTTAGGAAAATGAAGTTTGCGATAGTATCGGTTATTATCGTTAGTTCAAATAGAACCATTTTCACCTTAATTGAGCTATACATACTTCAAGCAACTTCACATGGTATCAGAAGGTTTAGGCAACAACTACCATTTTGAGAATATGTAGTAAGTGATCGATGGTATCAGGGGGGCCTAATTTTAAAAGCATTTCAAAAATTAAATAAAAATATTTTTAATTTGATTGTCAGGACCTTCAACCCTGATCTTAATGATGTGATTCCGTTGGGCTACCGAGCGGCAAGGAAGGACTTGGAGGCAATCGTCGCTCCGTCGGAAGCAGGGGATCCGACCGCAGTTCGCAGACCGACTCGAGCCACCCGGAACCCAGCCTGGATGAAGGATTACGTCGTCGGGTCCGAGCCAAGTGGCTAACCAGATTCTTGGGAAAATTAATTAGTAGTCCCTAGCTAAATTTAAAACTTGAAATTTTAATTAGTAATCCCTGAACTGTTTTAAATTCCCATCCGAGTATTTTATATATAATGCTGTAAGACAATCATTTGAGATATTGAAAAAAATTACAGAAATTATTTCCCCCAAATTCACTCCCTAACATTCTGTCGCCCCTTCATCCACCCTCACCGCCGCCATATCATTCACTTCCTAACATTTTGGTGCTTTCAAAATTTTCCTTGGACTCTAAATGAACAGGATGCCTGCAGCAGCTCAAGATATCGATTTGGCAAACCACCCAGATTTCATACGCTTACAAGGTCTCCAAATGTCCCAAATCCAGGAGATGGGAGAGTTTCGAGCAACTGTAAACAATAATTTCCTGCAGTTGAGCAAACAAATTTCAGATCTATGTGCAACCATGAGTAGGAAGGAACCTCCAGATCCAATTAATGCCCAACCAATTGCAACAAGGAGAGCAGAAGTTGAACAACCTGGGAAATATTGCAAATCTGTGGTAAACCTTGATAATCCATGTTATGCTATGAATATTTTAAATGATCCTAATTATGTTCCAGCAAAGCATATTAAAGTGAATATGCCAAGGTTTGATGGCTCAGACGCTGAACACTGGTTATTTGCAGTACGTAGATACTTTATTTTTAACAAAGTTCCTGAGGACCAGAAGTTGTTGATTGTGTCATTTCATTTAGATGGGGTGGCAAAAAAGTGGTTTGCATGGATGGAAGCGAGTAACATGTTAACTACTTGGGAAAATTTTGTGGATGCTGTGGTCAGAAAATTCACAACCTTACACTATCAACTTCCTGGTGGAAAACTAAGTAAGCTCAAACAAGAGGGAAGCTTAAGTGACTATCAAAGCAAATTTGAGGAGATGTGCACCAGAGTCTTAGGTCTTCCGGAATATTTTATCCTTGAAATGTACATTTCAGGATTAAAGGAAGAATTGCAAACAGATGTTATACTCAGTAAACCTTCTACAATACATGAAGCAATGGAGATATCAAATCTGATTGATGCAAAGAAAGGTGTCCACAAAACTGCTGTTTACAAGCCATTTCATGCCAGGGATACACCACAACCACCACATGCTAATAAGGTTGCTCCATTGCCTGGTATTACTGTTCCACAGATTGCCAATGAAGGACCGAAAGGATTTAAACGATTATCTCCAGCTGAAAAAGCAGAAAAAAAGACCAAGGGATTGTGCTTCAACTGTGATGAGAAATTCATACCTAATCATAATCAAGTTTGTAAAGGCAGGCAGGGTAAATTGTTTAGACTATCAGCAGATGAAAGTTGTCTCGAAGAAATAGAAGACCAGGAGACAGTGGATGAAAATATTGAGGATTTGCCTACACTGGTGACAGGGGCCCCAACAGAAATTTCACTTCATGCCTTCGAGGGCCATATTAGCTCCAATACTATAAGATTGCATGGCATAATTTCAAATAAGTCTGTAAGTGTCTTGGTGGACACAGGATCAACCCATAATTTCATGCAAAAGGATGTTGCAATAGCCTTGAAGTTGACAATTGAACTTATTGTCCCCTTTAATGTGTCCACAGGCAGCGGAGAGAAGCTTATGTGTATTGAAATTTGCAAAGGAGTTGAGATAATTATACAAGATACCCCTATTACGATGGATATATTTTTACTAGACATGGCTGGAGCCAATATGGTGATAGGAATTCAAGGCATGAAAACCTTGGGCCCAGTTACATTTGATTTTGAAAAACTTGTGATGGAATTTATGTGGAAGGGAAACAAGGTTAACTGGTAAGGTCTGGCATGGATTTCCGATGATCCTTTAACTGTGGGGCAGCTCAAGTGCTTGGTTGCGTCATCTCAAGAGGTATATTTGTGTTATATGGAGAAAAATGAAAACAAGGAAATAACTGTCCTGGAGTCACCAAACCCAGCAATTACAGCAAAAATTCAGGAATACAGTGACATCTTTGAACCTCCTACTGAGTTACCTCCTCAGAGAAAGATTGACCATTTTATCCATCTTGAGCCCAATTCTAAGACAGTAAATGTTCGACCTTACAGATACCCTCAGTTCCAAAAAACTGAGATTGAGAAGCTGGTTACTGAGATGCTAAATCAGAATATTATAAAACATAGCAATAGTCCCTATTCTTCACCAGCTCTACTAGTCAAGAAGAAAGATGGTGGATACAGATTATGCGTGGATTATAGGGCATTAAATGCCTTAACAGTGAAAGATAAATATCCCATTCCAACTGTGGATGAATTATTGGGTGAGTTAAAGGGATCAGCAGTCTACTCCAAGCTTGACCTGAGATCTGGATTTCATCAGATCAGAGTTCATCCCCCTCATACAGAAAAAACGGCATTTCGCACCCATCATGGCCACTTCGAGTTTCTAGTGATGCCATTTGGCCTTACTAATGCTCCTGCTACATTCCAAGCATTGATGAACTCAATTTTTGAGGAACACTTGAGGAAGTTTGTGATAGTATTTTTTGATGACATTCTAGTGTACAGTGCATCAGCTGAAGAGCATGTCAGTCATCTTGAATGTGTCTTTGAGGTTCTTCGAAAAAATAAGCTACTGGCCAAGCTTTCAAAATGCTCCTTTGGAAAAGAATCTATGAACTTTTTGGGCCACATTGTTGCAAAGGATGGGGTGCATCCAGATCCCGACAAAATTCAAGCTATGACGGATTGGGAAGTGCCTAAGACCATTAAAAGGCTGAGAGGTTTTTTAGGCCTTACGGGCTATTACAGGAGGTTCATAAGAGGTTATGCTCAAATTGCAGCCCCAATGACTGATTTGTTGAAGAAAAATTGCTTCACATGGGAACAGAAAGCCTATGACAGTTTTGTAAAATTAAAACAGGCCATGGTAACTGCACCAGTCTTAAGATTTCCTGATTTTACAAAGCAATTCAGTGTTGAAACAGATGCTTGTCAGAGTGGCATAGGGGCTGTATTATCACAAGAAAATCATCCAATCTCTTATTTCAGCAGGAAATTATCGGGAAAAATGAGTTCAGCTTCAATCTATGTGAAAGAGATGTTCGCTATTACTTCTGCAGTAGGAAAGTGGAGACACTATTTATTGGGATCTCACTTCATAATTAAGACTGATCACAAGAGTCTTAAAAATCTCCTCTCTCAATCAATTCAAACACCGGAGCAACAGATATTCCTTTGTAAACTTCTAGGGTTCGATTTTAGTATCATCTACAAACCCGGTAGGGAAAATGTCGTGGCAGATGCTCTTTCCAGGTCCTTCGAGGAGGATAGAGAAGAAGAAATTATATTCACCAGCAACTCCTTGGGGTGCCCTGGTTCCTTACTATCTATCACTGGCCCTATTCCAACATTGTTAGAGGAACTAAAGGTTGAAAACCACATTAACCCTTACTCTCGGGATCTACTTCAAAGACACTCTACTGCAACTCAAGGGTCAGAAGGTTATATGGTCAGAAATGGCACCTTATTCTACAAGGACAGGTACTTTGTCAATAAGAATTCAACCCTTATCCCTAAAATACTTTTTGAAGGTCATGATTCATTAATGGGAGGTCATGGTGGAGTACTTAAGACAAAACAAAGGATAGCAAAAACATTTTATTGGCAAAACATGGGATCTACCATCAAAGAATATGTAAAAAATTGTGTTACATGCCAACAGATGAAGCCATCAAATTCCAAGCCAGCAGGACTTTTAATGCCGCTTCCTATTCCTTCTAAAATTTGGCAAGATATCACGATGGATTTTATAACCAGCTTACCCAAGGTAGAAGGTAAATCAGTGATAATGGTGGTGGTTGATAGGTTATCCAAATACGCACATTTCAGTGCCCTACCAACAGATTTTACTGCTCATAAAGTCGCTGAAGTTTTCGTGCGAGATGTTATTAAACTCCATGGGATACCTACCTCGATTGTCTCCGACAGGGACAAGGTTTTTACCTCTAAATTCTGGAAGGATTTACACAAGCTCAGTGGTACCAAACTGAATTTCTCATCAGCATACCACCCACAATCGGATGGACAAACAGAAGTGACAAATAGGATCCTGGAAATGTACCTAAGATCATATTGCCATGATTGCCCCAGAAATTGGCTAAAGCTATTACCTTGGTCAGAGTTGTGGTATAACTCAAGCCATCACTCCTCTATAGGTATGACACCATTTTTGGCTCTCTATGGGAAGGAATCATCTGAAATTCCACACTACACTGAGGGAGACTCACAGGTCGATGCTGTTAACACTAATTTGAAGCTACGAGAAGAAACATTACAAAAGATCAAGCACAATCTGGAATTGGCACAGAACAGGATGAAACATCAGGCAGACAAAGGAAGAACGGAGTCATCCTTTGAGGTGGGAGATTGGGTGTTGGTGCGATTAACACCCTATAGGCAAGCAACTGTGGCACATAGACTACATAACAAATTGGGGAAAAAATACTTTGGGCCATATCAAATCTCTAAGAAAATAAATGAGGTAGCATATCAGTTAAACTTACCAGCCGGAAGCAGAATCCACCCCACGTTCCATGTCTGCAAATTGAAGAAATTCCATGGTCCTCTTCCTGAAATTGTTGATGCGGCAGAGCCTATAGTTGCAGTAGAGAATCAACCTGTCATTTATCCTATGGCTATATTAAATCGCAGGTTTATATTACAAGGAGGAAAGCAAAAGAAGGAGCAGGTATTGATAAGATGGAGTGGAACCATACCTGAAGACGCATCGTGGGAATGGGTCGAAGACGTCCGGCGTTTCTTCCCAACTATCGAACTTGAGGACAAGTTCAATCTCGAAGGCGGGAGAGATGATGTGATTCCGTTGGGCTACCGAGCGGCAAGGAAGGACTTGGAGGCAATCGTCGCTCCGTCGGAAGCAGGGGATCCGACCGCAGTTCGCAGACCGACTCGAGCCACCCGGAACCCAGCCTGGATGAAGGATTACGTCGTCGGGTCCGAGCCAAGTGGCTAACCAGATTCTTGGGAAAATTAATTAGTAGTCCCTAGCTAAATTTAAAACTTGAAATTTTAATTAGTAATCCCTGAACTGTTTTAAATTCCCATCCGAGTATTTTATATATAATGCTGTAAGACAATCATTTGAGATATTGAAAAAAATTACAGAAATTATTTCCCCCAAATTCACTCCCTAACATTCTGTCGCCCCTTCATCCACCCTCACCGCCGCCATATCATTCACTTCCTAACACTTAACTCTAACCCTTCTATGCTTGGTCAGGTACTAAGGTAATCAGTTTGCATCTCTATTATATATTATTTCTATTATATATCAATTATTCACAATAATTAAATTTTTTTATTATATATGAATTTTTATTCATATTTTATTAAAATTTCAATGATTGATTGCCAATAATGTGATTGTTTGAATCTGGTGAAGGGATCAACTAAAGATTCCTTTAGCACATACATATGGTACTCTATAATTGGAAGGCGACACTCCGACCCATGTGGGAGACCTTATCTACCTTTTCAGGTCAATTTTAAAGACAATAATGCATACAAATAGATTAATTCAACTGATCTGACCACAGTAAAAAGATAATAAGATTTTGTCTGATGCGCGTGGTATCAAAATGTATTTGAAACTTTACATTGGTGTGGGTATGAGTTGGTTTGAATGAATTATTGGACTAGGTTCAATGAACTTTCATGTGATTACTTGATTATAATTTATTGACTAATAATCCAACGTGGTATCAGAATAGAGGAGTATAATTAATGTGGAGATTAATTGCATGTTTATAGTTGGGTTAAATTCAACCGACCTATTTAGTTGAATTTTGTTGACTAACATAACATGGTATCAGTAAAACTAAAACTTAACCGTACATAATGCCACGTGTTTAACAGTTTCGAAATTTGATTACATTCCTGAACGAGCGAACGGTCGATATTTCTTTTTATATAAAGGATTACGTAGGATCTATAGTGGCAAACATGTAATAAATTAACGAGTCATGGGTGGGTGAGTGGGTCGTTGAGTGGGTGGAGTTCTATATAAACGTGGTCGCCGGAGTCTAATCTTACAAGTTAGTAGTTACAGACCCTAAGAAGACAGACCTGTCTGTATTTTTCAAATCTCTCCTTTCCCCGGAACTGCAAGAAGCGGCGGAGCCGCCCCAGGGAATGTGGAATGATCGCTTCCAGATCTGATGGTGAACTCCGCGGCAAACGGCGTCTGGGACGCTCATGCCACCGCAAGCATATCGCGGACGGGTGGCCTAACGGTTTCTTTCGGCAACGTTCTCCGTTGGTGATTTATTAGCACTTTCTTCTTCTTCTTTTTTTTTTTTTTCTTCTTCTCTTTGTTGAAAAAATGGACGATGGAAAGACAATCCTCCATGGAAAATACGAGATCGGGAAGATCCTAGGTCAGGGGACCTTTGGGAAGGTTTACTTGGCACGGGAATTGAGGACGGAGACGAATGTGGCGATGAAGGTGGTTGGGAAAGAGATGGTGATGAAGGTGGGGATGACGGAACAGATCAAACGTGAGATTTCAGTTATGAAGATGGTGAGGCATCCAAACATTGTCGATCTCCATGAGGTGATGGCGAGTAAGACGAAGATCTACTTCGCGATGGAGCTCGTTCGTGGCGGCGAGCTTTTCTGTAAGGTTTCTCGCAACGGACGTCTCAAGGAGGAAGAGGTTAGATCATATTTTCGCCAGCTTATCTCTGCCGTTGATTTCTGTCACTCGCGTGGAGTGTACCATCGAGATTTAAAGCTGGAGAATCTTTTGTTGGATGAGATGGGGAATCTGAAGATTGCGGATTTCGGACTCACTGCTTTTGCGGATCATCTAAGACCCGACGGATTACTACACACAACCTGCGGAACTCCGGCGTACGTCGCACCGGAAATCATACAGAAAAAAGGTTATCATGGCGCGAAGGTCGACGTCTGGTCATGTGGTGTCATTCTCTATGCTCTTCTTGCCGGATTCCTTCCATTCCAAGATGGTAATCTGATGAACATGTACAAGAAGATAAACCGAGGGGACTTCAAATGCCCACCGTGGTTCTCCACTGAATCGCGTCGTCTCATCACTAAACTCCTCGACCCCAATCCCAACACCAGAATCACCATAGCGAAACTTATCGAAACACCGTGGTTCCGGAAATCCTCCTCTCGAAGATCACAAGAAGAACCAAGCGTCGAAGTAAACGACAAAAGCCGGTGGGGGAAGGACAAACCGAAGTGCCTGAACGCTTTTCACATAATCTCTTTATCCGAAGGGTTCGATCTCTCGCCGTTGTTCGAGGATGGTAGAAGGGAGGAGGAGGAGATGCGTTTCGCGACAAGGGAGCCGGTCAGTGGCGTGATATCAAGATTGGAAGGAGTGGCGGCGAAATCCGCTGGAAAATTTAAGCTCATGAAGAGCGAGAATGGGGTTCGGTTGGAAGGTTCGGAGAGAGGTAGGAAAGGAAGATTAACTATCGCCACTGAGATTTTCCTTGTGGCGCCCTCTGTGTTGGTTGTGGAGGTGAAGAAAGACGGTGGGGATGCTTTGGAGTACCGGAGCTTTTGTAGCAACGAACTCCAACCAGCGTTGAAGGATATAGTTTGGGCTTCGTCGGAGTCTCAGGCTACTGCAGTCTGATCTTCTGTAGATCCAACGGTTGCAATTCGTTCGATCTTTCATTATCGTGTATTCCATCCATCTTCAAGTTGAATAAATTATCTAAGCGATTGATTTCGTGTCAGATTTTTAACTCATTAGTGTCTGTTCTATGAGTCTGACTCCATTTTTAGTTTTTGATTTATCAACTCTAAAAGTAAAAAGTCCATCAGTTTTCTATTTTTATTTTTTCATATATTCTTTTCTATTTTAAGTGTTATACACTTATACTAAATTTTTTTAAGTTCCATTCCTAAGTCTCCGACCTGAAACCTTCTTGAGGTGGACGGACTTATTGGGCCGGGCTGGTCCTGATGGTCCCGGTCTGTTGGACAAAGGGTATTTTCAGGAATGATGTCCAAGACAAATCGTCCTTGACTCGAGGTCAGCACTAGTACTCCAACTATGTAAATGATATACAGTAATGCGAATTCGAATATGACAATTCAGATTTTTCGGATTCGGATACTTGAATTGAAATCTCGGATTCGGATATCCAAAAAAACCGCCGATAAAATCCGAATTCATTTAAAATTTTTAGATTCGGATATCCGGATAAATATATAATAAATTAATATTATTATATTATAAATCATTAAAAAGTTTTAAACCTAATTACCTAAGTTATAATTATAAATCTTTATAACTTATTAACTTATAATTATTAAATTCTAACACTAACCCTAAAGTTATCTGGATTCGGATTATCCGGAAATCTGGATAATTTATTCGGATTCGGATTTTCAAATCCGGATTTTCTTCGATCAGATTCGGATATCCAGATAATTATTCAGATTCGGAATCCGACCGATATACATCCTTAACTCGAACCCGATCCAAACCGTTCAGTCGGGTCAGGTAGTGGGTCGAGAATTTTATATTTATGACTTATGAATAAATTTTAAATTTATAAGGTCAACTTCAGGTGTTATAATTAAGGGTGAGAACGGGCAGGTCGCGGCCGGCCGGGCGGGGGCTATAAGAGTGGATGTGAGGTTAGCCTAACTTTAATTTTAATTTTCGTTGATATTTAAATGAATTCGATTTTTTTTTTGTTTTTAAATTTATTTATAGAACCTTAATATTTTTATAGATCTTGATCTCTCACCGTTTAATTCTTGATCTTCCATAATCTCTCTATTTTTTCACAATTTTGATTTTCCTCCTATCTTTATTTTCAACCATTTTTGTCTTTAACAATCTCATCAGCCAACATGTAACAAACCCATCAATCTTTAACCAACATTTTTTAATCTTAATCTGTTCAATCTTCAATATACAAACAACTATTTGAAAATCCTGAACACGAAACTAATTATAATCCTGAATATGCAATTAATCGAAAAAATCGATGGAAGGATTGATCGGAGACAGAGACTCTCACCGATCCTGTTGGAAAAGCATGACCTCAGTTTATTCTTATTACGGTTGTTGTTTCCTTCTTATTGCTTGTTACTCGATGAATACGGACTCTTGACATATGAAATTAAAATATTTTCCTATTGAGGACACGATAGTTTCTACCTCGTTTTTTATATTGCATAATTAAAAAATAAATAACAGGAGTCTTAAACACCGGATCTTTTTTCGAATTCTCTTCATGGAAAGCTAAACGTCATTTTAAATTTAGAATTTAGTGTTTTAGATATATTATGTTTGTTATGTAGATAAATAATAATTCTTTTTGAGATAAAAACTATAAATTGGTCTCAATTAGTTATCATTCTGCACTTCATCTTCACTTTCAATTGCAAAAATTGGACCGATTACGGTTTAAGAGGGAAGAGGTAGATTCCGGCTCAGACAGTGTTCGGAATTTTAGACGGCGAGGAAAAGAGAAATCAAACAGGAGTGCGAAACCCTAGATTTCCATCGGAAACAGAGCGAACAATGGAGGAGGAGGACATCGATCGGGCTGTCATGGCGTATTTGAAGAAAAAAGGGTTCAAGGACGCTGAACGAGTTCTTGTCGAAGAGAGGAATAAAGTTCAGAATAACAATGTTGTTTCTCTCACTGATCCCAACATTGGAAAACAGATTCTTTCCTTTGCACAGTTAAGGATTAGCAATTAGCTTGGATGTTGTTTTTGAATGTATGAATTGCTTGCTATTTTTGTTCTCACCCTTGTTAATGGTGCGCATTAAGGAGGTCAACACTCCCCCATTTTTCCTCTGAAGTCTATTTTCTTTCTTCCCTGGTAGTGTTTTGGTTGACATTGTTGTAAAGGTGTTGGCGATTGATTGGAAAATTCCTTTATTTTTTCCTTTAATTTGTTGGTTCAGAGGATGGTGTAACATCTCAGAATTGATTATTTTCTTAGAGTTTTACTTAGCATATGTGACTTCAATTGTGAATACACACAACAGTAGAACCATATTTATAGTCTGTGCGTGTAAATAATGCAATTGGTCTTTGTTGATAGTTAACTTAATACCAAATTTGTCCCTTTTAAAGATAAATATGTTAATGATATTTTAGATGCTTTTTTTTCTAAGTTATATCAAGTGAATGACTCAGTTGTCTAGGTATTTCTGTATATCGTATATTCAATTTTCAATTTTCTGGGTAGATTAGAGAATGTTCCGATGCGATACCAAGAAGGCTACAAAAATCTTAGAATGTGGGCTTATACTTCACTGGACCTTTACAAGGTGAGAAAATGATTGGATAGTGATATTGTACACATTTCACAAGTATTTTCTGTTTTCTATATGGTTAATGTGGTTTGATATTCAATTTCTTTAGCATGAGCTGCTTCGGGTTCTCTATCCTGCGTTTATTCATTGTTTTTTGGATTTGGTTGCACAAGGACATACAAATGAGGGTATGTTTGCTTGATTATTTCCAGACTTTTATTTTTTTCATGATTTTTTCTCTTCATTGACCCTTTTTCCCTCTACCAACATCGATGGAATATTTCAGCTCGCAATTTCTTTCATACTTTTCGTGAAGATCATGAAATAATGAATCTAAGGGATCTTCAGAAGTTGGAAGGTGTTCTCAGCCCTGCACATCTACAGGTGAGCTGTTTTCCTCATTTTGGGTCTGATTATTTCTACACTCCCACAATTTTTGCAGCTACTTACAATTTATTATTCAATTTTAGGAGATGGAATTTGCCCGTTCTCTAAGGCAGAGTAAGGTGAACATAAAAATCTGTGAGGTATGTATGATATTTTTATGATATTGCATTTTGTAATTCATAATACTTTCCAAGGTTTGAGTAGCATGCGCTATATACCCCATAGTGGTGGTATACGGCGCTATCTACCCGCGCTATGGGAAGTGGACCTTTAGGCGGATCCAAGTTAGGATCCGCCCAAATACCCAAATAGGGTTAGTATTTATATAGAATTAATAGGGGAGAAATCCCCCCATTTCTTTCCATTTCTAAAACTATTGATTTAACTTGATTTTTTTTTGAAGCAATTAAATTTCGTTAAAAAAATAAGGCTAATGCCCAGTTTACAAAAAATAGAGTATAGAAATAGAAACAGAAGTAAAAAGAAATGAGCAAGAAACTCATTGACTCTCTCCCATTAGCTATGTAGTTTAGTTATATAGTAACTAGATACGCTGCCTCAGGAGGTTGGTCTCCCATACTTCCATCATAGATGTCTCCAAAGGGTGACAACAACTCTTCTTGTAATACACTGAATCAAAGGAAAGACTGATGTCTTTAATGACCTCTTTTAGGACTACCTCAGGAGGCCTACTAATCTTTAGTTAAGTATAGTATTGACTGTTAATTTATAATATATTGATTGCATAATACAAGGTTTATATTTAATTGATTGTATGTATGAAGTATAATTGTAATTATTGTATATATCTCAAACCTTGATATTTCTCAATTACAATAGTAAGTAGTAACTACTTTTTATCGTTTTACTTTGAAAAATGGATATTATAAATTCAATTAATTTAGTCTTCATTCTTCAGTATTCCTATGAATTGCTTCTACAACATCTTCAGAAAGCTCAATCTGTTATAATGCTTGGATTAATCAACGAGCATATTAATTTTCAAGGTATATCTTTTTGACAAGTTTATGTATATACAATTATACATGTCCATACATTTTACTTTTTGATTAGCTTCCTTATTGATAAACTATATCTTAATGTGATATATAGATTAGTTAGTTAAAAAGTTAGTTGTCGTTTTTTATAAGGGGTAAAATTTCATTAGAAATGAAGTGGGCCTTGACTAGTTTCACAAGCTCTAATAGCACTCAACTCTAGAGGGTCTTTATTGGGGGAATGGGGAACCATTGCGTTCAACTGCACATCATTGACAGTCTCCTTGCCGACTTCTTCACCTGACCTAGTTAGATCTAGCCTCCATCTTCTGTTCCTTTTCTGCCATATATGCCATGTGGAAGTCTCTAAGTATGCCCAATGTGATGTAGGACAATGTGTGAGATTGAAGACTTACTTGTAGATCTGACCGATCTGCCAAGAAATGATCTGTAGAGGTCGGAGATCCTCCAACGATTCTAGAATCCACCAGAGATGATAGTGAAGGAGTGTGCTGGAATCCACCAGAATAGGAAGAAGGAGAAGAACAAAGAAACAAGAAAAATGTGTAATACCTTGACAATCAACAATGAGCAAAAACTACCGATGTTTTCCTTCCACCCTCTATTTATACTCTCTTTCAAGCTAAATAATAATGTGCCATCTATATTGGAAATGGGCTCCTGGCCCATGTAAGATGTGGCTACATCACAATGTAATAAAGGTCAACATCAATAAGAGTTCAGTCACATACTCAAAAGTCTGCGCTGAAGACACATTGCTTCATGAGGTCCTTGCATTCTTCATTGAATCCCTCCTAATCATGTACCCCGGCATCCCAAATACTGACAAAAGGAAAACCTTTGGCCAATGTTGGAACTTGGAAATCAATAGAACATCTTGAAAAGATGCTAGCACAATGGAGAGGTAGAATTATCATGGATATTTTGATATAAAGAATTAATTATTCATATTCAAATACAAAAGTTGCCAAAGGATTGCTACGGCAGGGGACACAGTCTAGCCAGAGATGGAGTTAGAAACCTAGAAGACCAGACGATAGAAAATAGGCAGCAGGAAAAAAAAAAGATGTTTTTTCTTTCTGATATCTATTTTTAAGTTATTTAAAATTAGATTTAGGTGGGAATGTGGGATAACATTTATAGGCGGTTCTCGGGATCATATTCTTTCTCAAGGAATTCAAATGTCAATAAAACATGGGGCATTATTTTTATTTTATTTATTCCCTATTCTTCTTTTTATGTATCTCCATTATGTAATTAATTTAACTAAAAAAAAATCATACGTCAACAAAATTTGTGCAATATAATTTTTCAACATCTAGTTGTTAGTTTTGTTACTACTCCCCATCACTGCATACTACATTATTACGAACTTACTTACTTACCAATATATAAAGGAAGTATTCAATTCATTGTCAAGGTCACTCAATCAATTACAGAGATTTCGTTCTCTAATACAAATCGTCAGTCTCTAATATGAATCAGATATCCTACTTCAGGGACCATTTACTTTAAATTATCTATCATTTTCTTCTACCACATTTATGTGAATGCAGTTTTTTAACATATAATCTGATATGGACAGTTTCTCCTGGTCAACCTAGTCCAATATTAGATGACACCGATGCTGTTTCCATGATTGGTGCCAACCAGGATAATTCTCAGCAAATCAACCAAAAAGAAGTCCGCTGGGGTGTGAGTATTTAACGCAGTAAATGAAAATGCATGATTTTAGAATTGAATATTTTACTTTTGTTCTCTTGATACTTGGCACACTATACAGACAATACATTTGTTTGATGACTTTGATCTCATAATGTTCTTCAGAATTTCAAGCTTTATTTGCGAATACAATATATATTTTGGTATAGGTTTCCACCTCCTTTCTTGGACATTGCTATTCTGTATCCATCCAGTTTGCCCATATAGAATCTGTGGAAGACATGATTTTTCAGAGTCCAGTCTACAGATCATTGGTTCCTTGCATACCTTCTTGATGTCTTTCACACCCAGTTCACTTTTACCATATCATCTAGCTAGCCTTCTGTTTCCAAGATAATAAGATATTAATCTGCTTTTATTATTTATCCCATTAAAGGCGTAAATGATGTTTTTGGGTTCTCCATAGTTTTCCACTTTTCCTAGGAAACAAACATGTAAAAACTAAAAACCAACCCAAATCATAAGCTACCCAAAGATTCTTCATCCGCCATACACATTCTTGGGCTAAGATTTCAATGATGAAAAACTTTGCCGATAGTACTTTTCTCTTTTAGGTTTGTATCCTTGTAGGTATTTTTAATCCAACTTTCTCAAGGAAAATCATTCCAACTTCTCAATAGCTTAGCACTATCTTGTCTTCCCATCATCATTGACAAGTTCTGGTAGTTGTTCCTATTTCAGAGCCCTAATTGACTTAATTGTTGTCCCCTGGCTCAGGAGAACTCTTTGTGGTTCTCACATGTCACAATTCTACCTTGGTATGGTGGTGGAAGCTCTTGGGTAGTAGAGTGCTTGCCCAATGTGATGAGGGGTGTGCAATCTTCAGCGTGGCTTGTCCGAGAGGAAAGCAAGATTTGAATTAAGAAGGAGTTTTATCCTAGTGCAGTCTAGTTAGAGTTTCTATAAGCCTATAAGAATATTTTAGATGTGAATCAAATTATTTTTATTTTAGCTGGATCATAATATAATGGTTCATAGATTTAATGATCCACAATCTAGTATTCCGGTCACTAATAAGCAAGCTTATACAAAATTGACTTGTACCTACTAGTGAATTAAATATTAAGAATGTTAGAGGACTTAACTCCCCTCTAATTCAAAATGAGATTAAGAATTACATGATAAGTAAAAAATTAGATATTGTAGCTCTTCTTAAAACAAGAGTCAAAACCAAACAATTTCAAACAGTCAGGGATAGCTTTGCTGAGGAATGTGAGGTATTTTCAAACAATGATCAACAAGACCTAGAATACTCTGACTCTATCTGGATTCTCTGGAGAAAAGAACAATGGTCAGTAGATCCAATTGTAGTTGATAGACAACTAATCCATGGCAAGGTATCTAATGAAGGCGATCTGAATTTCCTTATCACAGTGGTATATCCGTATATGCAAATAACCTCAGGGAAGGTAGAAGACCCCTTCGGAACTTAATTAGGAACATTCACTCTATCACAATTTCCCAAGCTTGGTTAATGGGCTTTCAAAAAAAAAAGCTTGGTTAATGTTGGGAGATTTCAATGAAATCAGAACACCAGAGGAAAGAAGAGGATCTGGGGCAGGAGTTTATGTACATGGAGGGCCTGCAGAGTTCATTGAAGCCACAAATCAAGCTGAGCTGCTGGAGGTCCCATCCATAGGGGGAGAATATACATGGAATAATAAGCAAGCAGGTGACAGATTTGTCCAACCAGACTGGATAGAGCCAGAGACTGTTAAATCCGGTTACTACCCCCAACGCCTTAAAGGGCAGTCTGGTTACGAACCATAAGGACCAATCTGCCAACCGAAATCACAATGACCCTAATAGTCCCCCAAACAACAGTCTGCCCTGTTCCAACTTTTGGAACCTATTAATGCATAAGAGCTCAGGGGACTTTGATGACGAGGTCTCCCCAACCTACAGGAGTACCAGGGTAGTGGACGAAAAGCAAGTCTCTCTCCACAGTTGGGAGGACAGAGTTGCCTCTGAAAAAGCAATATCTGAGGGTGAGGAAATAATTTAGGTCAAAAGAAAAACAATTGAACCCCCCACCCAAAACACTTCGACGGATCGTGAGCCCGAAAATATTATTACAACCCAGACTGCTATAGACATACCTAGGGTAATATTTAACGGTGAACAAAAAGTAGAAAGAAGAGGTAGACCCAAGAAAAATGGGACCCAAGATCCAATTAAAGGCCTAAATCAAAAGAATTACACAACTAATAAGGGGAAGAGGATAGACCTACCCCCCACAGTATTTAGAACTGTGCCCAACAAACTCCTAATGATTAGGGCGGTTACTCCTAAAAATCCAGCCCTAAGTAGAGAGGCTAGAATAAGAAAGAGAAGGTTGTACATGGGATATGCCACCTCCTCAAATGCTTCATTGAGTAAAAATCCTCCCCAATTGCAGAGGTGGCAAAGGCCACCCGGGCAATTAACTAGTCTAAATCATCCCATCACCGCCAGGTCATTAGCCCCAAACAATGGCGCTAATGACCTGGAATGTTAGAGGGCTTAACTTCCCTGTAATCCAAAATGAAGTAAAAAATGTGATGCTTAAAAAGAACTTAGACATAGTAGCTCTACTAGAAACTAGAGTTAAAACAGTAAGAGACAAGTTTTCGGAGGAGTGGGAGGTAATTTCAAACAACATCCCACAAGACCCAGAATATTCAGACTCAATCTGGATTTTATGGAAAAAAGACCAATGGAAGGTGGTGCCAATCTTGTTGGATAGGCAGATACTTCATGCTAAGGTATGCAACGAGGGCGGATTGGTGTTCTTTATCTCAGTAGTATATGCAAACAACACAAGGGAAGCTAGGAGACCGCTATGAAACACAATTAAGAACATCCAACCTAATATCATCTCCCACCCATGGTTAGTGCTGGGTGATTTCAATGAAATAAAAACTCCAGAGGAAAGGAGAGGACCAGGGCCCGGGGTTTATACTCATGGAGGGCCTGCTGAATTCATCGAAGCTACTGACCTAGCAGAGTTAATCGAGGTCCCCTCAATAGGGGGGGAATTTACATGGAATAATAAGCAGGCAGGAGATAGGTTTGTACAATCCAGACTGGACAGAGCATTCTCGAATCAAGATTGGATTTCACTCTTTCCAGAGATAAGGGTAGAGTTTTGGAATGGCTCGCATAGTGACAATGCTGCAATGCTCATCTCAATTGCGCAAATGGCACAGAAACCAAAGCCTTTCAGATTGTTCGATTCATGGCTGAAGGAACAAGAGTTCCTCGATCTAGCTAGGAGAGGTCTAGCTAAACCATAGTTCAAAAAGCGACGCTTTAAGCGTCGCTTTTTTAGCTTTAAGCGACAAAGCGGTCCTCCTGGACCGCTTTCTAAAACGCTTTTTCTGGTCGGGTCGGGTTGGGTTATTGGGTTGGGGCAACCCATTACCCATGTGAAATAACTTAAACTATTTTAATTTCCCTTCCTACCCCTCCAATTTCTATCTAACTATATAAACCCAATACCCTTCTAATAAAACCCTAATTTCCTTTATCACTCTCACTTCTATTTCTTCCAAAACCCTAGAGATATGGGAACTGAATCCCAATTTCATCATTGCATGAATGAAATGGAAGAAATTTTAAGAGATAATATAGATATTGGTGCACGTCTAGATGATTAGGTTATATGACTTGTAAATGTTTTTCAAATAATTTGGATGATGTCTTGAATAATTACAGGTTTATATATATTTTTAAAAAAATTACAATTATTTACAATAATGCCACTACCGCTTTTTCAGCTTTAAGCGCGCTAAAGCGCTCAAAGCTGAAAAAGCGGTCAATGGAACCGCTTTTCCGCTTTTTGAACTATGAGCTAAACCAATCTGCGGCAATGGGCTATATTGCCTACAACAGAAATTAAAAGAGGTCAAATCACTCACAAAGGAATGGGCGGCGACCAAGGGTAGTGATGCAAAACAGATCACAACCACCAGGGAGGAACTCGATTCCTTGGTGAAGCAACTAAACACTAGCCCCTTCTATCCAAGAAGAGGTCAAAAAGAAGCAGGAGGAGTTAGCCAATAAACTCAGAATAGAGGAGGCTAACTAAAAACAGAGGAGCAAGGTCAGTTGGCTTAGATTAGGAGACTCAAACACTAAGTTCTTTAGTCTTGCTACAAAGATAAGGAAGGCAAAGAATTCAACTCTGAAATTAATAAATGGAGAGGGTAGGGTAGTCATCTCAAGAGCCCAATTAGAAAAAAGGAGTATGAATTACTTTAAGGATATCTACAAGAGTTCTCCCTTCCCAGATATACCATCCCCCGTTATTTTCCCTAGGATTGTATCTCAAGATATGAACACATGGTTGACTCAACAACCTACAGAAGAGGAAGTTAAATCCACCTTGTTCGCATTTCAAATGGGGAAATCCCCAGGACCTGATGGTTTCACAGTGGGTTTCTTCAAAGCTCTCTGGCCGGAACTAAAGCAAACAGTCCTAACTTGTGTTAGACAGTTCTTCAACGGCAAACCCATATTGAGGTCAATTAATCACACATTTATCAGTCTTATCCTAAAAAAACTCACAGCTACCGAACTATCAGACTTTAGGCCAATCTCCTGTGTCAACTTAATTTATAAACTTCTCACCAAAATCTTGGCTGACAAAATCTCCAAGGTCTCCTCCGAGTTAATATCTCCTCACCAAACAACATTCATAGCAGGAAAAAACATCTCAGATAACACCATCTTGGCAGACGAGATGGTACATGGCTTCGGGATAATTAGAACCCCCAAAAGATGTTGTTTAAGCATAGATCTCAAAAAGGCTTTCGATACAGTGAAATGGTAAGCAATCACACACACCCTTGACGCAATGGGATTTAGCCCTCTGTTGTGCAAATTGGTACATAACTGTATATCCACAACCTCCTTCTCGGTTCTGGTGGAGGGATCCCCCACTCCCCCCTTCACTAACTTTAGAGGAATCAGGCAGGGGGACCTATTGTCTCCTATCTTATTCGACCTGGTAATGGATAATCTTAGTAGATTAATAGAGAAAGAGATCAAAGATAAGAGGATGGATACTTATATTGTGAATGGAGCGGTTTCCATCTCGCACTTCATCTACGCAGATGATGTGTTGATCTTCTCAAAAGCAAATCCCAAGTCTTTAGAAACAATCAAGAAAATCCTAGAGACTTTTTCCAAATTCTCAGGCCTCGAGATTAATCAGGAGAAGAGCTCGACAACCTACTCAAAAGTATGCATGAATGACCATTATCTGCATAGCATTCTCAACTTTCCAACTAAATCCCTCCCTATCAATTATCTTGGTCTCCCAATAACGGGATGAAAGAAATCTCACGCGACATATTGGAAGTTAATAAATCCAATAGAAAAGATGTTAGCCAGATGGAAAGGGAGATGTCTGTCTTACGCAGGCAGAACCCAATTAGTAAATTGGGTCTTACAAGGTAAGTTTCAATACTGGGCAAACGGAACCACACTGCCATGCACAGTTATTAAGAAGATCCAGAGCCTAGCTTACAATTTCATTTGGGACGGGAGAAGAGGGAGTAGTTGGGAAAAAATGGCACTCCCAAAGAGCGAAGGCGGAATAGGGGCAGGGATTTCTTTGCAGCTAATGCTTCAGCTTTGGTTAAAAGAACAGAGAGGATGTGGAATCCTAACAACTCCATACTAGCAGACTGGATAAAAATTAGGTACATTAAAAGAAGAAGCATTGAGGAGATAGAGTGTAGGCCTACTCTGGACTCTCACATGTGGAAAACTATACTAGCTAATAAGGAAACAATAAGAAAATGTATAAACTGCTTGAGTAACTATAGGGTCACACAAATTGCCCCCTCCAAACACTCAGAAACATTAAGGCCCAAAGGCATCTTACAAGAGATAAATCTAGGGATCTGGGCAAAAAAGCCTCCTAAATTCTCTATGTTGCTGTGGAGAATTAAGGTCAAGAGTCTGAACACTTTAATTAAACTGCAAAGCTGGGGTCTCAACATAAATACGTCCTGTCCACTATGTGGAGATGAGGAAGAAACATTACAACACCTATACTTTAACTGCCATTACACTAGATCCCTATTGCTAGAGACCACTAGCTGTCTTAATAATGCTGTTTGGACACTTAGTGGGCAAAATCCCCCATCTCCCGCAATAGATATTAGGATAGGAGATATTATGGAAACAATACAAAAATTCACCCACAAGTCCAGTTGTTGGGGGGTACACTGGACTATGCTAGCATCTCTTTCCTGGCACATATGGTGTGAAAGGAACAGGAGATTAAAACAATACACCCTAAGACCCCCAGAATTTGTCAGCAGAGAAATTATAAAGGATGTGAGCATTGCATATGATTCTACATCCTATAAAAAGTACAATCTTTCACAGATTGAAATACAAGCTATACGCTAATGGGAGTCCAACCTCTTGAGGTTTCAATCCTTGGCCAGTTAGTCAGGGTCATAGTTGCATAAGAGATAGATAATGTTTTTACATTTACTGTACTTGCATTTCCCTATATTATTCTGTAATCTTGGGCTTTGCTCAACCTCTTTTTCAGTAATGAAAGTTTTAATTTCTCAAAAAAAAAAATACAGGGGTATATATGCAATTTTCGAAAAAATTGCATATATTTACCAAAATGCCATTATCGCCGCACTCCTTGGAAATTGGGAGCGCTTTTTATTATTCGAAACTATGCAAAGAACCAAGGCTAGCTGGCTCAAGTTAGGTGACTCAAACACCAAAATTTTCAATCTAGCTACCAAAATCAGAAAAACAAGGAACTCAACCCTGAAACTGATAAATGGGGAGGGAAGCGTAGTAATCACTAGAATACAACTGGAGGATAGGAGTAATGTCCAATTTAAAGAGATATACAAGGCTTCACCTTTACCAAATGTTTCTCCCCCAGTGATCTTCGTAAGGATTGTCTCACGAGACATGAAGTTGTTGACTCAATAACCCACATTAGAGGAGGTCAAAGCCACCTTGTTCTCCTTTCAATCAGGTAAGTCCCCGGGCCTGGATGGATTCACAATGGGCTTTTTCAAGGCACTCTAGCCAGAATTGAGGAACACTGTGATGATATGTGTCAGACAATTTTTCAATGGTAACCCTCTACTAAAATCTACCAATCACGCCTTTATTACCTTAATCCCTAAGAAAGCCACAACAACTGAACTATCTGAATTTAGGTCGCTGCTGAATTGATATCCCCTCACCAAACAATTTTCATAGCCCGGTAGGAACATCTCGGATAACACCCTATTAGCAAATGAGATGGTGCATGGATTTGGAAGGATAAGTTGGAGAATCAAAGTTAAAAGCCTTACTACCCTCACTAGGCTCCAGAGTTGGGGAATCCAACTACAAACTATTTGTCCTCTATGCAAGTTGGAGGAGTCAGTGCAATATCTTTACTTTAACTGCCAATACTCCAGACACCTCCTACTAGATTCCATTAGTTGTCTCAAGTCTCAACAATGCCATATGGGCACTCAGGGGTCAGAACCCCCCCTCCCTCAGTAGACATCAGGATAGGGGATATAATGGAAACAATTCAAAAATTCACTCACAAAGCTAGTTGTTGGGGTTTGCATTGGCTGCTGCTAGCCTACATATGGTGTGAAAGGAATAGGAAATTAAAACAACATATTCTGAGGCCTCCAGAAATTGTAAGCAGAGAAATCATTAGGGATGTGAGCATCGTTTATGATGTCACAACCTATGAGAAACTCAATCTTACTCAAAGTGAAATTCAAGCCATAACTCTATGGGAGTCCAACCTTTTGAGGCACCAATCCCTGGCTAGTTAGTCATGGTCACAACTATATAATAGAGCGACGATACCTTTTACTTATATATTATCCTATGTATTTGCATTTCCCTACATATGTAATCTTGGGCTCTACCCTACCCTACTTCAGCAATGAAAGCTTTAATTCATCAATTTTTTTTAATATAATACCATATTACCATTAGTTATTCAGAATTTTAGTTTATCACTTGTCAAACATTTAACATGTGATATTGAATTTATAGTTGTTGGAGGATTCTATTGAAGACCGTATAGGGAAGGCAGGAGGTTTGCTTTCAGAAGCTGATAAGTTTGATGGACAAAACAGAGATGTTGATGTTGAGGATAACAAGGTAACGATTAACTTCTAATGATGAAAGTACGTGACAACATATAAGATTGCTATTTTTATTTTTTGCTGATATAAGTCAGTCTCTCAATAATTTTTCATGAAAATATATTCCCAAATATCAAAAATTTGGTGTGACTTTTGACCCATGACTCGTGAGCATCATTGCATCAGTAATTTGGTTTATATCTTTACACCGTTTAAATATATAATTGGTTTTCTGCGTTCAAATGGTAAATACTTGTCACATTAGTGTTCATGGGGTTTGGACTCCCAACCACTTACATCACACAATGAGTGGTAAGGTTTCCTATACGTGTATGCGTTAATACTATTAATTATGTTGAATACTTAATTAGAGGTTTAAACTTCTAATTTCAAAACAAATGAGGTTTTAATATGTAGCAAATAACAGTTATGGTAGTCTTGGTAGATATTTGATGAGCTGAGTTGATCTCTCCTTTGCCACATTCTACTGTGGGTAGTATTACTTCAGGAGGAAGTCATATACTTCTTTATCTGAAGATAATTGATAAGGACAGATAAGGATTGAACTAGTTCCTTATCTTTAGATAGTAGGTAAGGATCCGATTAATTCCTAATTCTTATAATAGATATATATTTAATAGCAAATAAGATTCTAAGCAAGTACCTTAAGCAATAAATTCAGTCTTCGTTCATAATCAATTAATTATCTAGAGCATCTTCATCAAACTTATAATTTTAGTTTTAAATCCCTCAATCTATTTATTTTAGTTTTTAAAACCCTAAGATTCTCATAAAGCATAATACCACTAGATTTCACCAGATTGAAATGGTTCTATATTTATTATTTATATACTCAATTCATATTAGTGATATAAATAATGCTAATTGTCTTTAACTGTTTTTAATTACATTTTAGTCCTTATGTGCTAATTGTAATTAGTTAGTGTAGATTAGAACTTAACTGAATTCAGGTAAGATCTAATCTAAACCCCTAATTGTATATAAACACATCTAATGTATGTTTCATGGTTCCGGATGCGCCACCAATTGGAGTACTTGAGCATTTGCGCACATATTTTCGCCAGTGGCATTTTCGTAAATATATATAAAACTAAAGGAAATTCATATTTTTTATACATATCTAAACTATATCAATTAAATTTTTTAGTTAAAAATATATTGGATAGAAAATTATTATAATACATATATTTATTAATTATTATAACACCCTATAATTCATTGTAACACTATAATTTATTTAACACATGTACATAGGGTGTCAAACGAGCCGAGCCGAGCTTTTGCTTATAGAGTCAGGCTCGGGCTCGGCTCGTTAAGGAGTTATCCAGGCTTGGGCTCGGCTCGTTTTAAGAATTGCTAGGCTCGGGCTCGAGCCCGCGAGCCTGGGCTCGAACTTAACCTGCAGGTTACAATAAATAATTTGGAGACATGGGGGATCGAACCCGTGACCTCTTGCATGTTAAGCAAACCTTTTACCATCTGTGCTACATTTCCATTCTCTCTAAATATAATATTTTTTTAATTTTTTTTATACTTCTTACCGAGCCCATCGAGCTTAACGAGCCGAGCTCGAGCCCATCGAGCCGAACTTTACTTGACACCCTACATGTACACTTTATTTAATCTTATATTGATAGGATATAAAAGGTACATAGAACACTAAAATTTATTTAACACATGTACACTTTATTTAGTCCCACATTGATAGAATTCAAAAAGTACAAAAAATACTTTTACTTTATTTAACTACACTTTTTTAGTCCCACATCGATAGAATTCAAAAAACATAAAGAAGGTTGGTCTATAAATAAAGATTCATTTTGTCTAAAACAAATATGAAGTCTTAAAAGTGGGAGGAGCTTATATTAAAAATAATATAGCTCTTTTCATGGACCAATGTATAAATTTCTGGCATAAAAATTTATAAGGTCTTAAAATAAATTTTTTTTGGCCTTTTTTTAAATAAAAAAAACCTTGTTTTAAGTTAGGGTTAGGGAGATACGCCAGGTGCATCTCCCTGTGAGGTCGCATCTGCGCGCATAAAATCTGAAGACCGTTTCTCTGGACCGCAGCAACTATTATGCTTGGCGGATACAATTTGCAGCGCACCTAGCGGGAAATGAGTTATGCAGTGACGATCAGGCAAGACAAATTGATTCTAGTCTGGATTGTGTCATCACTGTCCGCACCGATTCTATCGGTGGTAGCAAATTGTGCAACTGCACATGAGTCTTGGAAGAGGTTGCATATGGAGTTCACATTCAACTCAAGATCAAGAGTCCTAAACATACGCAAAAAGTTCCAAAGTCTGAAAATTGGAGGAAGATCCATAACAGAATATTTGGAGGAAATTAATGGATTGTTGGAAATTTTATCTGTGGCAGGGGAAGTGATTACAGATGCTGATGTGATTCTACTGGTGTTGGCAGGGCTTGGAGATGAATTTGAGGCCACAATTCAGAATGTGACCACAAGGAGGGAGGAGATCTCGTATAGAGAGTTAAAAGGAATTCTAACTGATGTTGAAATCAGGAGAGGAAGAACTAATGCAACTTCTGCCCTCATCGTGAACACTGTTGAAGTTGAAAACCCTAAGAAGATAGGTAAGAGTTTTTACAAAACAGTACTTTGTCAAATATGTTCAGGGAAAGGGCATGAGCGCTCAATTGCTACAATAGATTGAACATCACAAAGTTTCCACCAACACATGGGAAAACACTTAATTCAGATGGTCTGGCCAACAAGATGTCAGCTAACATGGTTCAGAAATCATCATCAATCTGGTACCCTGAGGCAGGTATGATTGAAGAAATGTCTGTAAATGTTATATATGAGAATTGTAAAAATACAGAGCAAGAGAGCACTTATAATTTGGACACTGAAAATTCAGAGACGTGAGTATTCAGTGAATATGGTGTCCAGTGCAAGAGCTTGGTTTGCTGATTCTGGTTTAACAAACCATATCACAGACATAAAGGCAGATATTCAAGATAGGCTGGACTGTGAGAATTCCATCAACACTATCGATGAACATTCTATGAGGATTGTTCACTCTGGTAATTCTTTCTTTTCTATCAATAAAAGAAAGTTTTTTATGAACCAGATTTTATGTGTACCTTCTGCATCAAAGAATCTGATTTCAGTGAAGAGATTCTGTGCTGAATCGTATCCCGCTTCAAGTCTAGAAGTCGAAGTTTTTATTTATCTTGCACTGTTCTGGCGATGAATAGTACCTCGCCGGCAAACACTGTTCCGGCGATGAACAATACTCTGACAGTAAACATCTTTCCGACAGTGAACAGAACTCCGTCGATGAACAATGTTTTGGGGGTGCCCTAGTTCTGATCCTTTTTCTTCAGATCTCACACTGTCTACAAACTCTACCGATTGTTTCCCCGATTTTTTTTTGATATGAGGAGAAGATTGGCTCTGATACCACCTGATGTAGGAGAATGTGTGAGATTGAAGACTTACTTGTAGATCTGACCGATCTGCATAGAAGTGATCTGTAGAGGTCGGAGATCCTCCAACGATTCTGGAATCCACCAGAGATGATAATAGAGGAGTGTCCTGGAATCCACCAGAATAGGAAGAAGGAGAAGAAATGAATGATCTGGAATCCACCAAAATAGGAAGAAGGAGAAGAACAAAGAAACAAGAAAAAGGTTGTTACTTTGATAAGACTAAAAAATGAATCAAAACTGTTGATTATCCTCCTCTTGTCTAAATCTATAGAAAATGGGCTTCTGGCCCATGTAAGATGTGACTACATCAAAGTGCCTCATTGGAGCCGTCTTTAGGAGTTTTTGGCATCAAACCTCACTGAGGAGAATGCACTGTTTTATCAAGTTTGAATGGGATATCAAGGGAAAGTTTGAGAATCATTGCCATAAGGATTCAACTTTTGTTCTCAAGCTATCTAATATTCCAAACTATCTCTGGGTTGTTGATCAGACCTGGAGTTTTGTTGATGATCGGGCCGTCAAGGTCTGCATCTATACTTTAGAGGAGCTCTATGTTGAAAATTTTGAAGTTATGTCGCAGTGGGCACTCATTACTAGAATTTCAGAATTTATGTGGGCAAAGCAGGGAATTAATGCTCCACTTGAGACTGAACATATTTTGTCTCCTTGGGGACCGAGCATGTGTAATGTTGGTTTTCACCAGATTGCTGCCTTCTACAATCCCGGTGGTTGCTGTTAGAGTTGGAATTGAGAGAATTATCCATTTGAAGGTTAGATATAGGTCGAAGCCTGCAATCTGCGAATACTACTCAAGCATTGGTCATGACCCGTGGGAGCACCAACTGCTATCTCCCTAAGAAGGTCTCAACAGAAAGCTCAAAATCCAATGATCATCGAAGGCTGTCGGCAGTCAGTCATCGCCTGAGTTTTGGCAGCAGCAAGAAATCCAAGACTTTGGAAGTTCAACAATCCGTTGGTTCCTCGACCTCCCAATCCTCTCATAGTCCCAAGGTCGGCTCCCCAATCCCAAGGTTGGCCAACACATACAATAAAAATGCATGTTTTTTTTTGGGTCCCACTGCACTCAAGTCCCTATTGGAACTTGGAGGCACTAGTTCTTCTTCCTCCCATCCAAAGGAAGCTGAGCTGGATAACATTTTGAAGACGGGCCTAGAAAATTCTAGTGAGTAATGATGCCAATCAAGGTTCCGGGTGCGCGCCCATATGCGATGATGCGCCCCCAGAGGGAGATGCGCCAGGCGCATCTCCCTTAGCCGGATCCGGGTAAAATCCGACCCGGATCCAGGCCTGTTTTAAGTTATTTAAATAACTTAAAACAGTGTTTTGTTTTTATTTTTAAAAAAAAGCCAAAAAAATTTTATTTTAAGACCTTATAAATTTTTAGCATAAAAATTTATACATTGGTCCATGAAAAGAGCTATATTATTTTTAATATAAGCTCCTCCCACTCTTTAGACTTCATATTTGTTTTAGACAAAATGAATCTTTATATTTATAAACCAACCTTCTTTGTGTTTTTTGAATTCTATCGATGTGGGACTAAAAAAGTGTGGTTAAATAAATTATTATTATAGAGTATTTTTTATGTTGTAGATGTATTAAAGAAGGCCCAGCCCAGCCCATTACGTTATTATTTTTTAAAAGCCTCTTGGGTTATTTATTATTTTCTTTTTATAAAAGCCTCTCTTTTATAAGTTTAAAGAAACCCTAGCCATTTATAAAGCTATATTATTACGAAAATACCCCTAAATGGTTAACCGGTTTTTAAACCTTGGTGTTTTTTTTAAAACCTTGGTGTTACAATGAATTATAGGGTGTTATAATAATTAATAAATATATGTATTATAATAATTTTTCTATCCAATATATTTTTAACTAAAAAATTTAATTAATATAATTTAGATATATAAAAAAATATTAATTTCCTATAGTTTTATAAATATTTATGAAAATGCCACTGGCGCATCTGAGCGCATATGCACGCATATGCTCAGATGCTCCAAGTGGCGGCACATCGCGCAGAGGCGCATCCGGAATCTTGATGCCAATTGCTCTCCTAGCATTAATAAACTTCCTAGCCCTTGCTTCAAAAAAAAAACTTCCTAGCCCAACGTGTCCTTGGGGAGATGCACTACAAATTACGGGTAACTTACCTGCCTCACCTGTCCAAGGTATGGATATTATTATCCCTCCCTTTATTAATATGATTGGTCACTCTTTAATCCAAATATATCCTAACCGCTTCATTCCCAACCTCCTCAATCAAGCTTCCCCACCTCCTAACCTTTCTCAACCTAGCCATACCATCTTATCTACATTCACCACCCCTCCCATCCCATCATAACCTCCCCCACCACAAACCCAATCCACCCACCCTCACATCATTCACCATCATGTAGAGTCAATTGCGTTGAGATTAATTGCAAGGAATTATATGCAATTATTTCAATGAGCAATTAATTAATTACTAAGGGAGGCATAAGAATAAGTGGAGAATATTCCTCATGGGCTGGAGAGAATCAGATTAGTTGTTTAGAGTTCAATTCCCAAGATAACTAATTCCATAAATACTTAATCGTTTCTGTTTGTAATTGCGACGTTATTCTTTTATCACCAAGAGTAAGGAGGAGTCCAATTACCCCCAAGGAGGTAGGCAAGGTTGAAACATGTTAACAAAACATTTTTGTTTTGTGTGATTTCTTTCCTTATTTTAAGAAATTTTCTTTTTCTATCAGTGTAAATTTCTTGATACATAATACCAACATGTGTTCATACCAATCTCTAGAAATTAGTAAATTACACACGGACTTTTTTTTGCAATAAGTAAAGGTTTTCTTTAAGAAAAATGAAGGGCATTGCCCTGAATTACAATATGAAAGTGATAAATAAAATAAAATAAGGGGAGATGGTATAAACATCATGTGCTTTGTCTCAGGAGGTTGGTCTTCCAATTGTGAACCAAAGCTTTTTTAAAGATCTCTGGTCTGAAAGATAAGCTAGAGTTCACGATGATCTCCTTTTGAGTGATTCTGGGGTCTCAAAGTGTGCTGTCTCAGCTTTCCGTTTCTCTCGGACTAGATATGCCAAGCCATGCCCCCTAATGCATTCTTTCAAAACCATGATTTCCTCTCTTCACATTTAATATTTCTTTTGAATTTTTATTTAGTTATTTACTTATTTTATATTGACATTCATACTTAAATCATAAATGACATGTTTTTTTTGAATCTTTGCAACAATATCTTCATTTAGATTTTGGGCTATGCCCACCCTTTATTTTCAGAAATGAAATCTTTAACTTCATCAAAAAAATCTCTGCAGTAATCACTCGTTCTTGCATTCCATCATTTTTTTTATTGTTTT
Source organism: Zostera marina (assembly GCA_001185155.1). Classification (NCBI taxonomy): domain Eukaryota; kingdom Viridiplantae; phylum Streptophyta; class Magnoliopsida; order Alismatales; family Zosteraceae; genus Zostera; species Zostera marina. The sequence goes on along the minus strand of LFYR01001802.1, from coordinate 2,782 downwards.
GATTTATGTTTATTTGCAAAAATGATTTGTTTCCTGTTTCAGTTAATTTGTGATTAAAGTAGTTTTTGGATCTTAATTCATTGTGATTATTTAATTCTATTTAAGCTTGCCTGCCTGCTTATTTCAGAGAAAATCTGTGGAGAGTGGTAAGCAGGGACCTAAAAAATTGAAAAAGGACAAGCTTGTTGGAGCACCTGGAAAAAACATCCATCCTGACACAAGCACTGTTTCTGCAGCACCTCGAGTGAAGTCTGAGCTTCCCTTGCCAGCAATGTATTGCCAATTTTCAAAATTTTATTTTTAATATTTCTTCAGCATACATTGGCTATGATAGATTGATGGTTAACTTCAAATCCAATTTTGATATTGTGTAATGAGGAACTGTTCTCAATTTTATGTTAAAAAAATATTAAGCCATTACGTCAAATTACATAGTACAAAATATGGAGTAGAATGTGACAAATGTTTCTGTAATGATTCATCTAGTGAATCAATATATAATATTATAATACATATAGAAAATCTACCAATGAAACCGAAACATGTCTGAACCCCTGTTAATCTCAAAAGAAAACAGCACCCTGAGCACTGGTGAAATGTTCTGTCTTATCAATACCATAAGTCTGTGAAGTTCATATATAATTTTATATACTAGATTTGCCTTATAACGATCTACTTTGTATTTAAGGGAAAATACTTGTACTTTGGGTTAGTAGAATTTAGAGCCATACCAGCTGGTATTTATGGGACACACCATAAACCTGGATGAGTGAGTTATTGCAAAGTAAATATACCGAAGAAGCCAAAGTTGCCACTGTTTTTATCACTTTGACATACATAGTATTTTTTTTGCAAGAATTAAATATTTCTCATTAATAATGAAGGGTAGTCCCTTGAAAGTACAAATAGAAAGTAGTATAAACGAGGTGGATGATAGAGTGGTTTCCCACTTCCATCGACATTCTCCTTATAAGAGATTTAAATAAGTGGGAGAGATACTCGATCCCTTTTCATTCACAATGAGTATCATATATATACAACTTAAGTATAACTGGGTTCTTTTATACTTGATACTACAATAATATATATCATATCACTAATCAGTATCATATCATATCATATATATGTATCATATCGTCTCATATATGATTTATATATCATATCATATCATATATATGTATCATATCGTCTCATATATGATTTATATATCATATCATATATATGTATCATATCACTAATACTCCCCCCTCAAGTCTGATGATGTGAACAAATCAGCTTGTCTTTGAGATCTTTGAAGAGTTTGGGCTTCAATGCTTTAGTGAGAATATCTGCTTGTTGTAGAACATTCGGTATGTGTTGCACAACAAGAGTTTTGTCCTCCATTCTTTCTCGGACAAATCTGAAATCCATGGCTGCATGTTTGATTTTAGAGTGATAAACCGGATTGGCAGCCAAATGAGTTGCTCCTAAATTATCAGAAAACATCTTGTAAGGTGATTTCAGATAAATTCCCAATTCTTTCAATAGAGAATTAATCCATTCAATCTCAACGGCTGTTAATGCAATAGCTCTAAATTCAGATTTTGTGCTTGACTTAGCAACAGTAGACTGCTTTTTAGAAGCCCAGGAAATTAAAGAATCCCCAATATATATCATATATCCTGTTTAACTTCTTCTGTCAACCACATCATTGGTTCAATCTGCATCGCAGTATGCTGTGATGTTAAAATCAGTTACTTTTCTCAAGATAATTCCCATGTTTTGAGTACCAGAGAGATATCTCAACACTCTCTTCATAGCAGTCCAGTGAATAGGTTTGAGTTTCTCCAAATGTTGAGTCAATTTACTTACCACAAAGGAGATGTCAGGATTCTACAATTCTTCGATAATCAGTAGGATTTGAGATCATATCTTCTTCTGAATTTGCTTCCATTGGAGTAGGAGATGGTTTTAAATTGTCAAATTTGTTGAATTTCAGAAAATTCACAAGATATAATTGCTGATATAAGAATATCCCATGTAAATGTTTTTGGACTCTAATACCCAAAAAATAACTCAACTCTCCTAGCTTGAGGACAACGAATTCTTCACCCAATTTTGCAAGTACTTCATCGACCTTAGCTGTATCTGATCCTGTGATAATCATATCATCAATATAGACAAGTATATAAATTGTATATTCACCTAAGTGCACAAACAATGAAGGATCAGATTGGCTTGGTATAAAACCCATTAAATTCAGCACCATTTTTAGTTTGCGAAACCACATCCTTGAAGATTAGGACATGATTCATCCATAAAGCCTTTAGGTTGACGCATTAAAATCCTCTCTTCCAATTGACCATGTAAAAATGCATTACCTATGTCAATTTGATTAAGTTTCCAACCTCTTGAGACAGCAATAGTTAATATTGCACGAATAGATACAGATTTTACAACTGGACTGAATGTATACAACTTAATACTACAATAACATATATCATATCACATTATCACTAATTAGTATCGTATCATATCATATATATGATATGATATGATTAATACTACAATAACATATATCATATCACTAATTAGTATCGTTATCATATCATATCATATATATGATATGATATGAATATCATATCACTAATACTCCCCCCTCAAGTCTGATGATGTGAACAAATCAGCTTGTCCTTGAGATCTTTGAAGAGTTTGGGCTTCAATGCTTTAGTGAGAATATCTGCTTGTTGTAGAACATTGGGTATGTGTTGCACAACAAGAGTTTTGTCCTCCATTCTTTCTC
>LFYR01001779.1:0-15713 GCA_001185155.1 Zostera marina | reverse complement strand
CGTGGACTCCACAGCCTCCGGCTCATCTCGCCACCCCGCGAGCCCACTGGTAGCAGATTCCGTGCTTCATCAGCAGCCAACGTCATAAATGTTACCATATATGACCATAGGCGCGATCTCCGCCGATGAGTGCGCCCTCCGAGACCCTATAAAAGGGGTCCCAAGGGGACACTCAAAGGCACGATTCCAGTTCCACTCTCACACCAGAGCACTACACTACGAAACTCGGCGAGTCTCATTTGAATCGCCTAGTTTCACTTGCAGGTATTTTGACGTAGAGCGTGCGTTGTGGACTCCAAAGCCTCCGGCATCAACCCCGCACCACCGCGAGCCCTGGTAGCAGATTCAGTGCTTCATCAGATATCACAAGCAACACCTCGCGACAATGGGAAACGGGTCCGTGAAGAGAAGTAGATATACTTCTCTGAAGAGGACCTGGACGATGTCCTGCAACCTCACGAGGATCTACTCGTGATTTATGGTTTTCCGTTGGTGGTCCTCGCTACTGTCGCTGTCCGGCAAAGGAGAGCGTGGATGCTTTCCCTTCGGGTCAGACTTGTAACCGTCTCGTCTTCGGGATCCTTTGACAAAGTTGCCAAGTTCACCCTTCAAGACCAGTTGCTCGACATAAAGCGAGAACTCCATGCAGTGGCCCGTTAGGTGGCCGTGGTCCTTGTGGAATTTACAGAATCTTCCACCTTTTTTACGGCTACCCTTCGTTGCAGGGTCCAAAGAACGAGCAGCGGGCAGATCCGCTCGGTTCTTTAGTTTCTCGAACAGCTCTCCTTTATTGATTGATAATGGGGTCCAATCCTTCCATGGTTGAGGTGGACCCTTTGGCGGCTGTTTGGTAGTTGTTTGATACACTTTGTTATCGTAATTGGGCTTCCATTCCTTTTTGAAGGAATTAGCCGCATTGTCAGTGTATTTGTTCTAGGAGCCACGAAAATTATTCTTCCCGTTGTAGCTCTTCTTCTCGAACTTTGGTTTTTTGAAGCTAGTGCCCTCAAGTTCCACTAGCTTGTTTTCATTCTGCTCTTCCACCTCAATGATTGATTGGGCTCGCTGGAAGAGGTTAGGTAAAGTCTCCACTTTATGGAGCGTAAGATACTGGGCCAGAGGGGAGTATGGTAGTAGCCCATTTACGTACCCCACTATGGCCAGACTCGGGATTAGGTCGCTCACTTCTGTCATCATTGAAGTGAACTTGATCGTGTAATCCCTCAATGACAGCTTGTTCTGTCGTAGTGCCAGCAGTGCATTGACACTGTGTTCGATCCTGATCCTCCCCACATGTTGGGCGATGAATTAGGATGAGAGGTCCGCAAAGCTGGAGATTGATCCTGCTGGCAGACCAGAAAATCACCGATAGGCACTTCTCTTGAGAGTGCCGGGGAATGCCCGACACAACAGCACGTTATCGGTGGTTTGCGGTTTCAGGACATTAAAGTAAAGGTTGATGTGATCTTTTGGATCATCCGAACCATCGTACGCTTCTACCCTGGGTACCCGCTAGGTTGGTCGAAAAGATACCCTCAAAAGGTCCTCGTGAAAAAGAGCGCTTTTGATTCTCAAGAACTCGATCGGGCTGCTGGCGACCGGATTGTCGGCCAGCTTCCGACGGATATCTTCCACGAACCGTATTGTATGAGTCTTGTCAGTGTGACTCTTACTAGGTCCAGCTTTTGATTTTGGTGGTTCTGAACCTTTCTTCTTTTTCTCCGCAGATGGAGAATAGTGAGAGGCCGATTCACCTGCTCCTTCGCGGGTGATGGTCCTCTGACTCTTCGCTTTCTCAAGGTTGTTAATTCTTCTTTCCATGGTCTCCATGAAGTTAACCAACCTCGTTTCTAGAGAGGGAGGAATGGATGGTACCTGAAGGGGTATGTAAGTTTGAGTATCCTCGAACCTTTCTGGCACTATTGGCCTGTCATATTGAGGAACCTCAATTTGTGCCCCTCCGGGCATCATTGAGGATTTACCTTTTTTCCTCAAATGGTAGACAAAAAGCGAACTCCAACTAGAACGCAAGTATTTGCTAGAACTGGCATGAGAGAAAAAACCAGGTGGAGTCGGCGATTCACCGGGCCGAGTCGACGATTCACAGTGGAATCGGCGACACACGATAGTGGAATCGGCGACTGGCTTTAGTTAGTTTTTCTTTCTAGTCTGGCTGTGGATAACACTCTTAGCTAGCAGAGTATTCCCTGAACCGACAACTCACTAGGTGGAATCGGCGATTCCTTGACACAAAGTTAGCGATCTCCCTAGGGAAATCAAGCCGAACTTTGCGAAGAAAATTTCGCGATTATGACGGGATATCATAGTTCGATAGTCCCACTGACGGCACCAGCTGATGAAACACGGAATCTGCTACTAGTGGGCTCGCGGGGTTGCGAGGAGAGTCGGAGGCTTTGGAGTCCACGACGTGCGCTCTACGTCAAATACCTGCAGAAGAGAAGAGGAATCGGCGACTCACGTGGGAGGCGGCGATTCGGGCTCCAGGATGCTCTACTGTGGAGTGTGAGTGGTCAAATGGAGATGGGAATGGAGGACACCCCTAGGACCCCTTTTATAGGGTCCTGCGGACGTTTCCCCATTCATTAGCGTGGGGCCCACTCCATTATGGTGCCCAATTAAGGGTGACATAACGACGTGGGCCCTCCCAAGTAACGCCTGGGAATCGGCGACTCAGGTATGGGAGTCTCCGATTAAGAAGTGGAGTCGCCGACTCCCTTGGGGTCAGGTCCTCGGTCTACCAGACCCGAGTGCCCTGTCCGGAGTTGGCGATGCACCCCTGGAATCGGCGACTTAGTAGTCCCTGTCGGCTATTCCCAGGTGTTGCCTTGAGTACTTGACGTAGACACTTGCTCGGCACCGTGGATGCCTTCCGGGGGTCCGGCGTAAAGCGACGGAACCCTAGTCCTTATTGAAGAGCGTTGCTGGGAGTGACTGACGTAATTAGGCATGTCTCACCACCGGGAATATAAAGGTTTCCCTTCCCATGGCTTCGTCTTTTCTTCTTTTTCCTCCTTGGACCATCATCCTCGCATGGTCGCTATTTAGGGTTCATCCAAGAAATGATGACACCCTCAGAGTTCACTACAAGTGAGTCGGGATGAGGTTCAACAGTTCGAATCGAATCATCAATAGTTTGGAGGGGAATCGCCGACTCAATCTCCGGAATCGTCGACTTAACTATCAGAGTCAACGACCCATAGCGTATGTTCTACGCTTCCGGGTCGGCATCCAGTCTTGTCCTCCTCTTGAAGAGGGCTTTCTTCATGGGCACCCTGGGAGTCGGCGACTCCACAGGAGGAATCGTCGACTCAGTAGGGGGTCCAGTAATTTCACCCGCCTCAAGTTTAACCCTGGTCACGCCCGCAAGAGTCTCTCTCGGAATCGTCAACTCCGTAGAAGGAATCGTCGACTCGGGCAAGGGCTCGAGCAGTTCGTGCACCGCGGCACTCATGTTCGGGTTGGAAGGTACTATCACCCAAGTCACCGAGTCCGAATCAAAGAGGGAAGAATCCTCTCTAGGCGGAGTAGGAAGCGGCGACTCAACGGTGTTCAACACCCCGACCAAGTTTCCTCTGGTGGCCAGCTCCTGAATCATCTCGTCGGTCTCGGCGTCGGAAAGTCGGGGAACAGAGGGGTTGATTCTGGCCATCGATTTAAACAGGGAGTCGTCGATTCGTAAGAGGAGTCGGCGACTGGAGAAACTAGGGTTTTAGGCGATTGAGGGAAAGTGAAGTGAGAATTAAAAAAAATCTCACCACTATTTATAGCCCCTGGGAAAATTGCAAAAACCCCCCAGAAATCAAAAAATTGCAAGGGAAGAGATCGAAAATTGATCTCCAAATCCCGGAAAACATGCAGAGTCGACGATTCCATGGAGGAGTCGCTCACTCCAGGCAATGATTTGCAAAAATTGGAAGAAAAATTTCCTTATTTGGTAAATTTGTAAATATTCTCCAAAATCCCGAGGATCTTCTAAAACGATCCAACAGTTCACAGCAGGAGTCGATGATTCCCAGAAGGAGTCGCCGACTCAAGAGGTTAAAATTTCAGAATTTCCATCACAATTACCCCAATTCCGGAGCGGCCAATTGGGACATCCAATCGCCGACTCAAGGTAAACATCACCAAAATTGCCTCACGTGCATGTTTTCGGGGGGAGTATCACAAACTCTCTCCAACACTTCTGTCGCATCTGCCGGAAGTCGTTAAATCTCGGGGGGGGGGGAGGGGGAGTATCACAAACTCTCTCCAATACTTCTGTCGCTTCGGCCGAAAGTCGTTACACCTCGGGGGGAGTATCACAAGTTCTCCTTGACGCTTCTGTCGCTTTTGCCAGAAGTTGTCACGTTTTATGCAGGTACTTAAAGGTGGAGTAGTGATATATGCCTGATTACGTCAGTCACTCCCAGCAACGCCCTTCAACAAGTACTAGGGTTCCGTCGCTTTAATCCGAACCCCCGGAGAGCTCCACAGTTGCGGAACAATGGTCGTCGTCAGGTCCTCAAGTCAACACCTTGAAGTCGCCAACTGGGACTACCTAGTCGCCGAGTCCAGTGGTGAATCAACCGAGTTGAGACCGAGTCAGTTAGCATTGGTAGGCTGACGACCTCATTCCTTGGACTCGCCGACTCCACCACTGGATCGACGACTCCCAGGCGTTACTTGCGGCACTTTATGTTTAGCCACGGATGCAAAAATCCATGGCAAATCCCGTGGCTAATTTTCCCGGCAAAATTCCCTCCAAATTTTCATTGAATATTTAGCAACGTCTGTTAAAATCTGTGGCTAATATTCCCGACAAAAGTTCCCTCCAATTTTTCACTGAAATTTGACCACGGATTTGGCCACAAATTTAGGAGTCGTGGCTAATTTACTGACAAATAAATTAGTCACTGATATTTCTATCTATTAGCCACGGCATTTAGCCGTGGCTAATAATGATAATAGGGTTAGAAATAATGTAAATGTAAATAATTATGGTTAGGGTTAATAGAAATTAACAAAAATTAGTAAAAAATTAGAAAAAATAAGTATATATACATATTTAAATAGTGTTAGGGTGAGAAGTTAGGGTTAAAAGTAAGAGTTAGAAGTTAGAAGTTAGGTTTAGAAGTAGTTAGATTATAGTGTTTTAGATATTATAAATTATAAAATTTTTTATGTTAGATAATTATAAAAATTATAAATTGAAGTTGTTTTAGATATTTTAAATTTTAAAGTTAAAAAATAAAATAAAGAAGGTATTTTAATTTTTAAAGTTAAAAATTCAATTATAAAAGTTATTTTAAATTATAAATCCTAAAAAGTAAAAAATCAACAACTAGTGAATTTTTTAAAAATGTAAAAAATAAAATTTCTAATATGAACTTTAGTAGGTCAGGGTTAGTCTAATTTATTAAATTTTTAATTCTAAAATTCAATTTAATAAATTAAATATTTTAAAACTTATAAAATAAGTTTATTTTAAATTTAAAAAAATAGAAGAAGTTATAAGTTAAAGTTATTTTAAAGTGAAAAATTAAATTTAAAAAAGTTATTTGAAGTTATAAATTCAATTATAAAAGTTATTTTAAATTATAAATCCTAAAAAGTAAAAAACTAACAACTAGTGATTTTTTTAAAAATTATTAACAACTAGTGATTTTAATAAATTCTAATATTAACTTTTAAATTTTAATAAATTTTAAATTTGAAAATTCAATTATAAAAAACTTATAAATTAAGTTATTTTAAATATAAACTTATAAATTTCCCCATTTCCCCAAATTAAAAATAAAAATAAAAACCCCAAATTGTAAATATATCCAAAACCTTAAAATTAAACCGAAAACCCAAATCTTTTTACAACTCCCAAAACCCAAAACCTGTCCGTCCACTCCCGATTCCAAGTTCTGACGAACGTCGACCACCATCCAGCGAGCGGCGTCAAGGTCCGTCAGTCACCTCCAGTTCAGTCCGGCAAGGTGAGGCTTCCATCCGGCGAACGTCGACCACCATCTTTGAAACCACTTCAAACTCAGGTTAGACTCCACAACCCTTCTTTGTTATTGTTTAATCAATATCTTCGGGTTTTCTTTGGATTTTCCATTTGAAATTTGAAATTTCTTTGGATTTAGGTTAGACTTTTTTTCCATTTGAAATTTCTTTGGGTTTTCCATTTTCCCCAATACATGTCTGCCAATACATGTTGTAATTGAAATCTCACCTATTTTCCTCAATACATGTTGTAATTGAGGGATGTTTTAATGGAGATTTAATTCTTATTTTCCCCAAATACATGTCTGCCATATTTTCCCCCAAATACATAGCTGCCTTTTGTTTTGTTGGATCTAAACGCATATACTAAGTGTTGGATCTACAACTTATAGATTAGATGCCAAATATATCTATCTATATTGAATTGTAGATATATCACTGATAGAATCTTTTTAAATTCGAAAAAAAAAGTATAGGTAGTTCAATAGCTAGAGATGGAATGAAAGAGGGTAAATAGAAAAATGGTGAGACATGCCTGATTACACCAGTCACTACCCATCAACGCCTCTCAACAAGGACTAGGGCTCCGTCGCTATGGCAGGACCCCCGGAGAGCTCCCACGGTGCGGAACACGTTCATCGTCCAGATCGCCGAGTTAGCCCGTAAAATCGCCCGATTGGACTACCAAGTCGCCGACATACAGGATAACTCGCCGAGTTAAGGCAAGATCGGCAGTATGGTAGACTGTACATCTTGGCCCTAGAAACTCGCCGAGTTAGCCCTTAACTAGGCGACTTCCATACCTGAATCGGCGACTTACGACCGTTACTCGGCGGCAGCCAACGTCATAAATGTTACCATATATGACCATAGGCGCGATCTCCGCCGATGAGTGCGCCCTCCGAGACCCTATAAAAAGGGTCCCAAGGGGACACTCAAAGACACGATTCAAGTTCCACTCTCACACCAGAGCACACTACTACGAAACTCGGCGAGTCTCATTAGAATCGCCTAGTTTCACTTGCAGGTATTTTGACGTAGAGCGTGCGTCGTGGACTCCAAAGCCTCCGGCATCAACCTCGCACCACCGCGAGCCCTGATAGAAGATTCAGTGCTTCATCAGATATCGAGGCCTCGGATCGAATAGCGCGTACACTTACTGCATATTCTGTGCCGCGCGGTGTTCCCTTTGTCCTCTGCCAAAGGGAAGACTTTACATTTGAGGACGTGGAAGAAGCACGTGAACCACCAACTGAGAAAGAACTGGAGGGTGGACAAAAACGATCGATTTTATACCACGACGCTGCACCTCTCTATATGCGCAAGAGGTTTCGAGAAGGCAAGCTGATTAGGCTGAGAAAGAAGAAAACTTCTCGCAGCGAGCCTCGCCGGACCTTGGAGGATGGGTCGAGCTCTCGCTCCGTACCACCACCTCCCAGAGGCTATGTGCCTTACACTTCTGCTGGAGTGACACTTCCCGACTTCATGGCTGATGCCGAAACTCGAAGGGAAGCGATGTCACTCCTTTTGGGTCATCCTGGGACTTGGTGCCTGAGTGAGTTACTGAAGCATATGAATGCCACATGTTACATGGCACATGCTTGTTATCATGGAGACTCTATCCATGACGTCGAGAAGATACAAGAAAAATATAACCAACTCGACGCGAAGTTCAAAGAGAGCGAGAAGGCTCTTGATAAGCTGAAGAACGTGAGGTCCAGGATGGAGAACCTCCGCGACAATATTCTGCCGAAGAAGGACAAAACCATTGAGTCCAAGCAAAAAGAAATAGATGAATATGTCGCGAAGATCTTGGCGCTTCGCAAAGATCTAAAAGCTGCTAGTTCTGGCCGTGCTAAAGACATTGAAGATCTGAAGAGCCAACTAGCCAGTGAGAAAGGGCACGTGGCCTCGCTTGAGGCTACGATAGAGGAGTTGAAGAAGCAAGCTGCTCAAAGCCAACGAGAAACCACTGAGCTGAAAAGCGAGCTTGCAAGTGCGGAAGAAGAGGTTCTGACTCTAAAAGATGACAATGTCGCACTTACTGGGAGAGCTTCTGGGTTGGATTTGGATGTACGCTACCAATCCGGCCAGCTTCAAGAGCTCATCTTTTTCGGACCGACAGTGTTTCCTGCTCTACCTCCGGACTACATCACGGATATTATGGCGTGGGTTGAGCAGCATCCTGAGGAGCTCGAGAAGAATAAAGAAGCTCTCGACAAGATGAAGGACGAAGCCGCGCAAGAATAGATTTTATAAGTCCTTTTATTTTGTAATCTTTTTGTATTTGCTATCTTTTTTGTAATCTGAATTTTCAATGAAATTAATCGCTTTTGCTTTTCTATTCAATTGTTCATTTACTTTATTCTTTTGAATTGTAACTAAGACCCGAAACTAGATTCGCGAGTCGTAATTTAGCCGCTCTGGACATAAATTAGACTAACCCTATTGCTAGCCACTCTGGGCGTAGACTTGGTCGTACAAAACGTAGCTCAGTCTACGGTTAAATTCGCGAAAATAAACTAAACTTCACAACTAATAGTAAGTCGCAATATCGATTAACAAATTCGAAAGATAACAAATATGTCGAAAGATAACAATAAAAAGATACGATCAATCCTAAGACTCTGGAGTTGTAGTTTGGCTCCGGCCATAGCGACGGAGTGATTGCTTACCTTCATCGAGGCCATAGTGACAAGATGAGGTCGGATCGTTAAGGCCGTAGCGACAAAACGATTTCTAATCTATTGAGGCCATAGCGACAAAATAGATTAGTTTCGAAACCCTAACTGCGAATGATCTAGGGTTTTACGTGTTCCTAAGACTTATACCCTTTAAGTTCACTTCTGGCCAAAGCGACAGAGTGATCTATTCATCGAGGCCATAGCGACAAGATGAAGTTGAATTGTTAAGGCCGTAGCGACGAAACAATTTTGATCTATCAAGGGTAAAGTAGTAAATATCTAGGAACTTTAAAAATTTTAACTTTTTATTTACTAAAAAAGAGAAAAAACAAGTGTTTGAAAATAAAATCTAACTATTTTATTTTGCTATACACGAAAGGACCAAAGGAAGGGGTGGGTCAATACTAAGCGTAGTATTGCTGCATGTTGTCAGCATGCCAGGTGTTTGGAACCATTGTTCCATCCTGTCGTCGTAAGCGATAAGTTCCTGGCCTTATCTCTTCATCGACGATGTATGGACCCTCGAAGTTGGATGACAACTTATTCCTTGGCCTATTCCTTTCAGTGATACTAGCCTTCCGCGTGACGAGGGTTCCCGGCAGAAATACTTTTTTGCGTACTTGGCGATTGTGGTAACGTGATACGCTGGTCTTGTACGATTCGTTCCGCAGGTCTGCCTCGTCGCGGGTTTCATCCCTCAACTCTAGCTCTGTAGCTTGGTTTTGGTCATTATTTTGCTCGTCGTACTTCGAGATCCTGTACGTTGGTATGTTCATCTCGATTGGTACGACAGCCTCTACTCCATATGTCATAGCGAAGGGGGTGTTTCCCGTGGAATTTTTACTAGTTGTGCGATATGCCCATAGGATTTCGCACAACTTATCTGCCCAGACCCCTTTTGCCGATTCGATTTTCTTTTTGAGACCTTGTACGATGGCCTTGTTGGTCACCTCCACTTGTCCGTTTGCCTGTGGTCGGTAAACGGAAGCAAAGTGGAGTTTTGTGCCCAGGTCCTCGCACATTCTCGAAAACTTCCCCCTTGTGAATTGGGTACCATTGTCTGTGACAATGTGTTGGGGAACTCCGAATCGGCACACTATGGAGCGATATACGAATTTGACTGCCGCATCCTGAGTGATCTTTGCTACAGCCTGAGCCTCGACCCATTTTGTGAAGTAATCAACTGCCACAAAAATGAATCGAACTTGGGATGTTGAGGGTGGGAATGGTCCTACGATGTCCAGTCCCCACCTTGCAAATGGTATCGAGCTCAGGATGGGAGTCATGTCCGCGGATGGTTTTTGTTGCATCGGGCTATGCAACTGACACGCTCGGCACTTGCGAACGTAAGTGCGAGCTTCTAACCGTAGTGTGGGCCAATAATACCCCAGCCGTATGATTTTGAAGGCTAGTGCTCTTCCTCCTTCATGGAGTCCGCACGAGCCTTCGTGTACTTCCTTAATGACCTTGTCAGTATCGGGTTTGGCCAAACAACGCAACAATGGGCTGTCGAAGGACATTTTATAAAGTACCCCTCCGACTTCGCAGTACTTGGCTGCTTTGTGTTGTAGCTTTTTGGCCTCACTCCTATTGTCTGGAAGTACACCACTTTGAATGAATGCCAGTATTGGTTGCCTCCAATCCTCTGAGGGATCGGATGTGACATTCAATACCTGGCACGAGGGCTGGAGTACGGAGTCCACCAGTATTTCACGCTGGCCTCCCTACCAGGCCGATGCTAGGTGTGTTCTGAGTTCGAGGAATTTGCTCGATTTTAAATCAGCGAATTGCTTGGTGAGTTCTACCATGGTCTCCACATATTTTGTAATTTGTGGTTCTTTGCAGGCGAACTCACCCGTGGTTTGCCGAGCCACGAGCTGGGAGTCAGTATGAAGCGTGACTTTCTCAGCGCCGAGAGTTCGCAACAGTTTTAGGCCATGAATGGCTGCTTCGTATTCTGCGACATTGTTTGATGCCGAGAAGTGGAGCCGTATCGAGTGTTCATAGTTTTTTCCATCTGGACTATGGATTTTCACTCCGATAGTCCATGGTTGGGCTAGGTTGGATGGTGTGAGTTCGACCATGAAATCTGCCACAGCTTGCCCCTTGATGGCAGTGGCTGGTCGGAAATTCAAATCGAACTCACTGAGCTCAATTGCCCATTTAGTTAACCTACCCGATATGTCTGGCTTGTAGAGTAGACGGCGTAAGGGACACGATGTAAGTACTACAATCGTGTGCGCTAAGAAATATGCTCGAAAGCGACGACAAGCATGGATTACAACATATACGATTTTCTCAATCGGAGAGTATCGTATATCTGCTCCTTGTAGTCGCCTCGAGTGATAGTAGATGAGGACTTGTTCCTTATCCCTTTGTGCGATAAGGACTGCACTTACGGCCTCTTCTGAGGCCGCTATGTACAAGTACAGATCTTCCCCATCCCTGGGTGAGGTCAGCATTGGAAGCGAGGACATGTGTGCTTTTAACTTGATAAAAGCCTCCTCGCATTCCGGTGTCCAAGTGATACTACCCTTGGCCGCAGTTTTTAGTAGTTGGAAGAACGGTTTACATTTGTCAGCCGTTTGCGATATGAAACGACTGAGTGCATTGATTCGACCGTTCAACCTTTGTACTTCTCTAATTATGCAAGGGGCTTCTGATGAAGCACTGAATCTGCTACCAGGGCTCGCGGTGGTGCGAGGTTGATGCCGGAGGCTTTGGAGTCCACGACGCACGCTCTACGTCAAATACCTGCAAGTGGAAACTAGGCGATTCTAGTGAGAATCGGCGAGTTTCGTAGTGTAGTGCTCTGGTGTGAGAGTGGAACTTGAATCGTGCCTTTGAGTGTCCCCTTGAGACCCCTTTTATAGAGTCTCGGAGGGCGCACTCATCGGCGGAGATCGCGCCTATGGTCATATATGGTAACATTTATGACGTTGGCTGCCGCCGAGTAACGGTCGTAAGTCGCCGATTCAGGTATGGAAGTCGCCTAGTTAAGGGCTAACTCGGGGAGTTTCTAGGGCCAAGTCGTACAGTCTACCATACTGCCGATCTTGCCTTAACTCGGCGAGTTATCCTGTATGTCGGTGACTTGGTAGTCCAATCGGGCGACTTTACGGGCTAACTCGACGATCTGGACGAAGAACGATGTTCCGCACCGTGGGAGCTCTCCGGGGGTCCTGCCATAGCGACGGATCCCTAGTCCTTGTTGAGAGGCGTTGATGGGTAGTGACTGGTGTAATCAGGCATGTCTCACCAGTACTCCCCCCTGAAGAGAGCACAAGAAACATGGTGTATCACCAGTACCCCCCCTGTCAATCAAGGTTCAAAGTGTTTGATCCAGCACCAAGGCCAAAGCGACAAGATGAGATCGAATCATCCGCCCACAGTGACGTAATGATTCAGAATCCACAGGCCAAAGCGACTAGAAATGGATCGAGTTCCAGGCCACGGTAACTCATGTTTATAGTCCTTCCCTGATCAGGGGCGATTGCACTGTGTTATCGAGGCCGAAGCGACAAGATAAATTCCGGCCAAAGCGACGGAATCGATTAAGGCTATTCAGCGACATAATCGGATTCTTGCCAGAGCGATAGAACCAAGTTCTAGCCGGAGCGATAGAACTAATGTTTATAGTCCACTCTGATCAAGAGCGACTTAAAGTCCGCAACGACGGCCCCCTTCAAAGCTTTTTAGCGACAAGATGGGTTGAGAATCGTTAAGGCCAAAGCGACAGAACGATCTCTAGTGTATCAAGGCAGAATGCGACAAGATACTTTGACTCACTATTAGAGTCTTATTCTGGCCAAAGCGACAGAATAATACCTGCAAAAAAGAAAACATTCTGGCCAAAGCGACAGAATAATATCCTGGAAAACAACAAAAGAAAATATCCTGGAAAACAACTAGATCAGTCTGAAAACGCATATGTTTATTGACCGAAAATACCTCTTGTGATACTCTTTTCCTTACTTTAGCCAATCCTTGGTGAATCTGGCCGAAGCGACAGACTGACCGTGTTTATGTATGACGACTTCTGGCCAGAGCGACAGAAGTGTCAGGAGAGCTTGTGATACTCCCCCCTGAGGTTTGACAATTTCCGGCCGGAGCGACAGAAAAGTCGAGAGAGTTTGTGATACTCCCCCCTGAGTTTTGACGATCTCTAGCCAAAGCGATAGAAATGTCGGGAGAGCTTGTGATACTCCCCCCTGAATTTTGACAATTTCCGGCCGGAGCAACAGAAAAGTCGAGAGAGTTTGTGATACTCCCTCCTGAGTTTTGACGATCTCTAGCCAAAGCGAATAGAAATGTCGGGAGAGCTTGTGATACTCCCCCCCGAATTTTGACAATTTCCGGCCGGAGCGACAGAAAAGTCGAGAGAGTTTGTAATACTCCCTCCTGAGTTTTGACGATCTCTAGCCAAAGCGAATAGAAATGTCGGGAGAGCTTGTGATACTCCCCCCGAATTTTGACAATTTCCGGCCGGAGCGACAGAAAAGTCGAGAGAGTTTGTGATACTCCCTCCTGAGTTTTGACGATTTCTAGCCAAGGCGACAGAAATGTCGGGAGAGCTTGTGATACTCCCCCCTGAGGTTTGACAATCTCTAGCCAAAGCGACAGAAATGTCGGGAGAGCTTGTGATACTCCCCCTTTGAAACCTGCATAAAGATATGTTCTGGTAGAAGTGGTAGAAGTGTCGGAGAGAGTTTGTGATAATCCCCCCGAATTGTGACAACTTCTGGCCGAAGCGATAGAAGTGTCGTGGAGAGTTTGTGATACTCCCCTTGAAATGAAACGACTTCTAGCCAAAACGACAGAAGTGCTGATGAGAGTTTATGATACTCTCCTCCCAAGATGGGCGAGATGGCTTCCGGCTAGAGTGACAGAAGCGTCGGAGAGAGTTTGTGATACTCCCCTTGAAATCGTGCCGTTGTGACAGATTGTAGAGTTATGCTTTGGATGTTTGTGCCCGAGGCGATAGAATTATTGAGGAAAGCTTGTGATACTCCCCTCGAAAATCATGTCCACTTCACAACTTTTAAAATATTGGTGTAACGAAGGTATTGGAGGGAGCTTGTGATACCCCCCCCGAAAATCATGTCGTCGTGACATGAATTTTTGAAATATTTTGCAATCTTTCTATTTTGATTATCAGTGGACTACCTTTTGCCAATCTTCCATATAAACCACCTTTAAATTTTAAACTAGGCTCGAAACTAAATTCACAAGCCGTAACTTAGCCACTCTGGACGTAAGTTAGACTCTGCTAACCCTCGCTTAGCCACTTTGGACGTAAGCTTGGTCGTACGAATCGTAGTTCAGTCGTCAGTTAAATTAGCGGATAATTTATATCTCCGAATTGACGCAGAGTTGCAAAGAATAGTACCGATAAACCAAAAATTAAGATGCACAATATTATTTGGAATCGTAGGGTTGGATCCGCAATTTAGGACTACAATTCTAGATTTGAACCCCGGTGTTTTAGCCAAGCTACAGCCATAGCGATAGAGTGACTCTCGATCCTCATCAAGGTCATGGCGACAAGATGGGATATGATCATTAAGGCCACAGCGATAAAATTAACACCAGGGTACCATTAATTGTAGTCGCAAATATTTAGAATCTCATGGTTTGATTTGTAAATTGGAGTCGTAATTTAGATTCTTAAGTCGCACCTTGGACTTGTAAATCGTAAACTTGACTTGAAATCGTAATTTAGACTCTTTGTCGTAAATTAGATTTTGTAATCATCACTTAGACTCGTGGGTCGTAAGCTAGATCTGATTAACGGGTGTCATCCGGCCAAAGCGACGGATTGATCCCTATGAAATTATCCTTTGTAGGTTTGATGTATTAATCCTAGAACCGTAGCGTAGGCTCGAAACTGGACTCGCAAATCGTAATTTAGACTCTTTGTCGTAAATTAGATTTTGAAAGAGAACTTAGATTCATAAATATTTGGAATCTTAGGGTTTGACTCGCAAATATTCGCGAGAGTCGTAATTTAGATTCTTAAGTCGCATTTTGACTCGTAAATCGTAAACTAGACTTGCAATCGTAATTTAGACTCTTTGTCGTAAATTAGAAAGAGAACTTAGATTCGTAAATATTTGGAATCTTAGGGTTCGATTCGCAAGTATTCGCGAGAGTCGTAACTTAGATTCTTAAGTCGCATTTTGACTCGTAAATCGTAAACTAGACTTGCAATCGTAATTTAGACTCTTTGTCGTAAATTAGATTTCGTAACTATCACCTTGACTCGTGGGTCGAACAAATGATAGATAAGGTCGAAGCGACGGATGTCACCGAGCCGAAGCGATGGGTGATTGATCCGTCTGAAGTGATGAATGATTATTCTAAATGTTGCATACATATCGCAGAATAAAATCGCTGTTAGATTGCGACAACTAATAGAACAATAGAAACGACAACCAAAAGAGTAGATGAGTTCTTTTGTTGTTTGGTTGCCACTGACGGATGCATAGCCTATTTAGTTACTCTAGCCTATCTTTGACAGATGGTAGTTACCCACTAATAGCGTGATACGCTTGATACGCTTGATTGTGAGTGTGAACTGTGGCTTTGGTTGCCATCACTGTCATAGGATTGAGAGCGTAAGCTATGGCTTTGGTGGCCATAACTTTTATCAGACTGAGAGTGTGAGTTATGACTTTGGTGGCCATAACTGTTACCAGACTGAGAATGTGAGTTATGACTTTGGTGGCCATAACTGTTACCAGACTGAGGGTGTGAGTTATGACTTTGGTGGCCATAACTGTTACCAGACTGAGGGTGTGAGCTATGACTCTGGTGGTCATAACTGCTACCCGGAGACTCCTCGCTGTATCGAAGAAGAGTAGTTGAGGTTTCGGATTGGGAACTTGTATCCTCGTATGCATCTTCTTTAGCATAGCGAGGTTTCTTCCGGCTGGACGGCTCGAGTTCGTCCAGCTTGTCATTGTTCTCCTCTTCTATCTCAATATACGATTGAGCTCGTTGGAAGAGGTCGGGCAGAGTCTCCACTTTATG
>LFYR01001775.1:40780-52368 GCA_001185155.1 Zostera marina | reverse complement strand
CCAAGTGTTAACTTGGGCTCTTGACGTAGACACGTGCTCTGCACCGTGGAAGCCTTTCCGGGGGTCCGGCATATAGCGACGGAACCCTATTCCTTGTTTGAAGGGCGTTGCTGGGAGTGACTGACGTAATCAGGCATGTCTCACCATAATGATAGTCGGCGAGATAGGAAGAGACTCGGCGACTTAGCGAAGGATTAGGGTTTAGGCGATTTGGGGAAAGTGATGTGTGGATTAAAATAATCGATTCGCTATTTATAGACCCTGGACAAATTGCAAAAATCCCTCGGAAAATCTAGAAATTACGCGAAGGAAAATAGCTAATTGATTCCCAAATCCACAGGATTCGGCGAGTTTCTCGCAAACTCGCTGAGTTTGGGCAAAAATCACGGGATACGAAGGAGGAACTTCCATATTTGGAAAATTTGCAAATATTTCCCAAGATCCCAAGAATTTTCTAAGAAATCCACCAGCTCATATCAAGAGTCGTCGAGTTTATAAAAAAGTCGCCGATCTAGGACAACAAACCTCTAGGTTTCTCACAGAACAACCCCGATACTAAGTCGCCGAGCCGAGTTAATGCATTAAGTCGCCGACTTAGGATATCACATAGTATCGTAGGGGGGGAGTATCACAAGCTCCCTTCTGCAAACCTCAAAGTTGCTCACAGAACAACCCCGATGCTAAGTCGCCGAGTTAATGCATTAAGTCGCCGACTTAGGATATCACATAGTATCTTGGGGGGGAGAATCACAAGCTCCCTTCAGCAACAAATGGAGAGTACCACAAGCTCTCCCGACATTTCTGTCGCTCCGGCCAAAAATTTTCAGACTTCGAGGGGGAGTATCACAAGCTCTCCCGACATTTCTATCGCTTCGGCTGGAGATCGTCGAATTTCTGGGGGGAGTATCACAAGCTCTCCCGACATTTCTGTCGCTCCGGCCAGAAATCGTCATATTTCAAAGGAGAGTACCACAAGCTCTCCCGATATTTCTATCGCTCCGGCCAGAAATCGTCAGACTTCGAGAGGGAGTATCACAAGCTCTCCCGACATTTTTATCGCTTCGGCTGGAGATCGTCGAATTTCTGGGGGGAGTATCACAAGCTCTCCCGACATTTCTGTCACTCCGGCCAGAAATCGTCATATTTCAAATGGGAGTATCACAAGCTCTCCCGACACTTCTGTCGCTCTGGCCGGAAGTCGTCAAATGTAAGCATGGTAAATTTGTCGCATCGGCCAGATTATCCAAGGATTGGTTCGAGCAAAAGGAGAATATAACGAGAGGTAAAATCGCATGGTAAGTTAAATTGGTCAATAATAATATGCGTTTCAGACTGATCTAGTTGTTTTCAAGGATATTTTCTTTTTTGCAGGTATCAGACTGATCTAGTTGTTTTCAAGGATATTTTCTTTTTTGCAGGTATTATTCTGTCGCTTCGGCCAGAATGTTTTCTTTTTTGCAGGTATTATTCTGTCGCTTCGGCCAGAATGTTTTCTTTTTTGCAGGTATTATTCTGTCGCTTCGGCCAGAATGTTTTCTTTTTTGCAGGTATTATTCTTTCGCTTCGGCCAGAATCAAACTCTAATAGTGAGTCAATCTATCTTGCCGCTTTTGCCTTGATAGACGAGAGATCGTTCTGTCGCTTTGGCCTTAACGATCTCAACCCATCTTGTCGCTTTAAGCCTTGAAGGGGCCGTCGTTGCGGATATTAAGTCGCTCTTGATCAGGGTGGACTATAAACATTAGTTCTATCGCTTCGGCTAGAACTCGGTTCTATCTCTTCGGCTAGAACCCGATTCTGTCGCTTCGGCCTGAATCAGATTCCGTCGCTTCGGCCTGAATCAGATTCCGTCGCTTCGGCCTGAATCAGATTCCGTCGCTTCGGCCAGAATTAATCTTGTCGCTTCGGCCTTGATAAACACAGTGCAGTCGCCCTTGATCAGGGTAAAACTATAAATAGAGTATCCGTTGGCCTGGAACTCGATTCTGTCGCTTTGGCCAGAATCAATCCATTCTTGACGCTTAGGCCTTAATGGATACGGAATCAGTATGTCACTGTGGGCGGAATGATTCGATCTCATCTTGTCGCTTCGGCCTTGGTGCGGATCACACACTGAACCTTGGTTGGGGGGGGGGGGGGTACATGCGATACACGCATGTTTCTTGTGCTCTCTTCAGGGGGGAGTACTGGTGAGACATGCCTGATTGCTGCAGTCACTCCCAGCAATGCCTTTTAACAAGGACTAGGGTTCCGTCGCTTTGGTCGGACTCCCAGAGAACTCCCACGGTGCGGAACACGTTCATCGTCCAGATCGCCGAGTTAGCCCGTACGTCGCCGGTTGGACTACCAAGTCGTCGACATAAAGGATAAGTCGCCGAGTTAGGGCCAAGATCGGCAGTATGGTAGACTGCACATCTTGTCCCTGGAAACTCGGCGAGTTAGCCCTAACTAGGTGACTTCCATACCTGAATCGCCGACTTACGACCGTTACTCGCCGCCAGCCAACGTCATAAATGTTACCATATATAACCATAGGCGCGATATCCGCCTTTGATTGCGCCCTCCGAGACCCTATAAAAAGGGTCCCAATGGGACACTCAAGAACACAACACAAGTTCCACTCTCACCAGAGCACCACTAAGAAACTCGGCGAGTGTCACTAGAATCGCCTAGTTTCTACATGCAGGTATTTGACGTAGATCGCGCGTCGTGGACTCCAGAGCCTCCGGCATCACCTCGCACCATCACGATCCCTGGTAGCAGATTCATTGTTTCATCATGAAAGGGCACATATTCTTCAACACCAGCCCCCGAGATTTGGGGCAACGTCGGCGATTTAGGTGCCAAACTTGCCGATGTTTGAGCAGAACTCGCTGATCCCAGATTGATAACTCGGCGAGGTCTCTTGAAGATGGGGACACCCCCCTTGCCCTTGGTCGGCGACTTCTCAAGGGGACTCGCATATTTAGGAGCAAGAGTCGGGAGAATCTCGCCCACTTCAACAAAAGGCTCTGCCACGACTAGAGCCCTGGAATCACACCCCAAACTCGCCGACTTCTTGTTAGAACTCGGCGATTGCTCGGGAGTGAGCCCAAGTAACTCGCGGGCCGTGGCACAGTATCTAGCGTCCGATAGTGCGTCGACAGTCGGAATCTCCGACCCACCGCGCGTAGGCGAGGGGGTCGGAGACTCAATGGTGTTGAGCAGAGAATGTTCGTGTTTAGAATATCGTCGACCAGAGCCTCGGTCTCTGACATGTGAGTTGAGGAAGTGTCGGTTGGTCTGCCCTAAGTCGGTGATGTAGAGAGAAACTCGGCGACTTAGTGGAAGATTAGGGTTTAGGCAATTTGGGGAAAATGATGTGCGGATTAAAATAATCGATTCGCTATTTATAGACCCTGGACAAATTGCAAAATTCCCTCGGAAAATCCAAAAATTACGCGAACGAAAATCGCTAATTGATTCTTAAATCTCCAAAACTCGGCGAGTTGCCCGTAAACTCGCCGAGTTTGAGCAAAAATCACGGGATACGAAAGGGAAACTTCCATATTTGGAAAATTTGCAAATATTTCCCAAGATCCCAAGGATTTTCTAAGAAATCCGCCAGCTCATATTAAGGATCGCCGAGTTTATAAGAAAGTCGCCGATCCAGGTAGGCAAACTTCTAAGTTTCTCACAGAACCACCCTGATGCTAAGTCACCGAGTTAGGACATTAAGTCGCCGACTTAGGATATCACATAGTATCTTAGGGGGGGGAGTATCACAAGCTCCCTTCAGCAACAAAAGGAGGGTATCACAAGCTCTCCCGACATTTCTGTCGCTCCAGCCGTAAATCGTCCGACGTCGAGGGAGAGTATCACAAGCTCTCCCGACATTTCTGTCGCTCCGGCCGGAAATCATCCGACGTCTAGTGGGAGTATCACAAGCTTTCCCGACATTTCCGTCACTTCGGCGGGAAATCGTCGAATTTCGAGGGGGAGTAGCACAAGCTCTCCCGACATTTCTGTCGCTCCGGCCGGAAATCGTCGAATTTCGAGGGGGAGTATCACAAGCTCTCCCAACATTTCTGTCGCTCTGACCTGAAATCGTCGAATTTTGAGCGGGAGTATCACAAGCTCTCCCGACATTTCTCTCGCTTGGCTGGAGGTCGTCAAATATGAGCACGGTAAATCTGTCACTTCGTCCAGATTTACCAAGGATTGTTTCGAGCAAAAGCAGAATGCCACGAGAGGTAAAATTGCACGGTAAGTTCAATTGGTCAATAATAATATGCGTTTTAGACTGATTTAGTTGTTTTACAGGATGTTTTCTTTTTTGCAGGAATTATTCTGTCGCTTCGACCAGAATCAGACTCTGATAGTGAGTCAATCTATCCTGCCGCTTTTGCCTTGATAGACTAGAGATCATTATGTCGCTTTGGCCTTAATGGTCTCAACCTGTCTTTCCGCTTTAAGCCTTGAAGGGGTAACCGTCGTTGGGACATAAAAGTCGCCCTTGATCAGGGTGGACTATAAACATTAGTTCAATCGCTTCCCCTAGAACTCGGTTTTATCGCTTTGGCTAGAACTCGATTCTGTCGCTTCGGCCTGAATCAGGTTCCGTCGCTTTGGCCGGAATTAATCTTGTCGCTCCGGCCTTGATAAACACAGTGCAGTCGCTCTTGATCAGGGTTAGACTATAAACAGGTAGTTCCGTTGGCCTCGAACTCGATTCTATCGGTTCGACCCTACAGAGTCAATCCATTCTTGTCGCTTAGGCCATAATGGATACGGAATCAGTACGTCACTGTGGACGGAATGATTCGATCTCATCTTGTCGCTTTGGCCTTGATGCGGATCACACATTGAACCTTGGTTGGGGGGGGGGGGGTACTGGCGTACACGCATGTTTCTTGTGCTCTCTTCAGGGGGGAGTACTGGTGAGACATGCCTAATTACGGCAGTCACTCCCAGCAACGCCTTTCAACAAAGACTAGGATTCTGTCGCTTTAGGCCGGACCCCCGGAGAGCTCCCACGGTGCGGAACAAGGTCATCGTCCAAATCGTCGAGTTAGTCCGTAAGTCACGATTGGACTACCAAGTCGCCGACTTTAGGGATAAGTCGCCAAGTTAGGGTCAAGATCGGCAGTATGGTAGACTGAACATCTCGTCCCTGGAAACTCGGTGAGTTTGCCCTAAGTAGGTGATTTCCATACCTGAATCGTCGACTTACGACCGTTACTCGCCGCCAGCCAATGTCATAAATATTACCATATATGACTATAGGCGCGATCTCCGCCGTTGAGTGCGCCCTCCGAGACCCTATAAAAAGGGTCCCAAGGGGACACTCAAAGGCACGATTCAAGTTCCTCTCTCACACCAGAGCACCACTACGAAACTCGGCGAGTCTCATTAGAATCGCCAAGTTTCCACTTGCAGGTATTTGACGTAGAGCGTGCGTCGTGGACTCCAAAGCCTCCGGCATCAACCACGCACTACCGCGAGCCCTGGTAGCAGATTTAGTGCTTCATCAGGACCCCAACGGGACATCCACCAAACACTCTGGCCTTCGGGATAGATGCAGTTGCCCCTGCGGAATTGGTATGGCCAATAACACGGGTTGCGAAATTCAACCCAGATGACAACAACTTAGCCATCTTACTAGCCAACGAAAGATGCGAAGAGTTGAGAGAAGCCGCAGCAACGAGAGACTTAACATATAAAAGGAGAATAGCTCGTTACCATAACCAAAAGGTAAACGAAAAAAAGATAAGTCTAGGGGACTTAGTGCTAAGGAACGGAAGAGTCACAGTGATAGACCAAACTAAAGGAAAGCTATCCCCAAAATGGGAAGGGGCTTATGTAGTTATTGAAGAAGTCCGTCTGGGAATCTACAAGTTAGCGTTCGAAGATGGCTAAGAAATAGAAAGAACTTGGCACTCGGACAATCTATCAAGGTATTTTCAATAATCAAACATTGTACATAACGAACAAAAAGCCTTAGGGCAATTTTATTATCAATACAACTTTTTATTATTAAAGCAAGGCCACCCACCACAAATGCCGTAGGGCAATAAGGTCAAAAGACCAAATGAGGCCACCCGCCAAAGTAAAAAATGTCGTAGAGCATTAGGTCAAAAGACCAAGTGAGGCCACCCGCCAAAATAAATAAAAAAGCCTTAGGGCAATAAGGTCAAAAGACCAAATGAGGCCACCAGCCAAAATAAAAAAAAAGCCTTAGGACAATAAGGTCAAAAGACCAAGGAAGGTCATCCGCCACAAAGAAAAAATGCCGCAGGGCAATAAGATTGTAAGAAAAGGCCACCCGCCAAAATAAAAATGCCGTAGGGCAGTCGTGTCGGTCACCCACCTGGTGAGACATGCCTGAACACGTCAGTCACTCCCAGTAACGCCCTTCGACAAGAACTAGGGTTCCGTCACTTGCTGCCGGACCCACGAAGAGTTCCACGAATCCGGAAGGAGTGTCTACGTCAAGTACTCAAGGAAGCACCTGGGAGTCGCCGATTGGGACTACCAGGTCGCCGACTCCAGGGGTGAATTGCTAACTCTAGGCCTCGTGGACAGTTCTGGTAGGCTGCCACTAGACTCATGGGGAGTCGGCGATTAAACCTCTGGATCGGCGATTCCCACACCTGAATCGCCGACTCCCAGCCGTTACTTGAGCGGACCCTCGCCATTAAGGCATTCCTTAATAGGATACCTTAATGGGGTGGGTCCCACTCTAATGAATGGGGAAAACGTCCCCCAGGACCCTATAAAAGGGGTCCTTGGGGGACCTCTTCCCTCAAGTCATTCACACTTGACACACCCCAACCAGAGTAAACTAAGGAGCCTGAATCGCCTACTCCCACGTGAGTCGCCGATTCCCCTCCTCTTCTGCAGGTACATTGACGTAGAGCGTGCGTCGTGGACTCCAAAGCCTCCGGCCCTCCTCGCAACCCCGCGAGCCTACTGGTAGCAGATTTCGTGCTTCATCAGCTGGCGCCGTCTGTGGGACTATCGAATCACGATATCCCGTCGTAATCGCGAAATTTTCTTCACAAAGTTCAGCTCGATTCCCTTAGGGTGATTCGCTGACTTTGTGTCAAGGAATCTCCGATTCACACAGGCAATCGCCGACTCCACCTAGTGAGTCGTCGATTGTGGGTTATTCTGCTAGCTAAGAGTGCTGTCCACGGCCAGACTCGAAGGAAAACTACCTAAAGCAGTCACCGATTCCACTAGTGTCTGTCGCCGATTCCACCTTTGTGAATCGCCGACTCCCATAGTGAATCACCGACTCCACTTGGTTTTTTCTCGGGCCTCTGCTCAGCTCGAAAGTCAAGAAAACCTAAGGCCAGTCGCCGACTCCACCTGTTGAGTCGCCGACTCCACTGGGTTTCTTTTGAGTTAGTCCAATCAATACCTACGCTCCGGTTGGAATTCGCTTTTGTCATCCATGACATCTGAAAAGCGTGATTACCATCTGAGAAACGAGGGTAAATCCTCAGTGGTACCCGACGGGGCACAAATTGAGCATCCTCAACCAAACATACAAGTTGAGAGGTTCGAGGATGCCCAAACTGATCTGCCCCCTCAGACATCCATCTCTCATAACCTAGAAGCAAGGTTGGCTAACTTCATGGATAATATTGAAAGAAGAGTTAGCAACCTTGAAAAAGCAAGGAGTCAGACAAGCATCACCCGCAGGAGAGCGCGTGAATCGACTTCTCGCAATTATCCAACTACGAGGAAAAAGAAAGGTCCAGAGCCAGAAAAATCAAGAGCTGGACCCAGTAAGAGTCACACTAATAGGACTCTTACAACACGACTCGTAGAGGACCTCCGTCGAAAGCTGGCTGACACTCTAGTCATCAGCAATCCGATCGAGTTCTTAGGAGTCAACAATGACTCCTCGAACAGATACACTAGCAATGTGGCTGGTTCCTTCAGAAGGAAGCCCAAACATGATAATAACAAGGTGTATCAAACATCCGTCAAACGATCGCCAGGGGGTCCACCTCGGAGGAACTGGACTCCACTAACAATCAGCAAAGGCGAGCTGTTTGAAAAACTGAGGAATAGAGCGGATCTGCCCGCTCCTCGCTCTATGGACCCTGCAACCAAGGATCGCCGCCAGGAAAGTGGAAAATTCTGTGAATTCCACAAGGACCACGGCCATCTGACAGATTATTGCAGGGAATTCTCGCTTTATGTCGAGCAATTAATTTCGAACGGCGAGCTTGACAATCTGGTCAAAAGATCCCGGGATCGAAACAATTGCAAGTCTGACGTGAATGGGAAGCGCCCACGCTCTCTCTCACTAGACAATGACAATGGCAAGGATCACCCACGGAAAACCATCCATATGCTACGCGGTGGTAGACCAACAGAAAGGCTAGCATAACTAAGAGGAATAGAATAAGCTATCACCCAAAAGTCCTTGCATCTGGCACATGGACAACGTACAACAACATCGCACTTAGTATCAAGCGCATTAGAGCCTCTTAGTCTATGTGTTAGTTTAAAATTACAAATCTTACTGTTGTAATTTGCATCTATTAATAAAATTTAAAGTTATCATCTACCTACGACTCTAGCTAGCACCCCACATTATGAATCTATTTTGTCACTATCGCCTTGATAGATCAAAATTTTAGCCTAGATATGGGTCCAAAAAGTTGCTCGATCATCATGGCTAGAGTTCAACCACGCGTTAGGATCTAAATACAGAGTCCTAGGTAGTTGATAGGTACAAGTGAACCCAACAACAAGAGGTTCTAAGTACCCACCACAAATCAAAATCTATCATGTCGCTACGACCTTAATAGATTAGTAGTTGTTTTTAAACAATTTCACCCCATCTCATTGTTACATCTTTGATATGGGACCAAAAGTTGCTCCGTCACCTCGACGGGAGCAAAACTACAACTCTAGAGTCTTAGGGTTGATCGTATCTTTTGATTATCTTTTCGATATATTTGTTGTCTTTAAATTTATTAATCGTTATTGCGGCTTGCTATTCGTTGTGAAGTTTAATTTATTTTTGCGAATTTAGCCGTAGACTGAACTACGATTCGTACGATAAAGTCTACGCCCAGAGTGGCTAGCGATAGGGTTAGTCTAATTTACGTCCAGAGCGGCTAAATTACGACTCGCGAATCTAGTTTCGGGTCTTAGTTACAATTCAAAAGAATAAAGTAAATAAACAACTCAATAGAAAAGCAAAAAACGATTAATTTCATTAAAATTTTCAGATTACAAAAAAGATAACAAAAAGGATTACAAAATAAGGACTTAGATCTAATCTTGTGCAGCTTCGTCCTTCATCTTGTCGAGAGCCTCTTTATTCTTCTCGAGCTCCTCAGGATGTTGCTCAACCCACGCCATTATGTCCGTGATGTAGTCGGGGGTAGAGCGGGATACACGGAAGGACCAAAGAATATGAGCTCTTGAAGCTGGTCGGATTGGTAACGTACATCCAAATCCAACCCAGCAGCTCTCCCAGCAAGTGCGGCATTGTCATCTTTCAAAGTCAGCACTTCTTCTTCCGCACTCGCAAGCTCGCTCTTCAGATCAGTGGTGTCGCGTTGGTTCTGAGCAGCTTGTTTCTTCAACTCCACAACCGTAGCCTCAAGCGAGGCTACGTGCCCTCTTTCACTAGCTAGTCGGCTCGTAAGGTCTGCAATCTCTTCAGCACGACCAGAACTAGCACTTTCAGATCTTTTCGGAGTGCTAAGATCTTCGCGACATAGTCATCGATCTCTTTCTGCTTGGACTCAATGGTCTTGTCCTTCTTCGGCAGAACATTGTCACGGAGGTTCTCCATCCTGGACCTCACATTCTTCAGCTTGTCGAGAGCCTTCTCGCTCTCCTTGAACTTCGCGTCGAGTTGGTTATATCTTTCTTGTATCTTCTCGACGTCATGGATAGAGTCTCCATGATAACAAGCATGTGCCATATAACATGCGGCATTCATATGCTTCAAGAGTTCACTCCGGCACCAAGTCCCAGGATGCCCCAAGAGGAGTGACATCGCTTCCCTTCTAGTTTCAGTACTAGCCATAAAATCAGGAAGGGTCACTCCACTCCGGCAGAAGTGTAAGGCTCGTAGCCCCTGGGAGGAGGTGGTGCAGAGCGAGAGCTCGAAGGTCCGGCGAGGCTCGCTGCGGGATTTGTTCTTCCTTTGGCGCAAGTTTATCAGTTTGCCCGCGCGAAACCTCTTGCGCATGTAGAGAGGTGCAGCGTCGTGATATAAAATTGATCGCCTCTGACCACCTTCCATCTCTCGTTCAGTTGGTGGCTCATGCGCATCCTCAACATCTTCAAAAGTGAAGTCTTCCCTTTGGCAAAAGACAAAGGGAACACCGCGTGGCACAGAGTATGCAGTAAGCGTACGCGCTATACGATCCGAGGCCTCGATGTCCCTCGTGCTCAGCTCGATCGAGGCATTCATGTGCACTCGATTCAGATCGTTCCACATCTCCCGGCTCCCAGGGAGAAACTCAGAGGTTATGAAGATAAACTCTTTCTCCAGTTGGATCCAAAGTTCGTCGGGAGCTCATCGACGATGTTCTTGTCAAAATGTCATCGCGTGAACCCAAAACGACCGGATCCAGACTTCTCTTTGGTGAGCTTGTAGAAGTAAAGAAACAAGCTCGCCGTCGCAGCAAGGTTGAGGCCCCAACATATGTTCATGAAACCCCGCAGGATCACGAAGAATCCCGCCGGGAGCTGCGACAATGAAACTTCAAACCTCAGAAGCACTTCGCTTATAATCTCCGGAATGGGAAGCTCGGAGAAGTGCTTGAAATAGATCCTCGGGATAGCTTGGAATCCCGGGGGCGGCAGATTTATCGGCTGGTATCTCGACACCCAGAAGCGGAGATGACCAGAAACTTGAATCCCCGACAGCAATAATCGAGCGTCGCTCGCATTCAGGTTGGAGGGAGGATTCACTCCATCAGATCCGTCCAAGGTTGCATGGGTCATAACTTGCTCGTATTCGCCGTCTCCAGAACGGCCGACAGGGAGCAACCTTGGCATGCCATTCAGGGCGATTTCACAATGAGCGAACCCAGAGGGGTTCAAAACTCCAACGTATGTGTTTAAGTCGAGGTCTGGGTCTCGACTGGCATTCAGATCCACGGGAGGTGGCGGAGTTCTTTCGGCACGCCGACCCGCTCGTCGTCGTGGATTGGGTGCACCGCGGTCCACAATCAGAGGCTCCTCGATGTTTATGTTTATAGGCAAGTTTTCGAGGGGGAGTATCACAAGCTCTCCCGACACTTCTGTCTATAGGATGGAAGTCGTCACATTTCGAGGGGGAGTATCACAAGCTCTCCCGACACTTCTGTCTATAGGATGGAAGTCGTCACATCACAAGGTTCTAATAGTGAACCAGATCCTAATAGTGGATCCACGCATTCTGTTGCTTCGGCCAGAATCAGACTCTAATAGTGAGTCGGCACTTCTGTTGCTTCGGCCAGAAGCTGTCACATTTTTTGAGCATGATAGATCTGTCACTCCGGACAGATCAATCAAGGATTTATTGAGCATGAGGAGCAGCATGAGGAGCAGCATGAGAGGCAGCTCCGCACGGCAAGGTC
>LFYR01001773.1:0-27756 GCA_001185155.1 Zostera marina | reverse complement strand
GAGTGGGGGGTGCCCTCTATTTATAGGGGTTCTTATGGGGGCAATATGGTCATTTGGGCAGTAACCGCCTAACTGCCCAACTGATCAGATTGGGTCCAGGGGTCGACTTTCCAGAGATCGACTTTCTGGGGGTCGACTTTTCCTGGTGATCGACTTTACTCAAAAGTCGGTCCCAGGGAAGTCGATCCTCAGGAAAGTCGATCTTCCTAGGATTCGACCTGGGACCTCCCCAACCCTAGAATAGATACCTCAACTCATCTTAGGCTATCCGGACATCTAGTTGCTGGTAGGTTGTGACCGTGTTCGGGATACTGTATCACCAGTACTCCCCCCTCCTCTGCGTATTAGATACTTCGGGATACGTCTTTTAGTACTATGGTCTGCGTGTCGGACCCTGTACTATCAATTAGGATTGAAGTAAGGTATATCAATTGATGGGTAAGAATTATAAATATTAATTATTTTATATATTTATTTTTAATTAACAACGTAAATTAATTAACAATTTAAATAATTTACATGAAATTATAAATTTGTTAATTAATAATTATTAAGTCGAATGAGTTCAAAGATTTTAAATTGAATTAATAATGATTAATTTGCATGAAATTATAAATTTGTTAATTAATAATTTTTAAATTGAATGAGTTGAATAATTTTAAATTCAATTAATAATGATTAATTTGCATGAAATTATAAATTTGTTAATTAATTATAATTATTAAGTTGATTGATTTTAAATTGAATTAATAATGATTAATTTGTAAGAAATTAATTATAAATTAGTTATTATTAAATTATAAATAGAAATGAATTAATAAATAATTATTTTTAATATATTAATAAATTTGCATTTAATTAATTATTTGTTATGTAATTATATTTTTAAATTATTAAATTATTAAATTTATTTTAAATAATTTTGTTTTTAGATTGTTAAAATGCCACGTAGAGTGAAGCAATTACCTCGTAAGAGGGCTCCACCACCCAATCCCCAAGATACTTTCCGGTTTTATCTCCCAGTTCATCCTGCACCGGCACCTGTTTGTCCAGCACCGGCCCCTCGCACACCGCCGGCATCTGCTCGTCTAGCACTGGCCCCTCCCGTTCCGCAATCATCAACTTCGAAGAAAGTTGTTTATGAAACAGATTCGGATTAGTTAATAATTAGACCATAGCTAGATTATCCGAAAATGAACTTCATATTAATTGAACTATATTGTAATAGTCAATTAAGTTTTATCTAATTAATTATTATTTGATAAAAATTTAATATTTTAGGATAATATCGAACATAATGAAAGTACCCGATAAAGCTTTGATGAGTTTAGATAATATCGGTTTTTGAAATAATACGGTGAAAGCTTAACAAATTTTGATGTGTGTACGCAAAAATCCTCTTTCTTATGGTTTCTTTCAGATCCAAGGTTTCAATTTCAGCCTTCTTAGCCTGTGTATGATAGAAAGTTAAAAATACAGCATTCACAAAAAAATGTTTCAACCAGTTTGAAAGCAGAATTAGGATAAGGAAAAAACAAGTGAAGATGCAGAAGACACACATCTTTTATTTCTCGAACCGAAACACGAACCAAATAATTCGGAAGCTCCATTGTTTTCTAATAACAGAAACCATAAATAATTAAGAGATTATTACAAACAATAGAAGAAAAAATCAATTTACAGAGGAAAAGATCGAACAAGTTCTTCCATCAGCGTAGGGTGCCCAGATTTCGCCGCTGCTTCAGTTCGCTTGATTCTGTGCTCGATCTGAAATTGATTTGCGTTTCTGAAATTGATCAGGATTCGTCCGATTTGCGTTTCTGCAATTCTGCTGCACATCAGGATTCCGTGCTGCACATCAGGATTTGCGTTTTTTTCATCTTCTTGCGATTCTGCAATCAGGTATTTTTTGTTAAAATATTTTATTATTATTATTTTCTTTATTTTCTTTCTTTATCTGTTCTTCAGTTGAATCACACGTTTGCAATCCGCGATTGCAGATTTCCGTGATCAGGTATTATTTTTTTTAAAATAATTTTCTTCTTCTTTTCTTTTGTTGTAATCTGTTGCAAGCGTTTGGATCAGGTAATTCTTTCATCTATTTTTATTTTTCTCTTTTTCTTTTCTGCCATTTAATTCATCTGTCAATTTTATTTTTATTGCTGCCATCTGCCAATGTCCTTTTAAACAATTAAAAAATATAAATAAATAAATAAAAATAAAACAATTTCATTTTGCAATATTAAATGATTTAACGATTTAAATTTCATCTGCCAATGTCATCATGTCTTCTTAAACGATTTAAATATTAAACAATTTAATTTTTCGATTTCTTCTTAAATATTAAACTATTTAGTTTAGGACAGAAGTTTAATCATGTGATTTGTTTTTTTATGTTTTGTGTAATTGTAGATTTATGGCTAGTATTCCATAAGTCATTGTTAATTAATCACAGATGATTTTAACTTCTGAATCTAGTTAAATGCCAACGTCATCTATGAATTTGGTATCTTCTGAGATTCAAAAATTGCATAAAACTCAAATAGGTCATTGGGTACGAAATCCTCTTGAGAAGGCAGAGACGTATCTCTTCTGGCGTACTCAAATGGAAAAAAATTTCAGGATACATCATGTGTTGGAAATTGTATCTAAATATCAGATTATACCGGCAAAAGAGATTAATCGTTCTCCAAATCAATTATATCAAGAATGGATTGAGAAAAATTGGATCGTCATGGGATGGATTCAGGTAGCTGTAGGGCCTTCCATGTATTCATTGGTTATGAATCACGAAGCCGCTGCCGATTGTTGAGTGATGCTTGAAACTCATCTTTCACCACGAAAGGTCATTCATGCTCATAGTATCCGTGAGCATTTAAGACACTTAAAGAAAACTGATGATGAGTCAATGGGTGATTTTGCCATTAAGGTTCGTGCACTCACCGATAGTCTATCGGCCACCGGTGAGAGGATTAGGGATGTAGATATCATTGATTTTGTGACTGATGGTCTAGGGCAAGAGTTTAGGTAATTCAAAAAATATATTAACACTCAACCTAATCTGTCATTCGATGATTTTCTTCATTTTGTTATCAAAGAAGATCGGTTCATGAAGAAGTGCTACAACTCTCAATATTTGGCCCCAACTCCGATTACTTTTGCAGCCAGATATAGTAATCAGTCAGGAGGACAGAAAAATTTAAATCAGTCAAGAGGATACAATAACACAAACAAAAATCACAATTCAAACAAGAACTCCAACTCAAGATGGAAAAGAAACTCCAATGCTAATTCTGTAATCTGTCAACTATGCGACAAGGCTGGACATTCAGCCAAAACATGTAGAAAAGGACTAAAAGCTCTTGTTGCTATGGATAACAACAATGTTGATGAAGAAGGAAGTTGGATTCTAGAGTCTGGTGCTTCTGCACATGACTCCTGAGGTGGGAAATTTATCCAATACTCAGGAATACTCATGTACAAGTTCTATTATAATTGGTAATGGCTTAGGTTTAAAAATTACTCATATTGGAACTGCCTCAATTAAATCTGAAAATGGTGATATTTTAAAACTTAAAAATACTTTATGTGTTCCTCAATTAAAAATGAATCTTTTGTCTATTCAATCAATGAGTAAAAATCTAGATTGTAAATTTATTTTAAATGGAAATAATTTTAAAGTGAAAGATAATAATAGCACAGGATTTGTTCTTTTAAATGGAATAGGCTCAAAAGGATTATATCATTTGAATTCCATTTATAACCTCACAAACAATCATAGGGTTATGATAGCAAAGAAATCAGATTCTTTACAAACTTGGCATAGGAGGTGTGAACATCCATCCTCTATTGTCTAACCTAAAATTCTTAAAACTTCTAAAATACTAAATAAAAGTAATGCATGTTTAGAATGTCCCTTAAGTAAATTAAAAAAGTTACCGTTCAAATATAAGAAAAGTTATAACACAAAACCATTAGAAACTTTACATATGGATGTGTGGGGACCTGCCCCAACATCATCTACTCTTAAACATAAATTCTACTTGTTAATCATAGATAAATTCCCATTAGAATATAAATTTCAAGTGTTTGACACTTTTAGAGATTTTCATAAAATGATTGAGAAATCTTTAGAACTCTCAATTAAATCTATTCAAACTGATGGGGGTGGTGAATTTCATAATCTGAAATTTCAAAACCATTGTAAAGAATTTGGTATCAAACATAAATTCTCATCTCCATACACCCCAGAACAAAATGGGTTAGTTGAGAAAAACATGAACACTTGATTTCAACAACAAGATATTTTTTCTCTCAATCAGACATTCCACAGAAATACTGGGTTGAAGCTTGTTCTTCAGCCGTTTATACAATCAACAGACTACCGTCTAAAAATTTAGGTTTTCAATCACCTTTCTCTCTTCTCTACGATAAAGATCCAGATTATAGTTATCTGAAAACATTTGGATCTCTATGTTTTCCTTTAATTTCAAAACAAATGAGAAATAAATTTCAACCAACCTCTACCCATTGTTGTTTTTTAGGATACTTACCCTCACACAAAGCATACAAATACTTAAGATTACAAGATTCACAAATCCTCATCTCTAGACATGTTAAATTCTATGAAGAAATTTTCTCCTTCAAAGAATACAAACTAACTCGGGCAGGATATTACTAAAACAAGTATAATTCCTATACTACCACTTAATCCTTTAAATAAAAATAACACAACTACACTGCCAGAAGAAAGGGAAATGAATAATGGAAATATTCAGATTGAACCAATTGATGAATATACTACTCCAAATATGCTCTTCCCAGACTCTACAGAAAGTGCAAATAAAGAGACAAATGATAGAACACAGGCAGTTACACAAACATCATCACCTATTACTGAAACAGTAGGTACTTCAAATAAAAAACAACTTTCTACTTCTACAATACCTACAATAATAGTCGAAGAATGCCATGAACATACTAAACTCAGAAGATCTAATAGACAAACTCAAGTTCCTAAAAGATATGACAACTATGAACATAATATACCTAAGGCTCTGATATCTGAAGTTATCGAAGATAACAACACCCCTAAAAACTACAAAGAAGCAATACTAGTTCCAGAATGGCATAAGGCTATAGAAGAGGAATTTAAAGCACTAAATGATAACTGATGAGGGTGAAACTCGATCAGTACTCCAAGACGGTTCCATCAAGCGCCAGGCGAGGAACTCCGCGGGAAAATAAGGCCGGGTCTCAAGTGCGCAGAGCTTCACTTCGCTAGGACTTCTCTACTCCAAATGACCTGCCTTTCATGAGTGAGAGATGCCTCCTATTTATAGGGCTTTTTATGGGAGTAATCTGGTCATTTGGGCAGTAACCGCCTAACTGTTCAGATTAAGTACAAAATCGACTTTTCTAGGATCGACTTTCTTGTAGTCCGACTTTCCTGGGACTCGACTTTGTTCAGAAGTCGACCCTTGGTAAAGTCGATCTTCCCAGGAGTTGACTTGGGACCTCCCCAAACCTAGAATAGGTCTCTCAGCTCATCTCGGGCTATCCGGAATTCTAGTTGCTGGTATGTTGTGACCGAGTTCGGGATACTGTATCACCAGTACTCCCCCCTCCTCTGCGTATTAGATATCTTGGGATACGTCTTTTAGTATTATGGTCTGTGTGTTAAACCTTGTAATATCAGTATTCCCCCCTCTCTGCGTGCTGGGGTGTGAATTGCTAGTGATGTCCTGGGATATGCGATCCTCTCTCACCAGTTCTCCCCCCCTTTTACGACCGCGAGGTTATACCTATGTTTCCATGGAGGTTGTCACATACCACTGGCACCTATTATCCGGCTTGTCACAGCCGAAATATTTTCCTTGCGCGGCTTGTCTAGCCTGATTTCCGGGCGGAACCCTGCTTGCCCACCAGGACGCCTTGTTGAGCTGTCTCGGAGCAATGTTAGAGTACCTCTCCCTATTTCTGTAGCTGGAGTTTAGTATTATCCCTTCTACCTATTGTTTTTATAGGTGAAGTTCTTTTTTGAACTCTGGCCCCTCTGCCTGCTGCTTCTGCGGTTGGGGCGCGTGATTTGCCAATATATCCTCCTCTACATACTGCTTTTGTAAGTGGAGTTCATCTTTGAGCACTGACTCCTCTGCCTATGTTCTTCTGTAGGTGGGATGCCTGCTTTACAGTTAGTCCCTTTCTGCATACCTTCTTCTGTAGGTCGAATTTACTTTTGGGCGCTTACCCTTCTACCTGCTATCTATGGCTGGGGCGCGTGCTTTATTGATATGTCCTCCTCTCCATATTTCTTTTGTAAATGGAGTTCATTTTTGAACACTTACCCCCTGTCTACGTTCTTCCGTAGGTGGGGCGCATACTTTGCGGTTAGTCCCTTTCCGCCTACGTTCTTCCGTAGGTGGAGTTCGCTTTTGAACACTTACCCCTCTGCCTGTTGCAGCTAGGGTGCGTGATTTTCTGATATGTTCTCCGTCTACCTACGTTCTTACGTAGGTGAGGTTCACTTTTGAACACTTATCCCTTTGTCTATGTTTTTTTGTAGATAGGGTGCATGTTTTGCCGATGTGTCCCCCGTCTACCTACGTTTTCCATAGGTGAGGTTCACTTTCGAAAACTTACCCCTTTCTAGGTGAGGCATGTGTTTTGCCGATGTGTCCCCCGTCTACCTACGTTCTTCCGTAGGTGACGTTCACTTTTGAACACTTACCCCTCTCTCTACGTTCTTTTGTAGATAGGGCGCGCGTTTTGCCGATGTGTCCCCCGTCTACCTACGTTTTTCTGTAGGTGAGGTTCACTTTCGAAAACTTACCCCTTTGTAGGTGGGGCGTGCGTTTTGCCGGTGTTTCCCCCGTCTACCTACGTTCTTCCGTAGGTGAGGTTCACTTTTGAACACTTACCCCTCTCTCTACGTTCTTTCGCAGATGGGGTGTGTATTTTAAATGGGGTACGCATCCTGACACTGTTACTACTAAGACTTTCTCTATCAACGTCCTTCCGTAGGTAGAGTTAATTTGGTGTCCTATTTTGTTACTGCGTCCAGCAACTGTAAGAGTTCAAATATCATAGAATGGTACAGTTGTCGTACCGTCATCGGTGTTATTCTTCCTTGGTGGTGTGACCGTAAAAGGCTCTGCACCTTCCGGACCCCTTCTGCCATCACTGAAGGGATATGTGGATTTTCAGGGTATTTTTCCTACACCCCCTGCCTTGGTGGACTTTCAAAATTTCAGGGGTCTTTCTCCTACACTCTCTGTCTTGGTGCACTTTCAAAATTTCAGGGGTATTTTTCCTACACCCCCTACCTTGGTGAACTTTCGGATTTTTAGGAGTATTTTTCTTACACCCTCCTTCCTTGGTGAACTTTCAAAATTTCAGGAGTATTTTTCCTACACCCTCCTTCCTTGGTGAATTTCAAAATTTTAGGAGTATTTTTCCTACACCCTCCTTCCTTGGTGAACTTTCAAAAAGTCGATCTTTTGGGTTGTCTCCACAAAAGTCCATCTTGAGGTTCGTTTGCTCTCTTTTTTGTCCTTTTGTGTGGCCCTAGGGTCTATAAATAGACCCTTCAAGTCTCCTTTTCCTTTTATCCATGGATCTTCTTGTGAGTCTCTTCGCTGACTTTATTCAGGGAGAGATTGAGGAATTGGATCGAATTCTTACTTTTTTGGATCCTCGGGCTCCGGCCTTAGATCTTCCTGCTCTGCACCAAATAATTGTTGAGCGACAGAGTGTTGCTATTGCAGCTAGGGAATCAATTTTTGAAGAATGATCTGTTGGTGAACTACCAACTGTAGCTTCTCCTGCTGCCCATTCTCGTGGCTGGCGCTTGAGGCGTCCCTGACGTGGTGGTTCTTCCCCCAGTTAGGTTCCTCGTCGACTGCGTCGCCGTATTAATTTCATCTAGGGAATTGTAATATTTTCATTCTTTTAATCATGATTCTGAATAGAGATACTTTCCCTGTTCGTACTTGTTTGACACTTATCCTTTATTTTGAGGAATGTTGGTGCAGTACGTACACTGACTCTATCCTTTTCTGAGCATTTCAAAGTTTATATAGAAGTCGACTCTCTCCTTTTCCGAGGATGTCGATTCTTAAAAGGTCGATCTCGTCCTTCTCTGAGGATGTCGATGCTATGTAAAAGTCGACTCTTTCCTTTTCTGAGGATGTCGAAGTTTATATGAAAGTCGACTCTGTACTTCTCTGAGGATGTCGATGTCATATAAAAGTTGACTCTATCCTTTTCTGAGGATGTCGATGCTGTGTAAAAGTGGACTCTATCCTTTTCTGAGGATGTCGAAGTTTATATGAAAGTCATCTCTATCCTTCTCTGAGTATGTCGATGTCATATAAAAGTCGACTCTATCCTTTCTGAGGATGTCGATTTGATCACTTGTGGAATGTCGACTCTATCCTTCTCTTATGGAGGATGTCGATGTGTGAATGTCGATACCTATCCTTCTCTGAGGATGTCGATTTGATCACTTGTGGAATGTCGACTCTATCCTTCTCTTGTGGAGGATGTCGATGTCCATATGAATGTCGACTCTATCCTTCTCTGAAGATATCAAAGTTGGTACTTGACGAATGTCGACTCTATCCTTTTTTTATGGAGGATGTCGATAGTTGCCTTTTTTACAGAATGTCGACTTTATCCTTTTCTAACGATGTCGATGGTCATTTTTGAAAAAATGTCGAGATTTGCCCCTTTTTCATAGGGATGTTGATCTCTAACTTCCGAAAAATATCGAGGTCTGCCATCTTTTCATAGGGATGTTGATATTTGACTTCCAAAAAAATATCAAGATCTGCTCTCCTTTCATTGGAAATGTCGATCTCTGACTTCTGAAAAAATGCCGAGATTTACCCTCCTTTCCTAGGGATGCCGATCTCTGATTTTTGAAAAAATGTCGAGATCTGCCCTCCTTTCATAGGGGTGTCGATCTTAGACTTCTGAAAACATGTCGAGATCTGCCCTCCTTTTCTAGGGATGTCGATCTCTGACTTCTGAAAACATGTCGAGATGTGCCCTCCTTTTCTAGGAATATTGATCTCTGATTTCTGAGAAAATGTCGAGATCTGCCCTCCTTTTCTAGGGATGTCGATCTCTGATTTCCAAGAAAATGTTAAGATCTGCCCTCCTTTCATAGGGATGTCGATTTCTGACTTCTGAAACAATATAAAAAGATGGGTGTTGTATTGTTGATCAAGTCGAATGTCGAGGCCTCTAGCCTTGATCTAGGTTAAAATTATTAACTGTGATTTTCAACCTGATGACCCGGATGTCGAGCCGCATCGTTGACTAAGTCAAAATGTTGAGGCCTCGGGCATCGACCGAGGTTAAAATCTCGAACTGCGATTTTCAAACCGATAGTCTGAATGTCAACTTCTTACTAACATAAGAAATGTCGAGTCCTCCCTTTCGGAGGATGGGTTTGACTTCTTATTGTCAACTTCTTTAGTTTACTTCTTTTAGAAGTGTTGTATGGACTTCTTTTGGGAGCTTTCTTAAAATTGCTTTTTAACTCCTACTTCTTTGTTTCTCGCAGCTTCTTGCTACCATGTCCTCCAAAAAGGACTTTGTTCAGGTCATCCCTGTTATCGGTGGTGGTTATATTTTTATATAGGTGTATGGTTCCAACGTTACTTGGATTAACTGCTACAACGACCGAGGTTGAGCTGAAAGACTTTGTTATTGAAGGAATTGAGTGTGATTTGATGGTTGTTACTGAGAATTTACGCTGAGTTGCGGATGAGTGGGATCCTGGTAGGAGTTCTTTTTCTACCTCATATGGTCCTTCCCAACTTGTGCCTAGTTTTCCTTTGGAGCAACCTTTTCGATTGATGCTTGCTCTTCTCAATACTAGGCTTCCTTTTCTTATCGCTTTATCCTTGACGCTCTTGTCGTGATATCTAGCGATATTCTGTTTGTATGCCGCATTCTTTGCCTGTGCATTATCCCATAGCTCATCCATTAAGTCCAGAGCTATCGCACATGATCTCACATTCTCCTGCGTGTCATAGGTCAAGACTCTGATTGTTGGGATGCTAACCTCTGTTGGGATTAATTCTTCCATTCTATATGCTAGTGAGAACGGAGTTTCCCCGGTGGGTGTTTTTTCAGTAGTTCTGTATGCCCACAGGATCTCTAGTAGTAAATCTGCCCACGTACCTTTGACTTGTTTGACCTTTTTCTTTAGTCTCTGAACAATGGCCCTGTTTATGACTTCTAATTGTCCATTACCCTGTAGTCTATACACTGATGAAAAATGGATTTTTGTGCCCATGTTCTCGCACAATCTCATGAACTCCCCACCGGTAAACTGTGTTCCGTTATCTGTCACTATGTGCATGGGAATGCCGGATCTGCACGTTATGCATTTGAAGATAAATTTCGTTGCTACACCTTGTGTTATCTTGGGTACCGTTAAGGTTTCGACCCATTTTATTAAACAGTCATGGGCCACGAATATAAATTTAGCCTGGCCTGTCGATACTGGTAATGGTCCTATAATGTCCATTCCCCACATTACGAATGGGATGGGGCTTTCTACCCCTGTCAGTTGAGTTGCGGGATTTCTTTTTATATTTTTGTGGATTTAGCAGGCCTTGCATTTTCTTGCAAACGGGACTGCATCTCTTTTTAGCGTGGGCCAAAAGTATCCCTGCCTTATTATTCTTTGGGTCAGAAACCTTCCTCCCTGGTGTATTCCGCATACCCCCGATGGATCTTCTCTACAATGAATTGTCCTTCATCTGCTGAGATACACTTCATTATAGACCCATCGTAGGATTTTTTGTACAGGATGTCCCTGATTAGGCAGAACCTTGGAATGCGTATTTGTAACTTACGTCTTTCATTTTTGTTCTCAAGGAGTTTTTGTCCCTCAAAATATTCTATTAAGGGTTTTCTCCAGACTTCTGCCTGTATCGTGACCAGATTGTATAAAGGTGTGAATGCTGAGTCAACCAGTATCTCTCTCTGCCCTCTTTCGAAAGAGGATGCTAGCTTTGCCAGAGCATCAGCTGAGTTGTTTTGACTCCTTGGTATTTGTTCTATTTCCACCCTGTTAAATTGCAACTTTATTTTTTCTAGTGTAGCTACTTACTGCATGATCAGAGGTTCTTTGACTGTAAACTCCCCTGTGAACTGCTGAGCTACTAGTTGAGAGTCTGTTCTGATGATTACTGAACAAGCCCCTGATCTTTTGAGTATTTTCATGCCCTGGATTACAGCCTTGTATTCTGCTATATTGTTTGTAGTCGAGAATTGTAATCTGATAGCGTGTTCGTATATCCTTTAGTCCGGAGTGATTATTTTTATTCCTACCCCTACACCAGTACTGCAACATGAGCCATCAACCTTTGTTATCCAAGGTTTCTCATTACTTTCCTGAGTCATATCCACAATGAAGTCTTCTAAAGCCTGCCCTTTAATGGCAGTGGTGGTGACAAAATCTATATCAAACTTGCTTAACTCCAGAGCCCACTTCGTCAGGCTTCCGGAAGTATCTGGTCTGTGGAGTATTCTGCGCAGCGGATGTTCTGTCAAAACTTTGATTGTGTGAGTATGCTCGAAATCTGCGTGCTGCATGGGTTACTGCCAGGACTATTTTTTCAACTGGGGGTATCGTGTTTCTGCCCCCTGTAGCCTTTTGGAGTGATAATATATTGGGATTTTCTCGTTATCCCTTGATCATATTAAAACTGCGCAGCTGGCTTCTTCTAAAGCTGCTACATAGCCCGTGCTACATAGCACTATTAAGTTATTAGTACCACTATCCTGAGGAATGAGATATTTAGCCCTAGATGCTTATCTTTGTATGAAACGTTTGTCCATACTCTCATCCTTGTTATGCGATACTATTAATATGGTAGTGGGTGTTTGCTGAGGATTATGAAGAATCTGACATCATCTCTATCCCATTCTCACCCCTCCTGTGAAAATTGAGCCACGTACCTTTGGTTTTTGAGAAAGGTTCTTTTTATGAACGACTTCTGTTATTTTATCCCAACTTAATAGTCTGATTAACCTGTTGGGACAGTCACAATATTGTGGTCGAAATTGTAGTCTTGAAATTTAGACCATAAGTAAAAATGTCGAATTCAAGCATTGACTATCAGTCACAATGTCGAATTTTGATGAAGGTATGATTACTTATGAACATCGGTGGTGCATATCTATTATGACCTCCTGCGACTAGGAAAAAATAAAAAATAAAAAAAATCCTAAATCGCATCATTAGGCCTCTTTTGAAGTCTACTTTCACCTGGCAAAATTGTGGGATAGCGAAAAAATTCACTGAAATTTTCCCAAAATTTTCCAATTTTGTAGCAAATTAGGACGTGTTTTAGGACTATATGTGTGAGCGTCCACCTGGGATGACTCATTTACGAACCGGAGACCTGCACCTTATAGGTCTGTTCATACTCTTTTTATTTATCAGTTGAAAAAATTTCAGGTCCAAAGTCCCTTCCTAGCCTTCCGTAGGAGGACTATGGTTTGGGAAAAAGCTATAAATGGCCAAAATCCCCATACACATTTTTTTTTAATAGAAATATCCTTTCCATTTCTAAAATGTCTATCCCCCTCCTTGGAAAATCCGACTTCAAAATATCTATCCCGCTCCTGGGAAAAGTCGACTTCAAAATGTCTATCCCCCTCCTGGGAAAAAGTCGATTATAAAAATGTCTATCCCCCTTCTGGGAAAAAGTCGATTTCAAAAAGTCTAACTCGATTCTTGGGAAAAATCGACTTCAAAAAGTCTAACCCAATTCTTGGAATCAATTTTAAAAAGTCTAACCCCATTCTTGGAATCGACTTTAAAAAGTCTAACCCCATTCTTTAGAGAAAGTCGACTTCAAAATGTCTAACCCAATTCCTGAGAAGAAGTCGACTTCTGGAGGAGCTTTTTCCTGAAGAAAAGTCGAGTTTAGGGCCTTGGTCGGGTCCTGAGATGGAGAAGCAGCCTCCCTTCAGAGGAGTCGACTTTGCTCTGGGAAAAAGTCGGACCCTTTTTTCAGCAAAAGTCGACCTTCAGCCGGGTGATTTCCGGGCGCGGCTCCCTGGCTGGCGACTTGGGAAAAGAGTCGAATCCTCTTTTCCAAAAGTCGAGGAGCTTTTATCGTGAGTATCTTTGAATCACAGACGGTGCAAACTGATGTGGGTGGAACCTGACCAGTACTCCAAGACGCATCCAACAAGCACCAGGCGGGGAACTCCGCGGGGAAATCAGGCCGGAACTTAAGTGCGCAGAGCTTCGCTTCGCTAGGACTCTCCACTCCAAATGACCTTCCCAAATGAGTGAGAGGTGCCTCCTATTTATAGGACTTTTTATGGGGGTAATCTGGTCATTTAGGCAGTAACCGCCTAACTGATCAGAACAGGTCCAACATCGACTTTCCTGGGATCGACTTTCTTGGGATCCGACTTTCCTGGGACTCGACTTTGTTCGGAAGTCGATCCCAAGAAAGTCAATCCAAGAAAAGTCGATCCTTAGTAAAGTCGATCTTCCCAGGAGTTGACTTAGGACCTCCTCAAACCTAGAATAGGTCTCTCAGCTCATCTCGAGCTATCCAGACTTCTAGTTGCTGGTATGTTGTGACCGAGTTCGGGATACTGTATCACCAGTACCCTCCTCCTCTGCATATTAGATATCTTGGGATACGTCTTTTAGTATTATGGTATGTGTGTTGGGCCTTGTACTATCACTATGGGATGTCGATTATGTCCTTCTCTTGTGAACGATGTCGATGCCCAAACGTGAACAGTGTTCAAATGTCGATGTCTATCTTCCTCTGAGGATGTCGATTCGAGTACCTATGAGATGTCGATTATGTCCTTCTCTTGTGAAGGATGTCGATGCCCAAGTATGAACAGTGCTCAAATGTCGATGTGAATACTTTTCAAATGTCTTAATGTCGATGTCTTCTGACCGGACTTGGGG
Source organism: Zostera marina (assembly GCA_001185155.1). NCBI lineage: Eukaryota > Viridiplantae > Streptophyta > Magnoliopsida > Alismatales > Zosteraceae > Zostera > Zostera marina. The sequence goes on along the minus strand of LFYR01001773.1, from coordinate 13,787 downwards.
TTTTCTCGGCCCATGGCGTTTTGGGCCCATGAGGCCTACAAATTTCTCGGCTCATGGTGTTTTGGGCACATGATGCCTATGAATTTCTTGGCTCATAGTGTGAACAGTGCCCGCAACGGTTCGTCTTCGACTTCCCCCTATAAATAGTGGAGGGGGGGTCATTTATTTCTCACCTACTTCCTTCGCTCTGAGGCATCGACTTTCTTGGCTTCGACATTTCTGCACTTCGAGTTTCCAGCGCGTAAGGCTTCGACTTCAGTCTTGGAGGTGTGACTTCTAGAGGTCCGACTTTTGTGGTCGGGTTTGCTGAAGTGGCACTTGCCGTGATTGGGGTGCGACTTCTAAGAGTCGTGTTTGCCATCACCGGGATCTACTTTCACGAGGTCCGACTTTTCTTGAAGTCAGTCTTCCTTGAAGTCGCTTTCCATTTGGACTGTGGTCCGACTTTGTGAAGTCTGACTTCTTGTCATCGACTTTCTAAAATCGGACCTAATATAACTGGGATCGACTTTCGTGGATTCAACTTTTTAAAGTTGCCTTCCTATAGTTGTCTTCCCTTGCACTACGGTCCGACTTTCTGAAGTCCGACTTTTGTCATCGATTTCTATAAGTTGGACCTGATATGGCTGGGATCGACTTCTTCAGATCTAACTTTTTTAAAGTTGGCTTTCCTGAAGTTGTCTTCCCTTGGACTTCGATTTGACTTTCTGAAGTCCGACTCTTGTTATCGACTTCTTTAAGTTGGACCTGATATAACCGGGTTCGACTTCTTGAGCTCCAACTCTTCAAAGTTGGTTCTCCTGAAGTTTTTCCCTTGGATTGTGTACGACATTGTGAAGTCCGACTTTTGTCATCGACTTCCTTTAGACCGACTTTTTCCTCAACTTTTAATGATGGCTACGTTAACTAACGTGCGATGTTCTGTGCAGGTTGATATCTTGTCTGTCGATAAAATTGTCCAAGAAGATGTTTCTCGAGAAGAGGAACAGACTGCGGAGCGTAGTGCTCCCAATGTTGAACATAATATTCCCATGACTGAGACTGAGCAAGAAGCCGAGCAAACTCCTGATCTGGCTACTGAGAAGGAGAAGAAGACAAAAGGTCATATTGCTCGCCGTAAGCGAAAATCAGTTCCAAGTAGTATGTTTCTGTTCTGTGGCTTACTTTGGATTTGTAACGGAAATTCCATTAACTTTGGTTGTTGTAGGCTCTCCAATTACTTCTTCGTCCATTTCTAGTTCTTCTAGCTCGGGATCCTCCTCGTCTTCCTCAACCTTTGGGAGTTCGGGGTCTGATTCTTATAGTTCTTCTTCCCTCGAACGGGATGTAGATATCAGAGGGACTCCTACTTCTCTTGTTTTGGCACCTATTCCGGAGAACGTTCCTATCGTGGAAGATCCTCCTATAGCCTCAGATGAGTCCTCTCGATTTCCTCCTAAAGTATATCCCGATAATATCCATGTGTTAGAGGTCTCTCTTGTAGATTATCCTCCCGAAACCGAGGAGAAATATCCTTTCCCGTCGCCTCTTGAGGAGAGTGGTCCTGACGTCCCATCCTTTTACCGGGAAATAAATGGTTCTTGGCGTCAGTTGTCCGTTTTAATTAGAAACGGTTTTCATGTTGTCCCCGTCCTTGACCGTGGGGAGTATGGGGTCGGGTATGGATCTTTCCGCACTGTCTCTTTACAGATATACTGGGTTACTCTTTGCCTTCTAACGCGGGTCGCTGCTCTAATACTCTTTCCATTGATGCTGCCTTAAGGATTTTAAACAGCTTAGAACTTAGAGAAAGAGTATACTGGGCCTTCCTTACCTCTTATACGGGTGGCGTGCCCCCTTACTTTATGTTGGCACTCCATCGAGTTTACTTCACTAACTTTCCAATTCTTCTGATGGGTGCTGCTTTCTTTTTCTATCTCCAGTGATTTATAAATGTCCTTAGGGATGCGGGCATAACTCTGACAGCTCGGCTTTTCTTCTATTATTTTACCTTTCAGAATACGAAGAAAGGTAGCTCTTTTATTACCTGTGCTAGCCGAGATGCTTCTGTTACTCACTCTGCTTTGCTGAAAGATCCTCCAACTAGGCGGAACCGGAGTGAGTTTATTTTTGTAGATTGTAGATTGTGTCCTGGTAGTAGGCTACTTCCTGCATATAACAAAGGTCGTAGGCCTACTCCCCGTCCTGTTTTAACTTCGGACGAGAGGAAAATTGCACAGAGGTTGGCTAACCTTCACATCATCGCGGTGCCGGTTGGTTTTGCCATTGACAATATTTTTGACCGCAAAGGTTTTATTTCTAGAATTAATATTTATGTATATGATTTTCACCTTATTAACTTCTTTCTTTTCCTTTTGCAGTTTTTTATCTACATAACCCTGGTGGTGTCCCTGAACGTGTGGGACAAAATGAGACGGGTTCGAAAGTCTATGCACCTGCCTCCAAGCCTTCGGACGCCCGACATCTGAGGCACCGTGCTGCAGAGAATGCCTTCCGGGTTGACTCTCCTCCTTTGGAATCTGATCCCCCTAATGAGAAGGAGGTGCAACCTGCTTCCATAGAAATTCCCCTTGAGCTGCTGGACTTGCTTCATTCTTCCGTACTCCACCAGAAAAAGAGCAGAGGAGGGGTGGTGATGGCAATAGAAGTAGTAAGGGGTGAGAGAAGAATAGATCTGAAAAAAGGAAGTCCTCTCCTTCTAAATATTCTCCTCCCCTTCTAAATCTTCTCCTCCCCATACGAAGAAGACTAAGAAGTCCCCTCCCCGAAGAAGATCCCCTCCTCGACGGAGGTTTTATGAGGGTGAGTCCTCCCGAAGTAGGTACTCTTACGCTTCTACCCGCGAGACTCATCTGCCTGGTTACCCCGGTGCCCATCCTCGAAATTATTGGACTAAATTTTCGATGGTTGCTGAGACGGACACTACTCGGGCCACTCTGCGACTAATTTCTAGGTACCCGATGGACCGTTTTGTCGAGGAAGTGGGCTAGAATATCACTAACGTGAGTGTACTTATCTCCATGCCTTTATGTGCTAAACTTGTATTTATTTTATCTTTGCTTTTGCAACTTGCACATCTATTTATGGGTCGTCTCTCTTCTATGTTCCATCTTCGAGACACCCATTCTCTGTAAGATGATTTGAATAGGGCTAAGCGCAAGATTATACAGTTAGATGATGACTTCCACCGTAAAGTTCTGGATATGGCCACTGTTACGGAGAATAACAAGAAGCTGAGTGATGACTGGTCTGTTCAGTCTAAGGCCCTAAAGCAAATCTTACATGACCTTTCCGAGGTTCGAGGAAATCACGGGGCCTTAGAGATCACGCTGACTGCTGAAAAGTCTAAGGTTAAGCTCAAGGATGGCGTAATCGAGTGGCTTAATCGTGAGCTTAAAGCCACAGGAGATTCCTTTGACGCGATGATGCACGAGCGACATCAGCTTTTGGTGCAATTAAAGAAAGCAGACATGGATCGGGAAGTGCTGCAGAAAAAGCACGATGAGGTTTCCCATCACCTGAATGACAGAGAAGCAGATGTTGAAAACTTGAGAAATTCTTTAGCTGATATGGTTGACGAGAACCAGAGGGTGATGGAAACTCTGAGCAAGATTCAAGCTGAGTTTCTCGTTAACATGCGGGATTATAATGATCTTGTAGTTCTGGGTCCTCACATATGCCCGGGTTTTGAAGCCGAAGATGTTCATAGCTGGGCCCGAGAGCACCCGGATGAAGCTATGGAAATTCGAGACCGTAAGGACGCAGAAACTGAGAAGGAAGGGGAGCTTTCGGGTGAGACCACTGCCGTTGTTGATGAAGATTTTTCTGTTGCTGATCAGGACAACAACGATGTGGTGGATTCAACCCCTGCTGTTGATACTACTCCCGAAGAACCTTCTACTGAGAAACCATCTACTCCTCCTGTTTCCTAATGTATTTTGTTTATATGTTCCTTTCGTATTCTTCTTTTGAAATCAATATATGGAACATAATTATTTACTTTAGTCATAACTATTTAACTGAATTGAATATAGTAATTGAACGTAACTAAGTTGAGTAATTGAATATTCAAACAGTTATACTAACAATTAACAAATGGTACTTTAGTAGTTAAAAGTATGGCTGCAAGTTGTTTGCATGCCAAGTGTTGGGAATATATGTTCCATCTTCCCGTTTTAATTTGTAAGTGCCTGGTCGAAGTTCTTCTCCTACTACATATGGTCCTTCCCAGTTTGCGCCTAGTTTGCCTTTGGAGCCGTCTTTTCGATTGATGCTTGCTCTTCTCAATACTAGCCTTTCTTTTCTTATCACTTTATCCTTGATGCTCTTGTCATGATATCTAGTGATATTCTGTTTATATGCTGCATTCTTTGCCTCTGCATTATCCCGTAGCTCATCCACTAAGTCCAGAACTGTCGTGCATGATCTCACGTTCTCCTGCGTGTCATAGGTCAAGACTCTGACTGTTGGGATGCTAACCTCTGTTGGAATTAGTTCATCCATTCCGTATGCTAGTGGGAACGTAGTTTCCCTGGTGGGTGTTTTTTCAGTAGTTCTGTATGCCCACAGGTTCTCTGGTAGTAAATCTGCCCATGCACCTTTGGCTTCTTCGACCTTTTTCTTCAGTCCTTGAACAATGACCCTGTTTTTGACTTCTACTTATCCATTACCTTGTGGTCTATACACTGATGAATAATGGATTTTGGTACCCATGTTTTCACACAATCTCGTGAACTCTCCACCGGTAAACTGTATTCCATTATTTGTCACTATGTGCATCGGAACGTCGAATCTGCACATTATGCACTTGAAGATAAATTTCGCTGCTGCACCTTGTGTTATCTTGGGTACTGCCAGAGCCTCGACCCATTTTTTAAAGTAGTCAACATTGCGAATGGGATGAGGCTTTCTACCTGAGTCAGTTGAGTTGCGGGATTTCTTTGTATATTTTTGTGAATTTGACAGGCTTTGCATTTTCTTGCAAATAGGACTGCATCTCTCTTTAGCGTGGGCCAAAAGTATCCCTGCCTTATTATTCTTTGGGCCAGAGACCTTCCTCCCTGGTGTATTCCGCATACCCCCTGGTGAGACATGCCTGATTACGTTAGTCACTCCCAGCAACGCCCTTCAACAAGGACTAGGATTCCGTCCCTTTATGCCGGACCCCTGGAAGGCTTCCACAGTGCGGAACAAGTGTCTACGTCAAGTACTCAAGACAACACCTGGGAATCGCCGACTGGGACTACCAAGTCGCCGTATCCAGGGGTACATCGCTGACTCCAGACTGGGCACTCGGGTCTGGTAGACCGAGGACCTGACCTCAAGGGAGTCGGCGGGCGCACTCATCGGCGGAGATCGCGCCTATGGTCATATATGGTAACATTTATGACGTTGGCTGCCGCCGAGTAACGGTCGTAAGTCGCCGATTCAGGTATGGAAGTCGCCTAGTTAAGGGCTAACTCGGCGAGTTTCTAGGGCCAAGATGTACAGTCTACCATACTGCCGATCTTGCCTTAACTCGGCGAGTTATCCTGTATGTCGGCGACTTGGTAGTCCAATCGGGCGACTTTACGGGCTAACTCGGCCATCTGGACGATGAACGTGTTCCGCACCGTGGGAGCTCTCCGGGGGTCCTGCCATAGCGACGGAGCCCTAGTCCTTGTTGAGAGGCGTTGATGGGTAGTGAATGGTGTAATCAGGCATGTCTCACCAGTACTCTCCCCTGAAGAGAGCACAAGAAACATGGTGTATCACTAGTACCCCCCCGTCAATCAAGGTTCAAAGTGTTTGATCCAGCACCAAGGCCAAAGCGACAAGATGAGATCAAATCATCCGCCCACAGTTACGTAATGATTCAGAATCTATAGGCCAAAGCGACAAGAATGGATCGAGTTCCAGGCCACGGTAACTCATGTTTATAGTCCTTCCCTGATCAGGGGCGACTGCACTGTGTTATCGAGGCCGAAGCGACAAGATAAATTCCGGCCAAAGCGACGGAATCGATTAAGGCTATTTAGCGACATAATCGGGTTCTTGCCAGAGAGATAGAACCAAGTTCTAGCCGAAGCGATAGAACTAATATTTATAGTCCACTCTGATCAAGAGCGACTTAATGTCCGCAACGACGGACCCCTTCATGGCTTTTTAGCGACAAGATGGGTTGAGAATCGTTAAGGCCAAAGCGACAGAACGATCTCTAGTGTATCAAGGCAGAATGCGACAAGATATTTGGACTCACTATTAGAGTCTTATTCTGGCCAGGGCGACAGAATAATACCTGCAAAAAAGAAAATATTTTGGCCAAAGCGACAGAATAATATCTGCAAAAAAGAAAACATCCTGCAAAACAACTAAATCAGTCTGAAAGCGTATATGACTATTGACCTAAAATACCTCTTGCGATAGTCTCTTCCTTACTTTAGCCAATCCTCGGTGAATCTGGCCGAAGTGACAGACTGACCGTGCTTATGTATGACGACTTCTGGCCAGAGCGACAGAAGTGTCGGGAGAGCTTGTGATATTCCCCCCTGAGTGTTGACGATCTCTAGCCAAAGCGATAGAAATGTCGGGAGAGCTTGTGATACTCCCCCCTGAGGTTTGACAATTTCCGGCCGGAGCGACAGAAAAGTCGAGAGAGTTTGTGATACTCCCCCCTGAGTTTTGACGATCTCTAGCCAAAGCGATAGAAATGTCGGGAGAGCTTGTGGTACTCCCCCCTGAATTTTGACAATTTCCGGCCGGAGCGACAGAAAAGTCGAGAGAGTTTGTGATACTCCCCTCTGAGTTTTGACGATCTCTAGCCAAAGCGATAGAAATGTCGGGAGAGCTTGTGATACTCCCCCCTGAATTTTGACAATTTCCGGCAGGAGCGACAGAAAAGTCGAGAGAGTTTGTGATACTCCCTCCTGAGTTTTGACGATTTCTAGCCAAGGCGATAGAAATGTCGAGAGAGCTTGTGATACTCCCCCCTGAAGTTGTGGAAGGGAGCTTGTGATTTTCCCCCTAAGATACTGTGTATATCCTAAGTCGGCGACTTAAGGTGTTAACTCGCTGACTTAGCACTGGAGGTATTTTTTGAGAAACCTGGAGGTTCGCTGACCTGGATCGGCGATTTTCCCATAAACTCGGCGAGTCTTAGTATGAGCTGGCGGATCTCTTCGAGAATCCTTAGGATCTTGGGAAATATTTGCAAATTTTCCAAGTATGGAAATTTCCTCCTCGTATCCCGTGATTTTTTCCCAAACTCGGCGAGTTTGCGAGAGACTCGCCGAGTTTGCGGATTTGGAGATCAATTAGCGATTTTTCTTCGCGTAATTTATAGATTCACTGGGGGGGTTTTGCAATTTGCCCAGGGTCTATAAATAGTGAGTTGATTATTTTAATCCGCACATCACTTTCCCTGATTTTGCTTAAACCCTAATCCCTTTCCAAGTCGTCGAGTTTCCTCATAACTCGCCGACTCTCATCACAATCACCAGAACTCTTTCCGAAATCGCTGAGTCTACCCTTACATCGCCGATATATGGCAGACGAACCGTCTCTACCTAGACTGACCATATCGGAGACCGAAGCTCTGGTCGCCGACATTCTGAACGAGGATATTGACGAAGGCCTGACGGGGGTGCTCGACACCGTCGAGTCTCCGATTCCCTCGCCTTCGCGCGGTGGGTCGGAGATTCCGGCTGTCGACGCGCCTCAAGACGTCAGGTTCCTTGCTACTGCCCGCGAGTTGCTCGGGCTGACTCCTGAAAACTCGCCGAGTTCTCAAAAGAAATCGGCGAGTTTGACGGATGATTCCCTGGCTCTTGTCGTGGCAGAGCCTTCTGTTGAACCGGGTGAGATCCCCCCGACTCTTGCAGCTAAGTCGGTGAGTCCCCTTGGGAAGTCGCCGGCCAAAGGCAAGGGGGGTATCCCCATGTTTAAGAGACCTCGCCGAGTAATTCAACTCGGATCGGCGAGTTCAGTATCAAAGTCGGCGAGTCTGGACCCAAAGTCGCCGACATTGCCCCCAAACTCGGGGGTTGAGGTTGAAGATTTTCCACCTATCCAAGTGGTGGACGTTGATAGGCCGGATGATGAATCTGAGAGGCCAAAGAAGAGGAAGAGGAAGCACCCTAAACATGCTAGGGACTCTTCCGAGAAGCCTACCACCACGAGTGCCCCCGTTCCTGGGTGGTAGAGGAAAGATACACTTCCCCTCTGCGGAGGATGTAAGGGTGCCTGAGCCCTTTGACTATACTCAGGACATTCCAGTTGATCGCGGCCAGAGCCGAAGCCGCGAGGACAGATCGAACACTCCTCCTCCTCCTATGGAAATGAACAAGGATGGAGATCATATAAACCTCCCATTCTACGAGGGAGTTGAGAACCACACCGGTTATGCGCACTGCGAGACCTTGCCGGGTGGTGAGATAAGACTGTTGCCCCTCTGTGACACTGACGAGGGGTCTTTTGAAGAGGTTTCTGTCAATGCGCCTCTCGTGCCTCAGAACGAGACTGCGCATCCATTTTCGATAACCTCAGCACTTGAAGCCCGTGAGATTCTGCGCGGGATTCGCATATCTGGGCACCTGCGATTCTGGGGATCGCAATATCAGCCCGCGAATCTGCCCCCAGCCGGGTTTCAAGCCATCCCCCGCCTCTATTTCAGACACTTCTCGATGCTACTGATTCCAACACTGATGAGTGAAGTGCTTCTTCACGGGGGGGTGTCGCTGTCGCAGATGCAGGCAGCTTTCTTTGTATATCTGAGAGGGTTCTCCAACATCTGTTGGAGTTTGAATATCCCCGCGACCGCCGCCTTATTCTTCTGGTTTTTTAAGTTTGTGAAGGCACCCGCTTCCGAATCTGGTCGGTTGGGGTTGGCAAAGCGGTTCAGCGGAAGAGAGCTGATCATAGAACTCCCCACTAACTATGGGCCTCAGTGGAAGAGCGAGTTCTTTTTTATTGAATCTACATTTGTACGCGGGAGCCGCGAGAGGTGGGCCAACGCTCGCCGCGTACGCCTGGATGTTCCTTGCGCCCTGAGCAAGGCTGAACTGAAGCGGGTGAAGAAGATCTCTTCTGCTCTCGCTTCTTTTGAATGTGGGCAAGGAATTCCTTTCGCTTTGTGCCAGCGAGAGGACTTTACTTTTTCTGATGTGGCACATTACCTGCGGTCAGAGGACCCTTCTGGCAACCCGATAAAGAAGAAGAAGGGTGCACATCTCTACCGCGAGGCGGTTCTTCCCCATTTGGCCGTGAGACTTCGCGGCGCTAAGCTGATACGAGAAAGGAAGGCCCAAGAGACTGGCCCCCGCAGAACCTTCGAGACTGGGTCGAGCTCAAGGTCTGTTCCTGAGTTCGCCCCCTTCCGCACCACATTTGACTATCCGGGCTTGTTTGCCAATGAAGGGGTGCGGACGAAGGCTGCCCAGCTGCTTCTGACTAAGCCTGGGGATTGGATACGCGAAGAGCTTGGAAAAGCTATATCTGCTGTAAGTGATTCGTGATCGCTTTTACATATATGTGTTTTATTTTACTTTACTAATCGATTGTTTTGTTTTGTAGGTCGCGTATCTATCGAATGCAACCATTGGGATGCAATCTGCAAACGACACACTCCGTTCTCAACAGGAGTATAACAAGCTTGATTACAAATATCAAGCTGTCTGCAAAGAGGTGTGGTCGTTGAGGAAGACCCTCCAACGGAATAAGAAGTTGGAGGAACAAGCTGCTGAGCACGAGAAAGCGATGGCGGCGAAGAACAAAGAGTGTGCTGCGCACCGATCTTAGGTTGCTGATCTTCGCCGAAGCTGTGACTCTCTGAAGGAAAATGAATCGCTTCTCGCTGCTGCTCGAAAATAGGTTGATACGCTGAAGACGCAGCTTTATGTGGAAGTGGGGAATGCAATGATTTCTGAAACACAGATTCAGAAATTGAAAGTTGAACTATCTGATTCCACTTCCGCTCTGATAAATTTGGAAGATCGCTTTTCTCGATCCACGGAGAAGTTGAAGAAGATGAAGGAAGCTCTGGACGCTTCTTCCGAAAAGGTGAAGGACTTGGAGTTCGAAGTTGATGGTCAATCCGATCAACTCCAAGACGTGAACTTTTTTGGACCTCACGTGTTTGCAAGTCTACCCGCCAACTATAAGAGTATGGGGATTTTCGCCTTTTTTCACTTCCAGTGATTTCGTTGGTCAACCTCCGGAATACCCAGATCCGATTTTGGGATTCTGAGACCACATATCATGTGAAAAAAGTTTTCTCTACGAGTACCAAAGAGCAGAATTTCCAAAGAGTGCCAGGAATCTTTTCTGGGATAGGTCTAAAGAAGCATCCCAAAAACCACCTCCGGCGGCACAATTTTCTGCCAAAAAACTGCAAAAAAATTTCGATATTTTTTGCAGATTTCAAACTTTGGGGACTAGTATCACTGCTCAAGGGGGTCACGAAACTGCAAAGAAATATTATACGAAATTTTCTCTGTTTTGTGACACCCGGGGGGGCAGGTACCTACCCATAGCTTCCGACACTTCGGAAGAACTTCCGCTCGTAGTCTGTTACTTCAACCCGATAGAAGCAACCATCCCATTTATGGCTCCTTTTACTAAGGATCATAAAAAGAAAGCTCTCGCCACTGCTACTGAGGTAGGAGCTTCTGGAATAGGGGTTGGTCCTCGTACTGTACCAACCTCTAATGCACCATCACCTACACATGAGGTGTCCTCACCACTCACACTAAATGGGGGTGTGAACCCAACTCCGACAACACAGGAGAGGCTTGCGCACATGCATGCTCTCATGTTGAAGTTGGACAAAAGGATAACCAACCTAGAGGTTTCAAGGAGCCGGACCACCATACGATGTACGACAAGCAAGTCTAACCCACATTTGAGGAAGACAAACTTAAGTACGCATCATCGGTCCGAATCAAGGATATCCAAGGAGCTTCGAGAGCTCAAGGGAAAGAGTCTTGCAATTTCAGGGCAACCCAAATCCAACTCGCATCACTCTCCTATGGGAGACAACCACGGTGAAACAAAGAGACACAAGCATCTCGGTTCTCACCACATGTCCGCAGTACATCACTCGGGTGTACCTTCGAGGTCCACGACTCGTGCGGATTACGATGCCATACTCATGAATAGGGTAATCAAGGAAATGCTTCGTAAAGACAAGCATGACCTAAGGGACCCACATGATCTTCTCAGAATAGGAAGGGCATCCTTTCATAGGGACCTCCTGAGAAAACCTTTTCCGCAATCTTGGCGGTGTCCCAAGATAGACTTGTACGATGGAACGACAGATCCTGAGGATCATGTTAACCTCTATCTGAATATCTTGGAGCCGCAAACTACTGATAACGGGTTGTTGTGTCGGGCCTTCCCAGGCACTCTGAAAGGCAACGCATATCGGTGGTTTTTCGGTCTGCCGGCTGGCTCAGTCTCCAGCTTCACGGACCTCTCTTCCAAGTTCATCGCCCAACATGTGGGGATGATCAGAATAAAACACAGTGCCAACGCACTACTGGCACTACGACAGAACAAGCTGTCTCTGAGGGATTACACGATTAAGTTCACTTCGATGATGGCAGAAGTGAACGATCTAATCCCAAGTCTGGCCATAGCAGGATACGTGAGAGGATTGGTACCCTTCTCCCCTTTGGCCCGGAATCTGATGCTCCATAAAGTGGAGACCCTGCCCGTACTTCCAACGAGCTCAATCGTATATTGAGATAGAAGAGGAGAACAATGACAAGCTGGACGAACTCGAGCCGTCCAGCCGGAAGAAACCTCGCTATGCTAAAGAAGATGCATACGAGGATACAAGTTCCCAATCCGAAACCTCGACTACTCTTCTTCGATACAGCGAGGAGTCTCCGGGTAGCAGTTATGACCACCAGAGTCATAGCTCACACCCTAAATCCAGTAACAGTTATGGCCACCAAAGTCATAACTCACACTCTCAGTCTGGTAACAGTTATGGCCACCAAAGTCATAACTCACACTCTCAGTCTGGTAAAAGTTATGGCCACCAAAGCCATAGCTTACGCTCTCAATCCTATGACAGTGATGGCAACCAAAGCCACAGTTGACACTCACAATCAAGCGTGTCACGCTATTAGTGGGTAACTACCATCTGTCAAAGATAGGCTAGAGTAACTAAATAGGCTATGCATCTGTCAGTGGAAACCAAACATCAAAAGAACTCATCTACTCTTTTGGTTGTCGTTTCTATTGTTCTATTAGTTGTCGCAATCTAACAGCGATTTTATTCTGCGATATGTTTGCAACATTTAGAATAATCATTCATCACTTCAGACGGATCAATCACCCATCGCTTCGGCTGGGTGACATCCGTCGCTTCGACCTTATCTAATCTGTTCGACCCACGAGTCAAGGTGATAGTTACAAAATCTAATTTACGACAAAGAGTCTAAATTACGATTACAAGTTTAGTTTACGATTTACATGTCAAGATGCGACTTCAGAATCTAAATTACGACCCTCACGAAAATTTGCGAATCAAACCCTAAGACTCCAAATATTTACGAATCTAAGTTCTCTTTCAAAATCTAATTTACGACAAAGAGTCTAAATTACGATTGCAAGTCTAGCTTACGATTTACGAGTCAAAATGCGACTTAAGAATCTAAATTACGACTCTCGCGAATATTTGCGAATGAAACCCTAATATTCCAAATATTTATGAATCTAAGTTCTCTTTCAAAATCTAATTTATGACAAAGAGTCTAAATTACGATTTGCGAGTCCAGTTTCGAGCCTACGCTACGGTGATAATTTCATAGGGATCAATCCGTCGCTTTGGCCGGATGACACCCGTTACTCAGATCTAGCTTACGACCCACGAGTCTAAGTGATGATTACAAAATTTAATTTACGACAAAGAGTCTAAATTACGATTTCAAGTCAAGTTTACGATTTACAAGTCCAAGGTGCGACTTAAGAATCTAAATTATGACACCAATTTACGAATCAAATCATGAGATTCTAAATATTTGCGACTACAATTAATGGTACCCTGGTGTTAATTTTGTCGCTGTGGCCTTAATGATCATATCCCATCTTGTCGCCATGACCTTGATGAGGATCGAGAGTCACTCTATCGCTATGGCTGGAGCTTGGCTAAAACACCGGGGTTCAAATTTAGAATTGTAGTCCTAAATTGCGAATCTAACCCTACGATTCCAAATAATATTGTGCATCTTAATTTTTGGTTTATCGGTACTATTCTTTGCAACTCTGCGTCAATTCGGAGATATAAATTATCCACTAATTTAACTGACGACTGAACTACGATTCGTACGACCAAGCTTACGTCCAAAGTGGCTAAGCGAGGGTTAGCAGAGTCTAACTTACGTCCAGAGTGGCTAAGTTACGGCTTGTGAATCTAGTTCCGAGCCTAGGTTACAATTTAAAGGTGGTTTATATGGTAGATTGGCAAAGAAAAGACAAAAGGTAGTCCACTGATAATCAAAATAGAAAGATTGCAAAATATTTCAAAAATTCATATGTCACGACGACATGATTATCGGGGGGAGTATCACAAGCTCTCTCCAATACCTTCGTTACACCAATATTTTAAAAGTTGTCAAGTGGACATGATTTTCGAGGGGAGTATCACAAGCTCTCCTCAATAATTCTATCGCCTCGGGCACAAACATCCAAAGCATAACTCTACAATCTGTCACAACAGCACGATTTCAAGGGGAGTATCACAAACTCTCTCCGACGCTTCTGTCACTCTAGCCGGAAGCCGTCTCGCCCATCTTTGGAGGAGA
>LFYR01001771.1:16791-30362 GCA_001185155.1 Zostera marina | reverse complement strand
GCTGACCGTACAAACCCACGAGGCCCAATAACAACAAGTGAAGGCTATAAATACCTCCCCTGGCCCAACTGGGGAGGGGGTTGACAATTCTGAGAGAGTGAATACTGGAGAGTTGAGGTTGTGGGCTTACACCGGCGAGCGTACACACCAACAACTACAAAATTCAATCAAGATATGGGTAATCCTTTGGACGATATTACATGGTATAGAAGCATGGTAGGGAGTCTACAGTATTTACACTCACAAGACCAGACTTTTCATTTGCAATAAACCAGTTTTTCAATACGTTCTTACATAATCTCAAGGAGGGACATTTACTAGTAACTTAACTACATAAACAGTTTCTAATTGGGGTGGCTCATTGGATAGAAGGTCCATAACTTGCAAGGATCAAGTGTCTAGTATGGAAATTGTTTACTCTCCTGGTCAGCTAAGAAGCAGCCAACATTGTCAAACTCAAGTTTGAAGCAGAGTTCAAGGCTGTGTCTCATGTGATATCAGAAGTAAGATGCATGGTACTGCTACGTTTAGGGAATTGGGGATCAAGTTGAAATCACCCACATCTCTTCTATGTGATAATAGGTCAACGATTTTCTATTTTGTTAACATCAAGATATATTGAGATAGGTTATTATTTTGTGAGAGAGCTTATTAATCGAGGAGTTCTTACGATGGATCTTTTCAAATACTGAAGAATCTTCTTGATGTTCATCATCGCATATAGAATCTCCAAGATCGTTTATCTCATCTTCAGGATTGATCTTGTCATGTCGACCTATGGTAGCACAAACTAAAGTATATGCATATCGTTTCCTAAATCAGAAGCATTTGTACGGTCTGAAGTACCTGCAATTGTATCAATGTGATCTACGTATCGTTCTCCATGATATGTCCAATTAACATAATGTCTGGTCCAACCATTAAGAAACACATGTCGATGCAGCTTTAGAATCGGAATTATCTTCTTATTGGTGCAGTCAGTAAACGAACATGGTTTATATCTACTTTTAGTGTTTGCTACTTCATAGTCAATAAAGGCCTTAAGTCTTCAATTTAATTCTAAGCTAATACAATCGAAGTACTCGACATATACATAAATACGATGATATTCATATAATTAGTAAAATAATAATAATAATAATAATTTAATTTAATTTAATATTTATTTAAACAATTTAAAAATAATGAAAATTTTAAAAATAATTATTCATCAACTAAAAAATAAATTTATATTAATTATTTAATTACTTTTATTTATTTAATTATTTAATTATTTAAAAAATTATTTAATTCATAGAAATTACTAATCAATTCTTTCAAATAAGATCGATAATTATAAAATTAAACAATTATTTAAACAATATAAAATTAATTGTTTTTTTTAATTTTTAAACAATTATTTAATTCAAGCATATTTTTAACATATATGATAGGAATGGGCATAGGTCGGGTTTGGCTCAGGGCGAACCCGAGTTTTGAAATCGGGTTCGGGTCAAAACCCGGTGATAAGGGTGGAACCCGATCACTGCTCGGACGACACTTCGAACAAGCGTTGGGCCAGGAACTTCGCCAGAAACAGCTCGCACTCCTCAGTTGCTCATGCTCACTTTTTTCTGAGATTTCTCTCTCTCGAATCAATCTGTCGGAATGAATGGGAGTGACCCTCAATTTATAAGGTCTCTTATGGGGGTAATCTGGTCATTAGGGTCGTAACCGCCTAACTGCCCAGATCTGGATCCAGGTCGACTTCTTAATTGGAGTGGACTTCCCCATAATAAAGTCGATTGAGGCCTCCCATCACCTATACAGGTTTTCACCATCCATTATGGGCTATCTTAATCTCTGATTGCTGGTTTCGTGATCAAGTCTCGAGTATTGTATCACCAGTATTCCCCCCCTTCGTTACGCACTAGGTTTCCCTGGAGATGCTTCTGGGTATTAATTGTTGATGTGATATGAGTGTTAGATCATGCATCATCAGTATTCCCCCCTCTTTTGCCTGTCGTGGTGGAGATTCCTGGTCTGATGTCACCAGCGTTCCCCCTCCCCACTCAGCCGCAATTGGAGACCCGTTCTTCGTAACCGTAGGGTTTGACGCACGACCTTATATTTTCGAGATTCCCCCCATCTCCCATAGCTAATGCCAACCTGTATTGAGCATCTGAAGTGAGCGAGCCACTTTTCGTGCAGAACTATTCCTTACCCTTAGAACGTTGTTCGCTTGAGCGCGTAACCGAGCATTGGTCGAATCCTTTTATCTTTTAAGTCTGCAATATTAGTGGGTATTTGGCGCACACCCCCTCGATTGGTGACTCTTCTGAGGTATTTTGCGTGCACCCCCCTGACAGGTGACTGCTCGGATGCTTGGCCTTATGGTTGAAGGAATCGATTTCTTTTTGAAGGGCTCGACTTTTGCAAGCCGACTTTCCTTGATCGACCTTGTGCTTTACAAAAATTCGAGCAGGGCTCGGATCCTTATAAGTCGACTTCCCTAAGTCGGTTCGTTCTATGTTTGTTGCCTTGCTCTCCCCTCTTGTGCTCCCCTTGGGCAAAAAATAGGTGCCCGATCCTCCTACTTTCCTCAAACATGGCTCTTCTTGTGAGTTTCTTTGCTGACTTCGTGTAGGGAGAGATCGAGGAGCTTAATAAAATTTTGGGTTTGCTTAACCCTCGGGAACCTGCCTTGGATCTACCTGCTTTTCGCTAGCTTATTCTGGAGCGGCAGAGTCTTGTCGTGGCTGCCTGAGAGACCTTGTTTGAGGAGTGGTATGTCGAAGATCTTTCCTTTGAGGGACCTGCTGTAGTGGCGGGACGTGGTCGTCGCAGGAGACGTTCCTGACGTGTTAGGTCTCCCATGGCTGACGTTCCCAGGCGGCTTCGCCGTCGCATTAATTTTAATTAGGAATTTGTAATTATTTTCTTCTCTTTTTTTTTAAATGGAAAATGTCGATCTGTACTGTCAAAATGTTGAATTAGGATTTACAAACCGTTGATCCAATGTCGAGCTACATTCCTGACCAGAAGTCAAAATGTCGAGCTCGATCATTGATCAAAGTCAAAATCTTGAACTGAGATTTTTAAACCGTTGGTCTAAATGTCGAGCCACATTGTTGACCAGAAGTCAAAATGTCGAGTCCTATCATTGACCTAAAGTCAAAATATCGAATTGAGATTTTCAAACCGTTTGTCCAAATGTCGAGCCACATTGCTGACCAGAAGTCAAAATGTCGAGCCCGATCATTGCCCAAGAGTCAAAATCTCGAACTAAGATTTCCAAACCGTTGGTCTAAATGTCGAGCCACATTGTTGACTAGAAGTCAAAATGTCGAGCCCGATCATTGACCAAGAGTCAAAATCTCGAACTAAGATTTCCAAACCGTTGGTCTAAATGTCGAGCCACATTGTTGACTAGAAGTCAAAATGTCGAGCCCGATCATTGACCAATAGTCAAAATCTCGAACTGGGATTTTCAAACCGTTGGTCCAAATGTCGAGCCACATTGCTGACTAGAAGTCAAAATGTCGAGTCTGATCATTGACCAAAAGTCAAAATCTTGAACTGGGATTTTCAAACTATTGATCCAAATGTTAGGAAATAAATCACTTCCAAAAACCATGGTTGGCTTCTTTATATATATTAGGACTTGTTAAATGTTATCGATAGAGGATGCACGAATTTTTGTATCATTAGTTTGCAATTACAATACTTATTTCGTATTGAGACAATTCAAATATCACACAGAAGTCATTATTGGCAAATGCATCTGTACCTGATTAGAAATCTCGGTATTAACCTCCCGCCATGTTTTAATTTGGGGGAAATCGTTGGAACTTGGATTTTAGGGAAATGAGAAAAGATGGATTTAAGGGATGATAGTTTTATTAATGATTAATTAGGAATCAAATCATGTGAAATAGTTGATGATGAGATAATATAAGATATGTTAGTATATTTCTATCTTTAAATTTGGGTTATCACTCATATACACTACCCAGAATTTTGAAACACGATTGATTAATTGAAATTCAAATATTTGGTGGTGATTCAAATATCTCATATATATATAATCATACCATCCATTATCTCACCTAAAGTTGTCTTGATATAATTAGGTTAATAGTTAATTAGCTACTATTATTGAAAATATGACCTCCATCCTTATATAACCCTAACTTTTCTTCACCATACTATCTTTGCAACTCGAATCTGATTCTGCCTTGTCATCCAATTTAGGACGCATTGATAAAATCCAATGATTCGATCTCACGTCAGAGGATTTTAATACAATCTGTATGAATGAATGGGGAAAAATATTCATTCCAAACACCCTCCCATCAGGGCAATTCAGGGGGCGTATTCAGGGGGGGCAAGGGAGGGCAATTGCCCCCCCTAAAATTTGGAAAATATTCGAGGACCTATATGTAATTAAAAATTCTATAGGGGGTTAAGTGTAATTTTCACAATATATTAATATTTTTTAAAGGTTAATATATAAATTTCACAATATTTATATACTATATAAATTTTACAACATATGTAATTTTAAGTTTAATTACATATAAATCCCTAAAAACTTAAATATCCCTAAATTTCTCCCCCAAATCTTCTAAATCCCTAAACATCTCCCCAAATTTTCTAAATCCTTAAACCTCTCCCCCAAATTTCTAAATCCCTAAACCTCTCCCAAATTTCTAAATCCCTAAACCTCTCGCCCAAACCCAAAACCCACGATATTTCCCCAATATCCCCCAAATTTCCCCAATATCCCCAAAACCCACGATTTCTCCCAAAATCTCCCCAATATTATTTCCCCAATCTCATTTTTCCCCATCCTCCAATCTCGTTTCCCCCCATCTCATTTCCTTCAATCTTGTTTCCCCCAATCTTCTTCCCCAAAACTCACGATTTCCCCCAATCTCTCCTCCTCCCATCCACCTCACGATCATCTCAGGGTCAACCGGTCAAGCTCTCACGTTCCGACCACCGTCCATCGAGATTCAGTTATTGTGCCACAGCCCACAGGACCCCACCATCATCGGATTTCACTGCCTTCAGTTCGTCTCCACTCTCCAGAGTCCAGTCTCCGCTACTCTCTAACCTTTAGGCTCTAGGTATGCTCGTCTATCTTGAATTCTTGATCCGTTTGTGTTTAACCTAGCTTGATCCGGAAAAAAATGTACCATTTTAAAACGAGAAAATGAACCATTTGCAAAAAATCGAATTGAACTATCATCAACCTGAAAAAATATGAATTTTCATCATTCCATGTGATTTTTTAAAACATGGACCTAAATTGATTAAATATCCATGTGAATTTTATTTCTTTCTTTAATTAATTAAAGACGAACCATTTTATTTATTTCTTTAATGTGATTCCCACATTAAAACTCGTCTCAGAAATCGCCTTGCATGGTGATAGTTTGATGAATGATTGTTTAGTAACATATATCGAGAAAGATATTTTTAAAACTATAGATAATGAAGTTATTTTAAAAATATTTAATGATATGTGTCCTCGTCATAGGACATTGAAGTAATGTAAAATGTATTTGAAATTTTTATTGTTAATTAAATGAATGTATTTATTTTTAATTTGAATATTAATTAATGTATTGAATATTAATTATGGAATGAATGTATTGATTTTTTATAGGTTTTTACAATCAATTATATGAATAGGTCATGCCAAAATTTGTATAAGTTTTTTAATTAGTACAAAAAAAATTTTCGCCTTCGGCGAATCTTACCTCCCCTGCCGGGGAATCCTAAATATACCACTACTTATGTACGTGTTTACATCGATTTTTAAGGTTACGTTATATATCAAATATATTTTATCTATTTTGACATTTTATTTAACATTATGTTTTTCTTGTATATATAAAATCTTTAATAATTTGCTGATTTTTTCCTTTAGCATTTTAAATGTTGTTTGATTATTTTTTTTCTTTTTCAGATCTAAAACGTTATTCCAATCTGTGTCGTCAACATCATTATCTTCTTTATTCTCACGTAATGCGCTTCTTTTCCGACCATGTTTGAAGGGGGGTTCCTTCTTGCTCTCACCCTTACCCTTGCTATTTTCGGCAGTGCTAGATTTTTTTCTTTTGTAAGAAGTACGTGAATGTCCGTGGTCATTGAGAGGCATGTAGTTTGCAAGTTCACCCTTCGTTCTCCATCTAGAACCACAAGCGTTGCAAAAAAACTGACTTCTCCGGAGGCCCATTCCTCCATAGACAAGTAGCTGTGACAGAAATCAAGTAGCTGTGACGGACTCGTGATGCCACAGTGAAAACATGACCCCTGCTTGCCCATTGATTTTGCTTTTGGCAATATTAGATATATCTATAGCATCGAATAACTTTTGAGAGAATAAAGAGAGGAGAACGATTGTCAGAATCATAAGGTATCTATTGTTCATGTTTTTATATTTCATGTAAGAAATCTATTATGGACAAATAGATTTAATCATTAGGGTCAGGGTTAAGTTTAGAACTCAGT
Organism: Zostera marina; assembly: GCA_001185155.1. NCBI lineage: Eukaryota > Viridiplantae > Streptophyta > Magnoliopsida > Alismatales > Zosteraceae > Zostera > Zostera marina. The sequence goes on along the minus strand of LFYR01001771.1, from coordinate 23,861 downwards.
TGTATGATTAACATTTAATACCTTACAATAAACGTATTTATGATATAAATTTTATTACTTTTATGTTTAATTTAGGCAGAAAAGTTACGGAACACACAATAAAAAGATTTGATGAAGATTCTTGGGAGGATCTATAAGAAAATATATCAATTATATCTTGTATAAATGTATTACAGTAGTGGGCCAATTGTATTAATAAAGCCCAGAACGTATATAAAACTCAACAGTTTTAACTTCCCCCAATATTAGTTGATTCCCATTTATTTTTAAAATAACGAACCTATTACCTGATCACTGAATCATTGATGCCATGCTGACTAGTGACTGCTAAGTGCTGGTTGCATTATTGTGACGAAGATACGTAAGATGCCCACCATTTGGGATTTGACATTCTGGCCAGAGGGTGGTGCTACCACAAACTCAACTGTCAGAAATCTAGAATGGCGGTGGTGGCTGGCTACTTGGTGTGTCCCATTCAATCCTAAACACACCATTTTTGATCGTCCTACCTTCATTTTGCTTTTAATCACTAAAATGTTATTACTATCACCTACTTTTCCGTTCATTCCATACATATACCAATTGTCGCCTACTTAGATTTTATTCCAAACATACGTACTTCTAAATAGATATTGTTTTTTTTCCAGATTTAATACAGGTGTTGGTGATACAGTATCTGAGACTTTATCACGACACCAGCAATCAGAGATTGAGATAGTCGACTTTTTGACAGTTGACTTTTTCGAGAAGTCGACCTCTCCTCAAGTCGACCACTCGAGCTCGATTTCCTCCCAGGCCAACTTCACTCCAGTTCAGCAAAAGCGAAGGATTCTCGTAGCTGAAAGAAAGATAGCAGCACTGGCGGAAATAGAAAAGTTAGTCAGCGCAGGGCACATACGCGAGGTCAAGTACCCACATTAATGGTTAGCTAATCCGAGGATGGTGAAGAAATCAAACGGGAAATGGCGAATGTGTGTGGACTTCAATGACCTTAACAAGGCATGCCCAAGAGATAGTTACCCACTCCCCTCGATTGACAGATTGGTAGATGAAGCTTCAAAAAATGAACTACTATCAATGATGGATGCTCACTTGGGTTATAACCAAATACTCATGAAAGAGGAGGACGAGAAGGTCACATCATTTATCACGGAATGGGGGACTTTCTGCTATAAGGTTATGCCATTCGGACTACAAAATGCAAGTGTAATCTTTCAAAGGCTCATGGACAAGGTATTCAAAGAGCAGGATGGAAGAAATGTCTTGGCATATGTAGACGATATTCTGGTAAAGTCAAGGTACGTGAAGGATCACCCAGAGGATCTACGAGAAACGTTGGAAACCCTGAAAAAGTACGAAACGAAGCTTAATCTGTCCAAATGCAGCTTTGGGCTTCAGGAAGGAAAAATCTTAGGGTTCTATGTGGTCCAAAAGAGAATAAAACCTAACCCAGAGAAAGTAAGTGCAATTTTGGAGACTAAGCCACCACGAACTATCAGGGAAGTACAAAAACTCAATGGAAAGATCAATACCTTGAGCAGATTTATATCCAAAGTAGCAAACAAGTGTAAACCCTTTTTCCAACTGCTAAAAATAAGTCAAAAGGTAGCGGTAATGTGGACTACGGAATGCGAGCAGACATTCGAACAGTTAAAGAAACACCTGATATCACTGCCACATTTAGCTTGCCCTCAATTAGGAGAGGATTTATACGTTTACGTGGCTACATCAGTAGAGGCAATCAGCACAGTACTGATTTGTCAGAGAGATAGTAAATAGATACCTATCTATTATCACTCCAAGAGGTCGCAAGAGGCAGAGATCCAGTATACTCCAATTGAGAAAATCGTTCTCGATGTCAAACATACAGCAAGAAGATTCTGAGCATATTTTCTAACACACATGATCAAGGTCTTAATTAAACATCCACTACGAAGGATCATTCACAGACCAGACGCATCTGGCAGACTCACGAAATGGACCTTAGCTTGGAGCTGAGCGAGTTTGATGTCGATTTTGTTCCAGCTACAACCATCAAAGGACAAGCCATTGCAGATTTTATAGTAGATATGATACAAGGCAATGAGGACTCTCCTAGTGGAAGTCGACGGCTCGAGCTGCAGCACAGGTGGCAGAATATGGGTCAAGATAATAATTCCAGATCAGAAAATATACGAACACTCGGTAAGACTGCAATTCACGGCTACGAACAATATAGCAGAGTACGAAGCTATAATTCAGGGGTTAAAAATAGTTAAAACTCTAGGAGCCTGCTCAGTGATAGTCAGAACCGTTTTACAATTAGTAGCAAGGCAATCAATAGGGGATTTTTCAACAATAGAACCCAAATAATGTAGTACGTGATACCGTTAGACAAAATAAAAATGCAATTTGACAAAATTAAGATAGAAAAAATCTCTAGAAGCCAGAATAATTCGGCAGATGCACTTGCAAAGCTCGCCTCTGCATTCGACGGTGGCCAAAAGGAAAGACTAGTAGATTCAGTATCGGTCCCCTCTTGCAATCTGGTCATAAGTCAGGCCAAAGATTGGAGGCTACCACTGCTAGAATATTTTCAGGGTCAAAAGATGTCGGAAGATAAAAACGAACGCCGAAAGCAGCAGACATGCATCCCGAGGTTCTGCCAGATAGGGGACATTCTATACAAAAAATCATTCGATGGACCTTTAATGAAATGTGTGTCAAAGGAAGAAGGCCAATTTGTGATAAAAGAAATCCACCAAGGAGTATGTAGAATCCATCAGGGCGGGAGATCCCTAGCCCAAAGAGTACTGTGAAAGAGGTACTTAACTTCTGGTCCAGTCTGAAAAAAGATGCAGTTCTATTCGCGAGAAAATGCAGAGTTTTCTAGGTACACAGAAACATCCAAAGAAATCCCACCACACCATTAACTAGGGTCAGCAACCCTTACTATAAAAAACCAGCGTAGTTCTGACACCGGTACGCCATCGCCAGCTTGGTAATATCCTGGCGGCCAGGCCGCTGACAATAAATTGTAGAATCTGATTAAAAAGGAAATGCGGCTAGAGGCTTGGCCGCTAGCACGATATTTTTTGAAATTATCTTCCGAGTATGGTAAATTTGCAAAAAAATACCTGGCAGCCTAGCCGTTGGTAAGTATTTTCCAGCAGAAAAAAAATTCCCCGGGAAAAGAGCGTTGGCGGACTACCCCCAGCATTTAAAAAATATATATAATTTATTTTAATAGTTTTGTGGTTTTAAACAAATATTTATTTTAATAGTTTTGTGCTTTTAAACAAATATTTATTTTAAATTATTTTTTATTTTAAATAATTATTTCTAATAAAATTATATTTTATATAATTGAAATTGTATGAAATGAAGAAATGAAAAATAAAATGAAATGAAATGAAATGAAATTGAAATTGGAAATTGAAAATCAAAAATTAAAATACGACAAAATAAAATTCGAAGTTATTATTAGAAATCGCTAATTACTATTCTTATTCTATTTTTGTTTCTTCTTATTTTAGACATGGCAGCCTTTCGTAATTGCGATGTTGAGAAGATAACCGGTCTTCCTCCGCGAGGTTGTGGAGTCTACTCCTCTGGTGGCATCGTTTGTTAAGGATTGAGGCGAAGTTTGCTGCAGTAGTACTGGCGGTGCTCTTGAATTTGACACTCCTGAAAAATAAATGTTGAACCCGCCCGCCATTTGATCTGCGGGTTACGTCGTAGTCTCGTTGAAGAATGTCGGAAATTCCGGTAACCGAATGTTTGGATTATTAGCTAGAAGGGCGTTGTTGTATTGTTGAAAAAATGCCATTTGATGAACCATATTTGCTTCATTGAAACGAGTCATCTCTTCTTTCTGACTAGCTATCACCTTCTGAACAACATCGTTGACCTTATCATCAACCTCAGTTTCGGTAATAGACACTTTTCCTCTATCGTTCGAAAAGGTGTCCACATTCATACAATGTTGGTGAGACATGCCTGATCACGTCAGTCACTCCCAGCAACGCTCTTCGACAAGGACTAGGGTTCCGTCGCTTTATGCCGGACCCCCGGAGAGTTCCACGAATTCGAAAGGAGTGTCTACGTCAAGTACTCAAGGCAGCACCTGGGAGTCGCCGACTGGGACTACCAAGTCGCCGACTCCAGGGGTGAATCGCTAACTCTAGGCCTCGTGGACAGTTCTGGTAGACTGCCACTAGGCTCATGGGGAGTCGGCGATTGAGCCTCTGGATCGGCGATTCCCACACCTGAGTCGCCGACTCCCAGCCGTTACTTGGGTGGCCCCACGTCATTAAGGCACCTCTTAATAGGATACCTTAATGGGGTGGGTCCCACGCAAATGAATGAGGAAACGTCCCCCAGGACCCTATAAAAGGGGTCCTTGGGGGACCTCTACCCTCAAGTCATTCCCACTTGACACACACCAACCAGAGCAATACTTGGAGCCCGAATCGCCTACTCCCAAGAGAGTCGCCGATTCCCCTCCCCTTCTGCAGGTACATTGACGTAGAGCGTGCGTCGTGGATTCCAAAGCCTCCGGCCCTCCTCACGACCCTGCGAGCCTACTGGTAGCAGATTTCGTGCTTCATCAGCTGGCGCCGTCTGTGGGACTATCGAACTACGATATCCCGTCGTAATCGCGAAATTTTCTTCGCAAAGATCAGCTCGACTCCCTTAGGGTGAGTCGCTGACTTTGTGTCAAGGAATCTCCGATTCACACAGGCAATCGCTGACTCCACCCAGTGAGTCTCCGATTGCGGGTTATTCTGCTAGCTAAGAGTGCTGTCCACGGCCAGACTCGAAGGAAAAACTACCTAAAGCAGTCACCAATTCCACTAGTGCAAGTCGCCGATTTCCATAAGTGAATCGCCGACTCCCATAGTGAATCGCCGACTCCACTTGGTTTTTTCTCGAGCCTCTGCTCAGCTCGAAAGTCAAAAAACCTAAGGCGAGTCGCCGACTCCACCTGCTGAATCGCCGACTCCACTTGGTTTCTTTCGAGTTAGCTCAATTAGTACCTACGCTCCGGTTGAAGTTCGCTTTTGTCATTTATGACATCTGAAAGGCAAAAGCACGATTACCATATGAGAAACAAGGGTAAATCCTCAGTGGTACCCGATGGGGCACAAACTGAGCATCCTCAGCCAAACATACAAGTTGAAAGATTCGAGGATGCTCAAACTGATATGCCCCCTCGGACATCCATCTCTCCTGCTCTAGAAGCAAGGTTGGTTAACTTTATGGATAACATTGAAAAAAGAGTTGGCAACCTTGAAAAAGCAAGGAGTCAGAGAACCATCACCCGCAAGAGAGCGTGTGAATCAGCTTCTCACAATTCTCCAACTACGGAGAAAAAGAAAGGTCCAGAACCAGAAAAATCAAGAGCTGGACCTGGTAAGAGTCGCACTGATAGGACTCTTACAACACGATTCGTAGAGGACCTCTGTCGGAAGCTGGCCGACACTCTAGTCATCAGCAATCCGATCGAGTTCTTAAGAGTCAAAAGCGCTCCTTTCCAAGAGGACCTTTTGAAGGTGGCCTTTCCACCAACCTGGCGGGTACCCAGAATAGAGTCGTACGATGGTTCGGGTGATCCACAAGATCACGTCAACCTCTACCTCATCGTTCTGGAACCGCAAACCACTGATAACGCACTGTTGTGTCGAGCATTCCCCGGCACTCTTAAGGGCAATGTCTATCGATGGTTTTCTGGTCTGCCAGCCGGATCAGTTTCCAGCTTTGCAGACCTCGCGTCCAAATTCATCGCCCAACATGTGGGGATGATTAGGATCAAACACAGCGCCAATGCACTACTGGTGCTACGACAGGACAAACTGTCTCTAAGGGATTACACGATTAAGTTCACTTCAATGATGACAGAAGTGAGCGACTTAATCCCAAGTTTGGCCATTGCGGGGTACACAAACGGGCTGGTACCCTACTCCCCTCTGGCCCTGAATCTCACGCTCCATAAAGTGGAGACCTTACCCGACCTCTTCCAACGAGCTCAGTCATTCATTGAGGTGGAAGAGCAGAATGAAAACAAGCTAGTGGAACTCGAGAACACTAGCTTCAAAAAACAAAAGTTCGAGAGAAAGAGCTACAATGACTCCTCGAATAGATACACTAGCGATGCGGCTGATTTTTTCAGAAAGGATTGGAAGCCTAAACACGATAACAAGGTGTATCAAACATCCGTCAAACAATCGCCAAGGGGTCCACCTCAACCTTGGAGGAACCGGACCCCACTAACAATCAACAAAGGCGAGCTGTTTGAAAAACTGAGAAACAGAGCGGATCTGCCCGCTCCTCGCTCTATCGACCCTGCAACCAAGGATCGCCGTCAGAAAAGTGGAAAATTCTGTAAATTCCACAAGGACCACGGCCATCTGACAGACTATTGCAGGGAATTCTCGCTCTATGTCAGCAATTAATTTCGAACGGCGAACTTGACAACCTGGTCAAAGGATCCCGGGATTGAAACAATTGCAAGTTTGACACGAAAGGGAAGCGCCCACGCTCTCCTTCACCAGACAACGACAATAGCGAGGACCACCCACGGAAAACCATCCATATGCTATTTGGTGGTAGACCCACAGGAAGGCTATCATAGCTAAGAGGAGTAGGAATAAGCTGTCACCCAAAAGTCCTTGCATCTGGCACACGGACAACGTACAGCAGCATCGCGCTTAGTACTAAGCGCGTTAGAGCCTCTTAGTCTATATGCTAGTTTAAAAATTACAAATCTTACTGTTGTAATTTACATTTTTTAATAAAATTTAGATTTATCATCTACCTACGACTCTAGCTAGCACCCCACACTATGAATCTATTTTGTCGCTATTGCCCTAATAGATCAAAATCATCTTTAAACACATTATGATTCAACCCAATCTGGTCACTTCAGCCTAGATATGGGTCCAAAAAGTTGCTCTGTCATCATGGCCAGAGTTCAACCACGCATTAGGGTCTAAAAGCAGAGTCCTAGGTAGTTGATAGGTACAAGTGAACCCAACCACAAGAGGTTCTAAGTACCCACCACAAATCAGAATCTATCATGTCGCTACGGC
>LFYR01001771.1:0-12095 GCA_001185155.1 Zostera marina | reverse complement strand
CTTTTTTGCAGGAAAGGTTCTAATAGTGAACCAGACTCTGATAGTGAGTCAGCACAGGTTATGTATCTGAGGCGAGAATCGGATTCTGATAGTGGATTTGTAGCCTTGGTCAGAACCAGACTCTGATAGTGAGTCAGCAGGTTCTGTATCTGAGGTGAGAATCGGATTCTGATAGTGGATCTGTAGCCTTGGTCAGAATCAGACTCTGGTAGTGAGTCAGATTCTAATAGTGAATCAGCAGGTTCTGTATCCAAGGCAAGAATCGAATTCTGATAGTGGATCCGTATTCTTGGTCAGAATCAGACTCTGATAATGAGTCGGCACTTCTGTCGTTTCGGCCAGAAGCTGTCACATTTTTTGAGCATGATAGATCTGTCACTTCTGACAGATCAATCAAGGATTTATTGAGCATAAGGAGGAGCAGCATGAGAGGCAACTCCACACGGCAAGGTCAGTAAATCAATAAATATATCCTTTAAACTGATATAGTTATTTTGCAGGTTGTTTTTTGTTTTGCAGGTATGATTCTGTCGCTTCGGCCAGAATTAGACCAAGAACTATGTTATCGCTTTGGCTTCAATAGTTCTTCGAACATTTGGAGATCATTTTGTCGCTTTGACCTTAATGATCTCGACCCATCTTGCGCTTCGGCCTATGGGGTAACCGTCGTTGCGGACACCAAGTCGCTCTTGATCACGTAGACTATAAACATCAGTTCTGATAGTGAACTAGATTCTCGTGCTTCGGCCAGAATCATATTCTAATAGTGAATCCACACGATCTGTCGCTTTGGCCAGAACCCGATTCAGATAACGAATCCATGCATTCTATTGCTTCGGCCAGAATCAGATTCTAACAGTGAATCCACGCATTCTGTCGCTTCGGCCAGAATCCACACAACAAAAGTCGCTCTTGATCAGGGTAGGACTATAAACATGTAGTTCCATTGGCCTGGAACTAGATTCTAATAGTGAATCAGTCCATCTGATAGTGCATGGACCACACAGAGCCATTAGTGTCACTGTGAGCGCAATGACTCAATCCCATCTTGTCGCTACTCGCCTTGATGCGGATCACCTTGCTTGGGGGGGGATACTGGCGGTACACAGGTGTTTTGCCATGCTCTCTTCAGGGGGGGAGTACTGGTGAGACATGCCTGATCACGTCAGTCACTCCCAGCAACGCCCTTCGACAAGGACTAGGGTTCCGTCGCTTTATGCCGGACCCCCGGAGAGTTCCACGAATTCGGAAGGAGTGTCTACGTCAAGTACTCAAGGCAGCACTTGGGATTCGCCGACTGGGACTACCAAGTCGCCGACTCCAGGGGTGAATCGCTAACTCTAGGCCTCGTTGACAGTTCTGGTAGACTGCCACTAGGCTCATGGGGAGTCGGCGATTGAGCCTCTGGATCGGCGATTCCCACACCTGAGTCGCCGACTCCCAGCCGTTACTTGGGTGGGCCCACGTCATTAAGGCACCTCTTAATAGGATACCTTAATGGGGTGGGTCCCACGCTAATGAATGAGGAAACGTCCCCCAGGACCCTATAAAAGGGGTCCTTGGGGGACCTCTACCCTCAAGTCATTCCCACTTGACACACACCAACCAGAGCAATACATGGAGCCCGAATCGCCTACTCCCAAGAGAGTCGCCGATTCCCCTCCCCTTCTGCAGGTACATTGACGTAGAGCGTGCGTCGTGGACTCCAAAGCCTCCGGCCCTCCTCGCGACCCCGCGAGCCTACTAGTAGTAGATTTCGTGCTTCATCAAATGTGTTGTCTTCTTGCTCAATGAGAAACCAGTTGTTCCTAATAGTCGAGTTTTCTTGAAGCTTCTAACGATATGTTTGCTTATAGCAAACTGGATCGGAGCCTAATTAAAAAAATAGAAACGATCATTGAAAATAATGAAAATTTATTTAATTAATTATGTTGAAAAAAATATGAATTACCTTGTCCGACATCTTTTCTTGTTCAGCCATTTTTTTTGCTTCTTCAGTTTCCATCTATTGAAACGCTTTATCCTTAAAAAAAAGTAGTTAAAAAAATAGTAATTAACGTTAATTAATTAAAAAGATGGCGTACCACTCGTTGGTCTTTTGGATAAGTTGCCTTCACATTTTCTTTTCAAATTTCACGATTAATTAATCCATTTTGTTCCTGCAATATTAAAAGTAGAAAAATAATTATAAAAGAAATTAAAAGTATATATTAAATTAAATAATGTACTTACAGCTTCGTAATTTCGTTGTGAAAGACTTTTCAAACCTAAACTGTGTGAAGTTTGTTTTGCCCGATTTTTTTTGTTAATTTCAGAAATTTCCTGGAATCACGAAAGAGATAAAATAAAGTAATTAAGTTAAATTTTTCTAATTTTATTGAATTAAAAATAAATAATATTTAATACGTATTATTCCCCTCGGGAATCTTCTCTCGTTCAGCTTGTTTAGAAATTGATCTTTGATGACGTAGTCGGGTAAAGTTTTCATAACTTCTTAGACTGATAATTTTGGATTATCATATTTATTTATTAAAAAGTTATGAGCGGTTCTACATAATTTGTTTAACCTTTCGTTGATATGTTGATAAGCTTCTTTCGTACCGCTAAAATCAAATTCTTTTTGTTCGATGAATAATTATAAAATTAACTATTAATTAACTATATCATTTATTATAATAATTAACTACGGATTAATGAACCTGTATCGTTTCCATCGCTTCATCTATGTTTGCCTGGTCTTATTCAGTCCATGGTACGTCCAATGGTAGTAACTTAAAATCGTTCACGGCCATTGCTATTTTCTTGTTTAAATTTTTCGTTACGCTATCGAAGAAAATTGCATCGTTTTTGAATTTTACTATAAATCGTTTGTAACGGACTGCCACGATGAGAACTAAGAACGGAGAGCGCAACGGACAGAAATCTCCTTGATGGAGCCGGAGGTTGGAAAAGAATTTCCATAGGGAGCCGGTGGGAGAAACTAGAATTTGTTGTTTACTTTGATAATTTGTTATTCATACTCTTGGCTATTTAAAGAGTTATTAGCCATTGCTAGTCTGACAAGTAGAATTACAATGTAACTACTAATTAACCTGGTAACTACTAACTAATCAATAATAGACATAATCTCTTATTAGTTTGCTTTCAATTCCAGTTCCTTCTTAAGTAAGCCGGAACTAACTCTAGAACAAGGTTCGATCTGTTACATTATTGTCCTTGTGATGGATGATATTCTAAATGATCTTTGTTTCGTTCTCTTGATTTTTTCTTCGTTTTACCTTGGTTTGAACACCCAGCCATGTTCATGTCTACATCATGATGATCATAATATTGATCATCAAAGTGATCAGAGTCATCACTCTCAGGAGTCACGACAACCATAAAAACCGAGAAAACGAATGCGAAAAGTTACCAATACATATAAATAAAATAAAGACAATAAAATTATTTTAAAGATAATATAAAATAAAGATATTTAAATGAACTAATTTGATTAAATTAATAATATTGAAATTCATTGTACATCGTCATATCAAATGGATTAAAACCATTGCTTGCAAGTCCTAATCTGATATTACGTGGTTCAGAAGAAAAATTGGGATATCGATCGTCAAATTGTGTCCATTGCAATTAAACTGTCGGATGATGAAGAATTCCATCTTTTTTCCAATCATTTTTATACCAAATCATTCCTTTAGAAATATCTTTACACAAAAACAATCTTTTAAGTCGTGGTATCAACGGAAAATGTCTCAAGTATTTGTCAGGGATCCGTTTTCTTCTTTCATCATCATCTTCGTTCAACCACCTTGAAACACTACAAGTAGGATAACTTTTGCTATCTTTATATTTTTTCGATAAATGATACAATCGATTTTCTCATACCGTAACCCTAAATCACGAACAACTGATCATGACTTAGCTTGATACATATTCTTCGGGATTGTTTCCATTCCATTGGGATGAGATCGACGTAAAATGGATAATAGCGTCTCAAATGATTTAGCGGACCACTGATTAATACACTTACATTGAAATAATTCCAAAATAAAAGATAGCTTAGTAAATTCGGTATAACCAGGCCATAACTCTTGTTCACCATCTTTCAATCGATTAACAAAAGTCGAATCATAACTCAAATCAAGAAGATCTTCGTTCGATTCTAGAAGATCATCATTATGATATGCAATAACATCTTCGTTTCGATCGGAAAAATCTCCATTTCGATCTGAAATATTTTCAATCTCATCTGGTCTACCCATCGCCACGAAAACCAAATTACGCATTTCATTTGGTCCATCTACAACTATATTTTCCATGTTTGGTTCTAAATCGTAAGTTCGTTAACCATGTTTTGTCCATATAACATAATGTGCCAATCAACCATTCATGAAGATGTGTTGATGTTAATTGACAATTGGAATCACATTTCTGTTAGTACAATCTCTACATCGACTTGGTAAACATCCTTCCTTATACAAACAATGACATTTTCGTAAACCATATATTCAACAAACGCCGTCAGACCATCTCTTAATTTTTGGCTAGAGGGGGTCAAGGTTAACCAAGCCTTATCGGGTACCCGGATTTCAGACATTCAACTGAAATACACACATTCATAATTGATTAATAAATAATTATTTAAAAACTAACTAACAATGACACTTATACAAAATCTGATTGTTACTTTTTTTAATTAATAAGTATTTTAATAATTAATTTAATTAATTAAATATTTATTTATTTATTTATTTATTAAATAAATAAATAAATAAATAAATACTTATTTATTTATTTATTTATTTATTAAATAAATAAATAAATAAATAAATACTTATTTATTTATTTATTTATTTATTAAATAAATAAATAAATAAATATTAATTTTCAGATAATTGTTACAAACATTGGATTTTAAATCAGTTCTTTAATAAAAAAATGATTATTGGATTTTCCAATATTATCTTAATTAATTTTTAATTAATTAAAAATTAATTACTAAACAATTATTTAAAAACTATCTAACAATCACACTTATACAAAATCTTGATTGTTATTTTTTTTAATTAATAATTAATTAAATAATTATTTTAATTAAATAATTATTTATTTATTAAATAAAAAAGTATTAATTTTCAGATAATTGTTTCAAACATTGGATTTTAAATCAGTTCTTTAATATAAAAACTGATTATTAGATTTTCCAATATTATCTTAATTAATTTTTTATTTTTATACAAAATCTGATTGTTACTTTTTTTAATTAATAAATAATTATTAATTTTCAAAACATTTGATTTTAAATCAGTTCTTTAATATAAAAATTGATTATTGGATTTTCCAATATTATCTTAATTAATTACTAAACAATTATTTAAAAACTAACTAACAATCACACTTATACAAAATCTGATTGCACTACAAAAAAAATGACCTTGTATGACGGTTTTTAGATGGCGGATTTCCGCCATCAATAATCCAGTTGTTTAGATGGCGGATGTCCGCCATCTCTTCATTGAGTCTGCCGACGAATTGTTACTTTATTTTAATTAATAATTAATTAATTTAATTTAATTTAATTTAATTAAATAATTATTTATTTATTTATTAATAAATAAATAATTATTAATTTAACTATTATTAATTAATAATGAATAATTATTTAATTTAATAATTTGACTATTATTATTATTTATTTAAATTTTGATTTAATTTGAACTCATGCTTTCATTTTAACTCATGCATTTGAATTCATTTCATGGCATTTCATTTCATGGCATTTCATTTCATGGCATCTACATATATATACAATTTCACAACATGCATTTCATTTTTCAATGTCTAACATGTCAATTATATTAACTAATTAATAACTATCATAGGATATAATTTTAAAAATATGAAAACATTATATTGATATATCCGAAAATGTCTTTCAATATATCCGCAAATAATCAATTCAAATATCCACAAATCCTACAACAAATATCACCACATATAACACAAAAATTATAACACATAACACACATATATATAACATAAACACAAATATCAAGTACCTAAAATAAATCAATAAAAGACTAACAAAATTATTAAAACAGTAATTCAGAAAATTATAATAAAATTCCAGCAAGACACAGATTTTTTAGGTAAAACTATTAGATGACAACACCTAGTCAGTTGTGTAACTACAAGTGGTTAATAAACTTAGTTAGTAAAACAGTTAGGACTAAGTACTATAAATATGTAATCCATTTACAGAATCAAATATAGTTTTTCACCAACGATTTCACAATCTCGGGATGTAAGGTTTGACGAACAGGATTTTTCATTAAATAAAGAAATACTTGGAGATAGAGATGATGTTTGTATGAAAATTAAAGAAAATAATACACAAACCGAATGTACTGTCGAATTGAGAATTTTGCCAGTAACAGGTTCGTCAGGTTCAACTCAACATAACATCATAGAAGGGGTTCAAACCAATAACAATGATGCATCAAGCTAAGATCAAGTTCCAAGTCAATCAACGGGAACATATGAAGGATCGATCCCATCTTTCGAGGTTGGCAGCTCTTCAACAATTACAGAAGAATCCGGTCCCGACACAGAAGATTCCGACACTAGGAGTCATCATCCTCCAAAGCACACCATGGTCACGTGAAAAGCCATGGGAATCGTTAAACCGAATCCGAAATTCGGCTTGGCAATAGCGGCATCCGAAGTGTCTGTCCCAAAATCGGCTCTCCTTAACTCTCAATGGAAAGATGCCATCATGAAAGAGTACAATTAATGCACTCCAAGAAAACAGAACCTGGACTCTAGTCCCATGGCTACTGGAAGATAATATAATGAACACCAAGTGGGTGTTTAAAGTTAAATCCAAGGCATACGGAACGGTAGAACGATTCAAGGCACGTTTGTTAGCTAATGGACTTCGACAGATTCACGGCACGGACTATTTCGATACGTTCAGTCCGGTGGTTCGTCCATTGTCGATTCGACTAGTGTTACTCTTGGTTGTATCCAAAGGGTGGAACCTTCATCAAGTCGACGTATCAAATGCCTTTTTACACGGCAGTTTCAAAGAAAGGATTGTGGTGACACAACCATACAAGCTCATCGATAATCATCATCCGGATCAAGTCTACCTCCTTCACAAGTCCTTATACGGGTTCTTGGGAACATTATCATTCAAAGAATCCGCAATCGATCCATCACTATTCATTTATAGGAAAACATCAATTACAATATTCATGTTCGTCTACGTCGACGATATCATAATAGTAGGATCAAATGAGGAAGAAGTCAAGAAAGTAATAAAAAAATTAGGCGTTGAATTTCCCATACATGACCTAGGCACTCTCGATTATTTCATCGGCATTCAGGTCAAAAGCGTCAAAGATGGGTTACATTTATCGCAAACCCGGTATCTTCTAAATCTTCTCCAAAATTGCAACATAGGGGATCTAAAAGCAGTCTCCACTCCGATGCTCGCAAACATCGAACTTCACTCAGACGGACCTGTCATTGATGACCCAAGTGAATTTCGACAGATCATAGGATCATGATGAAGCACGGAATCTGCTACCAGTAGGCTCGCGGGGTTGCGAGATGGGCCGGAGGCTATGGAGTCAAACACCTGCAGAAGAGGAGGGGAATCAGCGACTCTCTTGGGAGTAGGCGATTCGGGCTCCTGGATGCTCTAGTGTGGAGTGTGTTGGTCAAGTGAGGATGTTATGAATGGAGGACACCCCTAGGACCCGTTTTATAGGGTCATAGAGACGTTTCCATTCAATTGAGTGGGGCCCACCCCATTATGGTATCCTATTGAAGGGCGTCATAATGGTGTGGGCCCGCCCAAGTAACGGCTGAGAGTCGGCGACTCAGGTGTGGGAGTCGCCGACCCAGAGGTGGAGTCGCCGACTCCTTTGAGGCCAAGTCCTCGGTCTACCAGACCCGAGTTCCCTGGCTGGAGTTGGCGATGCACCATTGGAGTCGGCGACTCCCAAGTGTTGCCTTGGGCTCTTGACGTAGACACGTGCTTCACACCGTGGAAGCCTTCCGGGGGTCCGGCATATAGCGACGGAATCCTATTCCTTGTTTGAAGGGCGTTGCTGGGAGTGACTGACGTAATCAGGCATGTCTCACCAATACTCCCCCCTGAAGAGAACATAGGAGACATGTGTGTACCGCCAGTATCTCCCCCCCAAGCAAGGTGATCCGCATCAAGGCCAAAGCGACAAGATGGGATCGAATCATTGCGGCCACAGCGACACAATGACTCTGTTATCCATGCACTATCAGATGGATTGATTCACTATCAGAATCTAGTTCCAGACCAATGGAACTACGTGTTTATAGTCCAACTCTGATCAGGAGCGACTTTTTCTGTGTTATCATCAAGGCCAAAGCGACAAGATGAGAGGAGATTATTAAGGCCAAAGCGACAAAATAATTCCCATCCATTAAGGCCAAAGCGACAAAATGGACCGACTCACTATCAGAGCCTGATTCTGGCCAAAGCGACAGAATGCGTGGTTTCTGGCCAAAGCGACAGGATCTAGTTCACTATCAGAACTGATGTTTATAGTCCACCCTGATCAAGAGCGACTTTTCATCCGCAACGACGGTTACCCCACTAAGGCCAAAGCGACAAAGTGGGTCGAGATCATTAAGGCCAAAGCGACAAAATAATCTCCAAGTCTATCAAGGCCAAAGCGACAAGATAGAAGAATTATTGAGGCCGAAGCGACAAAATAATTCTTGGTCCATTAAGGCCAAAGCGACAAAATGGACCTGGATCTATTAAGGCCGAAGGGACAGAATAGACCCGATTCTGGCCAAAGCGACAGAATCATTCCTGCAAAACAAAAATAACCTGCAAAACAACTGTATTAGTCTAAAGCACATATTTATTGATTTACTGACCTTGCCGTGTGGGGCTGCTCCTTGCGCTGCTCCTCCTTATGCTCAATAAATCCTTGATTGATCTGGCCGAAGCGACAGACCTATCATGCTCATAATGTGACAGCTTCTGGCCGAAGCGATAGAAGTGTCGGGAAGAGCTTATGATACTCCCCCCCAAGTTCGACGACTTCTGGCCGAAGCGGCAGAAGTGTCGGGGAGAGCTTATAATACTCCCCCCTTGAGATCATTAAGGCCGAAGCGTCAAAATGACCTCTGGTCTATTAAGGCCGAAGCGACGAAGTAGACCGACTCACTATCAGAGTCTGATTCTGACCAAGGCTATAGATCTACTATCAGAATCCGATTCTCGCCTCGGATACAGAACTTGCTGATTCACTATTAGAATCTGATTCCGGTCGAGGCTACAGATTCACTATCAGAATCCGATCCTAGCCCGGACTACGGAATCTTACCTGCAAAAAAGGAAAACACTCTGCAAAACAACTAGATTAGTCCAAAAACGCATATATTTATTATTGAACTTACCGTGCGATTTAACTTTCGTGATGCCCCTCCTTTGCTCAAATTTGTCCTCGGTAAATCTGGCCGAAGCGACAGATTTTACCATGCTCAAATTTTTTGACGACTTCTGGCCGAAGCGACAGAAGTGTGGGAGAGCTTGTGTTACTCCCCCCGAAATTTGACGACTTCTGGCCGGAGCGACAGAAGTATCGGGAGAGCATGTGATACTCCCCCCGTAATTTGACGACTTCTGGTCGGAGCGAAAGAAGTGTCGGAAGAGCTTGTGATACTCCCCCCGAAATTTGACGACTTCTGGCCGGAGCGACAGAAGTGTCGGGAGAGTTTGTGATACTCCCCCTCGGATTTTGACGACTTCTGGCCGAAGCGACAGAAGCATCGGGAGAGCTTGTGATGCTCCCCCCCAAAGATTGTGTCTTTGCGACACACAAACTTTTAGGACGAGTGTTTTTCGAAGTACGTGACTGTCGTCGGTGAACTATCTATTGTTTTTCCTTTGCTAATCTTTCATATAAATTACCCTTTAAATTGTAACTAAGGCCCGAAACTAGATTCACAAGTCGTAATTTAGCCGCTCTGGACGTAAATTAGACTCTGCTAACCCTATTGCTAGCCACTCTGGGCGTAGACTTGGTCGTACGAATCGTAGCTCAGCCTACGGTTAAATTTACGGATAATTTATACCTCCAGATTAACGTAGAGTTACTAGAGATAGAGCAGACGACGAATCGGAAATATTCGACACTCAAGGGTTGCCTTGTAATTTGGAACCCTAACGATGGAGAGAGCTTGTGATACTCCCTCCTGAGGTGTGACGACTTCTGGCCGAAGCGTCAGAAGTGTTGGGAGAGTTTGTGATACTCCCCCTTGAATTTTGACGACTTCTGGCCGAAGCGACAGAAGTGTCGGGACAGCTTGTGATGCTCCCCCTTGAAAACATGCACTTAGGGCAGTTTTTGTTGTTATTTTACCCGGGAGTCGGCGACTGAAGCCACCAGTCGGCGACACCTATGGTCTGGGTAACTGCATGGGGCATTTTTGTTTTTTACCCCTGTGAGTCGGCGACTCCCTCTATGGATCGGCGACTCCTAGCGTAACCGTCGGATCTTTTTGGGAGATCCTTGGGATATTTGGAGAATATACGGGGAATATATGCAAAATATCCAAATAAGGAAATGTATCTCACAGTGCTGTGAGATTGTGTTTAGAGTCGGCGACTGCCTTGTGGAGTCGGCGACAGTGGCGTGATGTGGGGGATTTGGAGATCGATTCCCGATCTCAACTTTTGCAAATTTCGGATTTTCTAGGGGGTTTTTGCAATTTTCCCAGGGGCTATAAATAGTGGAGAGTTCTCCCCAAAACCTCACAACATTTTTCGCCTCCTCAATCGCCTAAAACCCTAGATTATTTAGTCGCCGATTCCCAAGTAATTCTCCTTTGAATCGACGATTCCGAACATGTCTGCCCCCGATTCCAACTTCTCACCTTTAAAGGAAGCTGAAACGTCCGCTTTCATTGTGGAGATGACCGCTGATGGTCTAGACGAGGTGTTGAACACCATCGAGTCGCCGATTCCCTCTCCTGACAGAGTGGTTGAGTCGGCGACTCCGGTCGTTCCACCTCATGATATGGATCTGAGTGCCTCTGTGCACGAACTCCTTGGCGCTTCGCCAGTGTCGGCGACTCCCCTTGTGGAGTCGGCGACACAGTGCAGGGCCCTTGTAGTCGTGCGAGAGTCTCTCGAGATGGGGGAGATTCCCGAGCCCTCTGTGGTGGCGACACACGATGGGCCCCTTAAGGGAAAATCCTTTAAGCGGAGAGGGAAAGGCTCAGGTGCCATTGGGTCGGCGACTGCTGGCCGTGAGTCGGCGATCCTTCTTACTGGATCGGCGATTCAAGGGTCTAAGTCACCGACTGCTATGCAGATTGATGAATCTTTTGTGCACCGAACCGCTCCGTTGGTTGTGAGTGCGGAAGGTCGCATTGTGTCGGGACTGAACCCGCACCGAGGGCCATCTGTGGATGGTGGCTCTCTTAAAAGAAAAAGAAGACGCACCACCGGCAAGGGCAAAATTCATGTGCCCGGACAAGATGAGGGGGTCCCTCCGCCTCTGAACATAAATTTTGACGAGGCACTGTATGTGGACCGTGGTGCTTCCAACCCACGCCGTAGAGCGGGCCGGCGCTCTGAAAGAATTCCGCCACCTCCCGTGGACTTGGACTCCAGTCGAGATCCGGACCTCGATTTGGACACATATGTTGGAGCTTTGAACCCATTTGGGTTCGCTCACTGTGAAGTCGCCGTGAATGGCGAACCAAGGTTGCTCCCAATAGGTCGCTCCGAGGACGGCAAATTTGAGCAAGTCATGACTCATGCAACCTTGGATGGATCTGATGGACTGAACCCTCTCTCGAATCTTAACGCGAGCGACGCTCGAGGCTTATTATTGGGGGTTCAACTTTCTGGGCATTTGCGATTCTGGATATCACGCTATCAGCCTGCGAATCTTCCACCCCCGGGATTCCAGGCTATCCCAAGGATCTACTTCAAGCACTTCTCCGAGTTGCCGATTCCGAAGATAATCAGCGAAGTGCTTCTTACTTTCGAAGTGTCCCTGTCGCAGCTCCCGGCGGGATTCTTCGTG
>LFYR01001785.1:660633-684761 GCA_001185155.1 Zostera marina | reverse complement strand
CCCGACACTTCTGTCGCTTCGGCCAGAAGTCGTCAAATTACGAGGGGGAGTATCACAAGCTCTCCCGACACTTCTGTCGCTTCGGCCAGAAGTCGTCAAAATCCGGGGGGAGTATCACAAGCTCTCCCGACACTTCTGTCGCTTCGGCCAGAGGTCGTCAAAAAATTTGAGCACTGTAAAATATGTCGCTTCGGCCAGATTTACCAAGGACAAATTTGAGCAAAGGAAGGCCATCACGAAAGGTAAATCGCACGGTAAGTTCAATAATAAATATATGCGTTTATGGACTAATCTAGTTGTTTTGCAGAGTGTTTTCCTTTTTTGCAGGTAAAGATTTCGTAGTCCGGGCTAGGATCGGATTCTGATAGTGAATCTGTAGCCTCGACAGGAATCAGATTCTAATAGTGAATCAGCAGGTTCTGTATTCGAGGCGAGAATCGGATCCTGATAGTGGATCTGTAGCCTTGGTCAGAATCAGACTCTGATAGTGAGTCGGTCCATTTTGTCGCTTTGGCCTTAATGGACCAAGAATTATGTTGTCGCTTTGGCTTCAATAATTCTTCAAACACTTGGAGATTATTTTGTCGCTTTGGCCTTAATGATCTCGACCCATCTTGCGCTTTGGCCTATGGGGTAACCGTCGTTGCGGACGTAAAGTCGCTCTTGATCAGAGTGGACTACAAACATCAGTTCTGATAGTGAACTAGATTCTGTCGCTTCGGCCGGAATCTACGCATTCTGTCGCTTCGGCCAGAACCCGATTCTAATAGTGAATCCATGCATTTTGTTGCTTCGGCCAGAATCAGATTCTAATAGTGAATCCACGCATTCTGTCGCTTCGGCCAGAATCCACAGCAAAAGTCGCTCCTGATCAGAGTAGGACTATAAACATGTAGTTCCGTTGGCCTGGAACTAGATTCTGATAGTGAATCAGTCCATCTGATAGTGCATGGACCACACAGAGTCATTAGTGTCGCTGTGAGCGCAATGACTCAATCCCATCTTGTCGCTTTGGCCTTGATGCGGATCACCTTGCTTGGGGGGGGGATACTGGCGGTACACGGGTGTTTTGCCATGCTCTCTTCAGGAGGGAGTACTGGTGAGACATGCCTGATCACGTCAGTCACTCCCAGCAACACCCTTCAACAAGGACTAGGGTTCCGTCACTTTATGCCGGACCCCCGGAGAGTTCCACAAATGCGGAGGAAGTGTCTACGTCAAGTACTCAAGGAAACACCTGGGAATCGCCGACTGGGATTACCAAGTGCCGACTCCAGGGGTGAATCGCCGACTCTAGGCCTCGTGGTCAGTTCTGGTAAACTGCCAACTTGGCTCATGGGGAGTCGGCGACTCCATCTCTGAATCGGAGACTCCCATGCCTGAGTCGCCGATTCCTAGCCGTTACTTGGGAGGGCCCACGTCATTATGGCACCCTTCAATAGGGCACCATAATGAGGTGGGGCCCACACTAATGAATGAGGTGGGCCCCACGCTAATGAATGGGGAAATCCGTAAATTGACATGATTAAAATATAATCCTATGTCGACAATTTTGATTCTACATGGAATGTTGCCGGAGCATTGGTCAGTCTGAATGGCATCACGGTGAACTCATAGTGACCGTGATGCGTTCGGAATGCCGTCTTATGGATGTCGGCAGAGTCAATGCGTATCTGATGATATCCAGCCTTCAAGTCTAATTTGGAAAATATGCTCGCCCCGTGAAGCTCATCCATGGTTGGGATCGGAAAACGGTCACGGATTGTGGCTGCGTTGAGGGGCCGATAATCCACACAGAATCGCCAATTACCGTCCTTCTTCCGCACAAGTAACACTGGAGACGAGAAAGGACTCGAGCTCGGTCTGATGAGTCCTTGAGCTAGCATTTCTCAAGTGAGCTTCTCAATCTCATTTTTTTGAAACTGTGGATAGCGGTAAGGGTGAACATTGATTGGGGTCGTGTTTGAGGTTAGGATGATGCGATGATTTAGTCTTCGTTCCGGGGGTAGCTCGGAGGGTTCTGCGAAGAGATACTCATGTTGTGCAATAATCTTCTTGACTTCTTCTGATAAGATTGGGTCGCCGACTGGTTCTTTTGGTTCGCAAATCAGTTGGCAATTGTAAGACACTCTTCCTTTAACTGTCATACGTTTCAAACTGTTCCCAAATATAGCTGTGTCGACTAAATGAGGGTTCTCTTTCAGTCAAATCTTCCCCTTAGGTCCCTCGAATTCCATTGTTAACTTCTTCTGATCAGTGGTGATAGGACCAAGCTTCTCCAGCCATTGACACCCTAATACAATGTTGGCTCCTTCCATTTTGAGGACGAAGATGTCTTCTAGGATGGTAATGTTTTGCATAGAAATCGCAACGCGTCGACAGACGCCGAAGCATGGTATTGAAGCGCCGCTGCCGATGAAAACATTAAACTGTGGAATGGCTTCAATTTCCAGACCAAGATGACCCACAATCGAGTCTTGTATGAAATTGTTCGTGCTTCCATTATCGATGAGTATAGTTATTTCCTTCCCCTTGACGTATCCTTGTATGCGCAGCGTTCGCGGATTGAAAGCTCCAGACATAGCATGCATACTGATCTCGGTTGCTGGGATATTGCATTCTTCATCTCCAGCTCCAGCGAGTTCTATAGCCGGTAAGGACTGTTCCTTGTCACACATCTCAATTAGACAGTCTGACTCGACGTCGAATCTAAAATA
The DNA here is from genome assembly GCA_001185155.1 of Zostera marina. Lineage (NCBI taxonomy): Eukaryota > Viridiplantae > Streptophyta > Magnoliopsida > Alismatales > Zosteraceae > Zostera > Zostera marina. The sequence continues at coordinate 682,044 of LFYR01001785.1, read as the reverse complement.
CCGCCCCCTGCAACGATGGTTGGGTACAAACTTCTCCTCGCAGTAATAGCAAAGGCCTTTTGCTGCCTTGACTTTCCTCTCCTCGTAGGATGGTGGCTTCCGATACCCCGGATTCTGCTTGCCCGTTTGTAATGTTAGCGTGTTGGGTGTTTTTAACAGGGGCACCGATGAATTAATTAAATTGGGTCGATAGTTTCTTTGATTGCTTGGAATCGTTAGAGCCGACGATCCCTTACCTACTCGGTTTGCTTCGTATATCTTAGCCAGAGAGAATGCCTGTTTAAGTGATGTTGGTTTGGAAATTTTTAGGTCACTTCGAAGGTTTTCGCGGAGCCCTCCTACAAAGAAGGTGATCAGTGATTTCTCAGTCATTCCGGTCACATCGTTCAAGACGCGCTCAAATTCCGCGATGTAGTTAGCCACCGTCGATGTCTGTTGGAGGCGCGTTAATACGGCGAGGCTATCTTCGTATTCCGATTCTCCAAATCTCTCTTTGATCTCTGTTTTCAAGCTATCCCACGACGATAGCATCCCATTTTTCTTTAAACGGCGAACCCAATCGAGCGCAACTCCTTCCATGTGCAATCCGGCAATCTTAACTTTAGACGATTATGAGATTCCATGATATTCGAAGTACTCCTCCGCCAAAAATATCCATCCCTCCGGGTTTGATCCATCGAACTTTGGACAGAAAACCTTTACCATATGCTCATTTGAGAAGGTTGACGACCCGCCCCCATCGAAAACTCATTTACCATTTGATTCTGCCATTTTTTTCATCTCAACTGTCATCCCGAGAAGGCATTCTGCCAACTCAGCAATTGCCCGATCTTGCTTCTTGGTTATCTCCGACACGCAAGCTATTTGTTCGTCCATTACTGTGATAACAGTTTTTTCTAATTCTTCTGTGTTTCCATCTCCAGTTGCCATGACGAATACACCCGAGCTTGGCGGAAGGTTATTGAAAGCACCAATGGAACGTGACCGACGACGGAAAGATGGTCAACTAATCGATCAAAATAGGTGAGAAGATGTGAGAGCGATTCGTTGAAGATTAAGAAGAAGTAGAGTGATGTTGTTAATAATATTCAGTGCCTTCTTCAGGATTCTTTACTACTTTAAATAGAATGATAAAGATAAACAGAGTACGGCTACCTAATATCAAACTAATCATAAAGGAAATCGGACTTTCGGGTGGTAATCGTGCGGCGAGTAGAGCGACGGGGCACGTCCTCTGTCTCTGCTGTTGGGACCTCCTATCCTGGTGGTAAGTCTACTACGCAATACGGGCGCAGATTGACGGGATTGAAGTTCAGTGGCACCGGCCACGTTACATTTTCCCACTTACCTGGCAATTTTTTTCCAAATAAATGGTAGTACAAGATCATTCTATTTATTTTGTGCTCGAAAATTATATTCGAAAAATAAAATTTGACCATGAATTCGGGTCATAAACAAATACTGTCTCTTTTATACATAATTACATATTATGATCTAATTATTATAGTCTACAACTAAAAACCTCAAATGGAGACCCATCTCGACTATACACCTGAGGACAAACGGACACCTGTAATACAATTTAAGTAGTTGACAATCTATGATATGAGATGTAACGTAATAACATAGTCTACGAACATACCTCGTCATTTGAAAGAGAACTAATTATACGATTGCGTCGGTTAGTACAACCTTCGTATCTCTGAAAAATTACCGAATTCCTGACAGATGATCGTTGGAACAGGTTGCTTCTTTCCCACATAAATACCTTAGATGGAAAAATAAAATAAATAAGATTTTCATCAAGTTTTATATAGAAACGATCTTTCATGAGAAGAAACATTTACATTCAAAACTGTGACACAGCCATGGATGTACTCTCCAGCTTGATCTCCAATTCTCTCTCGACGACGAACAGAATGAAATGCCGATTCCATGTTCCTAAATAGCTGATCCATAACCAATTGTGTCCAATTGAGGATTCCGAATTCTTCTAGTCTTTCAAGATAATGAAATAACTTCAATGGCATTGTCATCTTGAATGTAGGTAGCAGGAAAGATGAAAAAAGAAAGCATAGCCATAATTTCAGGCAATCCAAAACGTAATGATTATCTCAGTTATCTAATGAAACAATTCTAACGAACACATCCTTCACAATAGTATTGCGAATTGGAAAAAAATTTATATCTGATCAGCAGACGAACAATCTACTTTTAACACAATGATAGTAAGGAACAAGTTAATGAAGTTCATACTGACCTTGTAACCTGGATGACACCGAAATATTTCTTCCAAAATTCAGTCTCATGAGAGGTATCGTCCTCACAATAAACGAGAATTGGTCTCCCGGTAAATGGAATTCCAAGAATGTGGCCTACGTCCTCTAATATGATTTTGAGGACCTTATCTTTCACCTGAAACTCATAATTGTCAATGTAACGGCCTACAAGATCATCCAAATGATACGAATTCACCACAATATTAGAATTATGTAGGAAATGGGAGAATCCTAGATTTCCTACTAACTCATAGAATTCTGTGGGTAATTTGAATAAATAAGTATTGAAGAAACCAAAATAACAATAACGCTTCTGGACAAGAAAGTGACTTGGAAAAATTTGAACAAAATTGTGATTACAATTTCAAAGACATATAAATTATGAACTTAGTTAACATCATGTCTATCTTACTATTCTTAGTAGCCCGCACAATTTGAAATTCAAAAATGATATAAATTTCTCGTACCACATTTAGGAACACATACAAGGACGTCGTCTCCATCTTCGTATCAGAATCCGATAAACTAACTTACACTTAAAGAAGGTCGCCCATTATTGACAAATGATAAATACTATGTCTTCTTCCTACAAAAAAATATTTGAGATATAAGAATGTCTTGTTGATGAATAGTTCAATACAATTAACTAAAAATAAACTCTAATATTTATGGTCTAAAGAATCATAGATAATTGTTATTTCGAAATTATTGCAGTAGACAATGAAGGATAATTAATAACTTTTGATCATGAAACTGTTTTCTTGACATTCTTGTTGCAACTCAAGAACAATTAGGGGTTAACAACAAGTAATGTTCCGAAAGGTGATGACAAAGTTTTCCCTTGGAAAAGGAAAAGAGGCCATGGAGCACACCAGAGTTTTTACACTCCTCATTGTCCTAAGCTCACTACGTAAGAACGATGAAACATAAATCGTTCTAGGAAACATTGAGTCAGTTCCCCAAAGGTTGTTGAAGGTCAAACGATCGTAAGATTACGTGGCTGGATCAATGCGGAGGGCGTGAAGTGGGTCACATGTGATCACTCTTCTCTTTTTTTTTGTTTTAAAATTTATATATTACCAGATAGTTTTAACTAAAAAAAAAAAAATTAATGTTCCGCAAAAAAAATTGGTTCATTTCGGACCAGGTAAAAAAAAATAGCAAACATAATATTTCAAGATTCAACATAGCTAAATCATACTAGAAAAATTTAATATATCATTAACAAGGATTGGGTTTACCATTTGCAGGTAGCATATTTTTCTAGGTTTATGTTTGACCGATCGATTGAAAATTATTTTGGGTACGCGTAGGTAAACAAGAAAACTAGAAGTACGTACCTAAATTGAAATCGCGATATCAATGGAGGCACAATAATTTTGATCGCAGGGGGCGATTGAAACGACGATGACCACGCAGTTGGAATGAAAATCGCCGACGGAAAAAAATTTGAGATGAGGACAAGAAGAGGTGGAGCACGGACTGGACGCCTAAAATTAAAATTCCAATTAAATTCTGGTATATCGTACATCGATCGCTACAGTGGGTGGTAAGGTGGAGCTACTGGGATTTTCAATGCACGGCATGGGACGACGTCTCATCGAACAATCCTTTACTGACAATCGCGACGAACGGTGGAGCTTCTCCTAGGGGACAGACTAGCTGTTAATAATTTTTGACTTCTTTTTCTTCACTTCACGAGTTTACGTGAGTTTGTAACCATAACTTCATACAAAGAAAAAGAATAAAAGTATTTTTTATCTACATTAATTCCTCATTATTAAATTTATTATTAATTTAGATCTTTTTTTACATAGATAATCAATAGATAAATTTGTGATTAAAAATTCTAAAATAAATCAACCAATTTCAACTACATCATTTAATCCACAACCATCTAAAGAGTCACTCGATGTAAGTAAATTATCTTCCAATCCAGGATTGCGAAAGAAGATAAATAACTACCATGCAAATGACCGATATCAAATAAAAAGATATTATTTGCAAAAGAAACCTTGTCAACTACGCCAACATGAATTTTCATTGAAGAGGATTAAAAATCAATTTAGACGATTTTGTGTGTTGTGGTTTGACAAATATGAATCATGGATTGAATATAGGATTTCAAAAGACGTCGTTTTCTGTTTATGTTGTTATTTATTCCCGGAAACAAATAAAACTATTTTTACTTATAAGTAAAATTTGTTTATTAATTTCTTTATAACTTAATTGATTTTTTTAATCATTGATGTTGTTTTTCCTTTTGGATTGATTATGTTTTGCAGCTATAGATTTTTCTAAATGGAATAAACCAGAATATTTGAAACAACATGTTGGGAGAGATAATAGTCATCACAGTATTGCAAAGAGTAAATGTGAATTTTTGATGAATCAAAATCAACACATTGAAACTCATTTCGATCGACATTCTTCAGTGGCTCGGGCAGAATACAAACAAAGATTAAAAACTTCAATTGTTATTGTTAAATATCTTTTAATTCATGGTCAAGCATTTCGTAGTCATAATGAGTTAGAAAATTCATTGAATCAAGACAATTATTTGAGTTTTTGGAAGACTTTGGGAGAGATTCATGTCGATTTTAAAAAATTGTGGGACAAAAATATGGCACCTTGTCGAGAACAATTGGATTGAAAAAAAAAATTGAATTTTGTTAAATGATTTAAAATTAACCTCTCGAAAAAAAAATTCCTGGATTCGCCGCTGCTTTATATATAAAATTTAAAAATATATGCATACTAAAATTTACAGGAATTATGATTAATACTGAAATTTACAAAAATTTATATGCATTCTGAAATTTATGCATTCTGGGATTTTTAGGTATTTGTAACGGAAATTCTGTTACAAATACCTAAAAAAAAATTGTAACGGATTTTCATTCCGTTAACTTAGTTTGAAAGTATTTGTAAAGGACGATATTTGTAATAGATTGTAGTATTTGTAACGAAATTTTGGTGACAACCAAAGTTAACGAAATTCCGTTAACTTTGGTCGTCCAAAATGCCTACTTTTTTTTGTAGTGATACTATAGATGACCAACTTCAAAGTTGGTCGCTAGAGTTGGTCAGAAAAAACCTTCTTTCTTGTAATGCATGTACTTGATATGCCCGACACTGTTGTGCATATTTGACTGATTCCTGCTACATTGTTGGCCAGTAATATCCTTGTCGGAGTATTTTGAACGCTAGTGACCTACCTCCGAGGTGCATCCCGCAAACTCCTTCGCGGATATTTTTTATTATTTGATAGGTTTCTGGCTCTGTGACGCAACGTAGCAATGGTTCTGCGATGGATCTTTTGTAAAGTATCTCATTCATGTCATGGTATTTTGGTGATATTCGACGTATATACCGTGTTTTACTTTTGTCTGGAGGCAAGACTTGATTCTGTAAGAATTGTTATATCAGTATTCATTAATATTCTTGGCTTGAAATATGTAGGGTGTCGTTGAGGGATAGATTTAGTGCGACTATCTCTCTTGGCCCCCCTCCCAAGCAATGCTAATCTGGCCAACGTATCTACTAGCGTGTTCAGGGATCGGGGTATTTGTTCTATTTCAACATGTTCGAATGAGGAGGCCATGATTTTACGAGCCTTTGAATACTTGATTAAGAGAGGCTATTTATCCATAAATTTCCCATTGCTATGAGTTGAGAATCAGTACGTACCTCGATTATTTCTTCTCCCATCGACTTCGTAATTCTGAGCCCATGAATGACTGCTTCATTCTCAGCAAGGTCATTTGTTATTTGGAAGTTTAACCGGATATACTTTTTACATGTACAAATTACATAGATTACTATATGATGGTGTGTGGATTCGCGCTAGGGTGCTCACACATACAACTCTCTAGTATTACTCTCACTAATAATCAACATCCTCCCCATGTTGCACCAAGAGAGGTATTTATAGGACATTTCCCTGGGCCTTTTGGGCCCAATAATCATGTTCGGCCCATGGTCCGTCTGGACGGGCCCTGGTACTAACACTATATTCATTCTAAAAATACATGTACAACATAGATTAATGAAACAATCAAAGTATCAAATGATGATAAAGTAGCCATATTGCAATTGAAGTTTAAAAATAAATTACATAGACTTTTTTCCATGATCTGTAAAATACAGTATTTGAAATGTGGGGTGTGTGGATATAAGATGGTTAAAGCCAACAATGATGTTCATGATGTGTGTGTATTATGTTTGGAGATAGATCTGTTAATAATATATTGAAATCCATATTTGTGTCTGCTTTCGAATTTGAATATAATTATTCAAATTCAAATTTTTAGATTTTTAGATTTCGAAGATACCAAAATTGATATCCAAAATTTATTCGGACGGATTCAGATATCCAGAATATCCTTCCTTAAAATCTGAATTCGTTTAAGAATTTCGAATACGGATATCAGATTTGTCTAGATAAATGTATAATAATAATATAATTAATATCATTAGTAATTAATAAATTTAAATAGTTAATTAACTTATATTATTATTTAGGATTTTACGACGAGTAACTATCGATCAAGTTTTAAGTATTTATTTTATTTTAGGCTTTTATTTACTTTTATATTTTTATTTTACTAATTTTAGGATTTTTGACTTTCTGGTCCCTACTCTTATCTGGTCATCTCCATTCTCCTGATCTCCCTCTATCTGGGCGCCCCTAACCTCCTACGATCTCCATTCTCCCCTATTTTCCCACGTCCAGCTTCCTACGTACGATATGTCGAGAGAAACTGAAGATCTGTCGAGAAATACTTATCTCTGATCTCACTTCTCCCAAATAAATAAATCTTCCCAAATCGATTTTCGCTAATCCCCGACTCCTATGCAATACAGAATTTGGCAAGTGATCAGAAATACATCACCGTCCCAACATTGCAGTGATCGGAGACAGGAAGAAGTCTGGGAATTGACGAAGAAATCAAGGGATTTGGTTGTCGTGGCCCGTGGGGAATTATACAAGATTGAGTGAATTCCAAAGCATATCGGAGGACATCAGTAAGATCGTCGGCAAGCAATCCCTAGTAGTGCCTGGATTGGGGACGGACGACGGTCTGGTTGGTCTGCCAAGAACCGAGTTTGAGAATTAAATCTCAAAGGAAGCGCAAACTCTCGGGCCGCTTCAAAGAATTCCAAATGGGCTGAGCCCAATTGGATCAAATAGAAGTTTAATTGTTTTATTAAAGAGACCTTCTGAATAGTTTTATTATATCTAAGTCCTGTCTGTATTAAAAACATTCTGAATGATTGAAAATCTTTATCGATTTTTGCAACAACTATTTCATCGCAATTCCTCCAACCCTACCCTCCGACAATCGTTGAGTACCTGCCCGCCTCCACCTCCATAGATCGCCGGAATCAACTCATCTCTCTCTGTATTGAGTCCTCGGACAGGTTGCTTAACAACAAACACCTCTATATATAGATCGCCGGAATCAGCTCATCTCTCTCCGTATTTAGTCCTCGGACAGGTTTCTTAACAACAAACACCTCCATCCGGGCTAAATCTCAATTTCAGGGATTTAATCCCACTTCTTGCGCCTTAGACACCCAAGATTTCTGATCTTGGCTCTAAGGCATCTCGATCCGTCAGGTCGGGCTGTTTTAATTGGGAATTTACGAGATAGTCTCATATCATTGGTGCTTTCAACATTTGAACTCTTATTTTCAAGATGCCACCAACTACGGATTTATCTAACAATCCAGATTTTGTGAGGTTGCAAATACTGCAAATGTCTCAGATTAAGATATGAGCGAGTTTAGAGCAACAGTAAATAACAATATCCTAGAATTGAGCAAATAAATTATTGAAGTATGTACTGCAATTTAAGGGAAGCCACTCGATAATATTTCAGGGGAGCTATAGAGACAAGGGATACCAACCCCAAGAGGGTCACTTATCGTCAGTTCCACCAATGTGTGGTTGATCTAGACAGACCAGCCTATGCTAGTAGCATTTTTGACAATGATGCATATACCTCGGCAAAACACATTAGAGTCAATATGCCAAGGTTTGATGGGAAAGATGCAGAAGGATGGTTATTTTCTGTGAGAAGGTACTTTATTTTCAATAAAATACCAGAGGACCAAAAACTCTTAATTGTGTCATTTCATCTTGATGGTATAGCAAAAAAATGTTTGCTTGGTTAGAAGCAAGCAACATGTTGTCCACTTGGAAAAAAATTTTGGATGCTGTGATTAGAAAATTCACCACTTAGCATGCACTAAAGCTACCTGGTGGGAAGCTAAGCAAGCTCTGCCAAGATGGCACTGTGGCTGAATACCAAGCTATGTTTGAAGAATTATGTACCAGAGTACTAGGACTACCAGCGTATTTTATATTAGAGATGTATATCTCAGGTCTCAAAGAAGATATTTAAACTGAAGTTTTGAGGGATAAGCCAAATGATATTCATGAAGCCTTTGAGTTATTATCGATGGTCGAATCTAGAATACCAGGATTTAAAGGAGTAGGCTACAAGCCCTACACCCCAAAGAGTCCTAAGATGGTCTCTTTTAGCCCCAAGGCTGACCCTACTGACTCAACTACAAAAGAAGCAGTTACATCAACACCAGTATTTAAAAGACTTACTCCAACTGAAAGAAAAGAGAGGACAACAAAGGGATTGTGTTCTAATTGTGATGACAAATTCGTCCCTGGCCACAAATGCAAAGGAAGAATATTCAGATTATCTGCTGATCAATCATGTTTTTGGGAGATTGAAAAAGAGAGTGAGGTTGAGGCTGAGATTTATGAATCTGAGGAGGAAGAAAATATTCAGATCATACAAGGTGACCAAACTGAAATCAGCCTATGTGCGTTTGAAGGACACATCAACACAAATATAATCAGATTGGATGAGTTCATTAAGTGCCAATATATCAGTGTATTGGTGGGCATTAGATCCACACATAATTTCATGCAAGTTGAAGTAGCAAATGCATCAAAGGTAGTCATACATGTAATAGTTCCTTTCAAAGTTTCAACCGGAAGTGGTGAGAAGCTTATATGTGACAGAGTATGCAAGAATGTGGAGATTAAAATTCAAGATACAGCAGTAAGAATGGACATATTTCTACTGTCTATGGTTGGATCTAACATGGTAATTGGAATCCAAGGTCTGAAAGCTTTAGGACCTGCACTTTTGATTTTGTCAAGCTATGGATGAAATTTAAAAGAAATAAGCAAACAGTAACATGACATAGCTGTCCATGGATATCAGAAGATCCATTATCATCAGCCCAATTAAAATGTTTGGTTGCATCTACCCAAGAGGCATATCTGTGCTATATGAAGAAGGTAGTTAATGTTTCAGAGATAAATGTTTTAAATTCTAGCAACAAAAAAGTGACTGAAATAGTACAAGAATTTTCTGATATTTTTGAGTCACCTGAAGGCCTTCCACCTCAAAGAGACAGAGACCACTACATTCATCTTGAACCAAATTCAGACCCCGTGAATGTAAGACCTTACAGATACCCTCAGTTTTAAAAGTCTGAAATTGAAAAGTTGATTTCTGAGATGCTGAACCAAGAGATTATTAAGGTGAGCATTAGTCCTTATTCATCCCCAGTGCTATTAGTGAAGAAAAAAGATGGTGGGTACAGATTATGTGTTGACTATAAGGCACTCAATGCCTTAACTATCAAGGATAAGTTCCCTATCCCAACTGTTGATGAGCTACTTGGTGAACTCAAGGGGTCAAAAATATTTTCAAAATTGGACATGAGATCTGGTTTTCATCAGATCAGAGTACATCCTCCACACACTGAAAGAACTGCCTTCAGAACCCACCAAGGTCACTTTAAATTCCTAGTGATGCCATTTGGGCTCACTAATGCTCTAGCAACCTTTCAGTCTATGATGATCTCAGTCTTTGCTAAACATTTGAGGAAATTTGTTATCATATTTTTTGATGACATATTTGTGTATAGTTCATCCCTACAAGACCATTTAGAGCATCTCAAGACAGTATTTGATACCTTGAGAAGAAATAAATTATTAGCAAAATTATCAAAATGTTCTTTAATTTGAGCAGGATTCTATGGGGTTTCTAGGCCACATCATCAAATCTGATGGAGTACATCCAGATCCAGGCATGGTTGAGTGGACAGGTCCAAAAAAATTTAAAATGTTGAGGGGATTTCTTGGGCTGACTGGTTATTATAAGAAGTTCATTAAAGGCTATGCTGAAATAGCTTCTCCTATGATTGATTTACTTACAAAAGACTGTTTTAAATGGGGTGAATTAGCACAGAGAAGTTTTGAGAAATTGAAGTTAGCTATAGTTTCAGCACCAGTATTGAGATTTTCTGATTTCAGCAAACAATTCACTATTGAGACTGATGCTTGAAAGAGTGGTGTTGGGGCAGTCCTAATACAAGAACATCACCCTATCTCATTTTTCAGTAGAAAAATATCAGGAAAATTGAGCTCTGCAGCAATTTATATAAATGAGATGTATGCCATCACCCAAGCAGTGGCCAAATGAAGACACTACTTCTTAGGGTCTCACTTCTTAATCAAAACAAACCACAAGAGTCTCAAGAACCTTCTAACTCAGGTTATACAAACTCCTGAGCAGCAAGTTTTCTTTGTTAAGTTGTTGGGTTTTGATTTCACAATATTATATAAGCCAGGCAAGGAGAACATAGTGGCTGATGCACTATATGTCCAGATCCTTTGAGGAAGAGGAAGTAATATTTCACAGTGGATCTGAAGACCCCTGGGTCATTATTATCACTCACTATCTCAATAAATACTCTATTAGAGGAGTTATAAGAAGAAAACAGCAAAGACACAAAAATGCAGGAATTATTTCAGAAAACAGAAAATGAAGGATCTGACCATAATGGATTCCAGATCAATGGGGGTTTTCTATTATATAAAGGTAGATATTACCTCAAGGAAGACTCTCAACTTATACCCAAGATATTATGGGAGTTTCACAATTCACTAATAGGGGGCATGCTGGTGTTCTCAAAACCAAAAAGAGAATTTCTAAATTATTTTATTGGGCCAAAATGGGAGATTCTATTTTTAATCATATGAAGGAATGCATAACTTGCCAATAGATGAAACCTTCAAATCAAAAACCAGTAGGGCTACTTATGCGACTACCCATTCCTTCAGAGCCTTGGAAGGATATAACTATGGATTTTATAACTGAACTGCCCAAGATAGAAGGAAAGACAGTTGTAATGGTGGTGGTCAGTGGCGTATCCAGGGGGCAAGGGAGGGCAATTGCCCCTCCTAAAATTTGGAAAATATTCGAGGACCTATATGTAATTAAAAAAATTATAGGGGGTTAAGTGTAATTTTCACAATATATTAATATTTTTTAAGGGTTAATATATAAATTTCACAATATTTATATACTATATAAATTTTACAATATATGTAATTTTAAATTTAATTACATATAAATCCCTAAAAATTTAAATATCCCTAAATTTCTCCCCCAAATCTTCTAAATCCCTAAACCTCTCCCCAAATTTTCTAAATCCTTAAACCTCTCCCCCAAATTTCTAAATCCCTAAACCTCTCTCCCAAACCCAAAACCCACGATATTTCCCCAATATCCCCCAAATTTCCCCAATATCCCCAAAACCCACGATTTCTCCCAAAATCTCTCCAATATTATTTCCCCAATCTCATTTTCCCCCATCCTTCAATCTCGTTTCCCCCCATCTCATTTCCTTCAATCTTGTTTCCCCCAATCTTCTTCCCCAAAACTCACGATTTCCCCCAATCTCTCCTCCTCCCATCCACCTCACGATCATCTCAGGGTCAACCGGTCAAGCTCTCACGTTCCGACCACCGTCCATCGAGATTCAGTTATTGTGCCACAGCCCACAGGACACCACCACCACCATCGGATTTCATTGCCTTCAGTTCATCTCCACTCTCCAGAGTCCAGTCTCCGCTACTCTCTAGCCTTTAGGCTCTAGGTATGTCCGTCTATCTTGAATTCTTGATCCGTTTGTGTTTAACCTAGCTGATCCGGAAAAAAATGTAATATTTTAAAACAGGAAAATGAACCATTTGCAAAAAATTGAATTGAACTATCATCAACCTGAAAAATATGAATTTTTATCATTCCATGTGATTTTTTAAAACAGGGACCTAAATTGATTAAATATCCATGTGAATTTTATTTCTTTTTTTAATTAATTAAAGAGAAACCATTTTATTTATTTCTTTAATGTGATTTCCACATTAAAACTCGTCTCAAAAATCGCCTTGGTGATAGTTTGATGAATGATTGTTTAGTAACATATATCGAGAAAGATATTTTTAAAACTATAAACAACGAAGTTATTTTAAAAATATTTAATGATATGTCTTCGTCGTAGGACATTGAAATAATGTAAAATGTATTTGAAATTTTTATTGTTAATTAAATGAATTTATTTATTTTTAATTTGAATATTAATTAATGTATTGAATATTAATTATGGAATGAATGTATTGATTTTTTATAGGTTTTTATAATCAATTATATGAATAGGTCATGCCAAAATTTGTATAGGTTTTTTAATTAGTACAAAAAAAAAATTCACCTTCGGCGAATCTTGCCCCCCCTCCCGGGGAATCCTGGATACGCCACTAGTGGTGGTGGATAGACTGACTAAGTATGCTCATTTCGGCCCATTAACTCCAAATTTCAATGTGGTAAAGGTGGTTGAAGTCTTCCTCAAAAATGTCATCAAACTACATGGTATTCCTTCTACAATTGTAAGTGATAGAGATTAAAATTTTACTTCTAAATTTTGAAAAGAAATCTACAGGTTAAGTGGGACAAAACTACTGTATTCCTCTTCTTATCATCCCCAAACCGATGGCCAAACAGAGGTTGTTAATAGAACCTTGGAGATGTACTTAAGGTCCTACTGTCGTGAAGACCCTAAGCAATGGCTACATTTCTGCCTTGGCAGAATTGTGATACAATTCCGGGTATCATTCATCATTAGGAATGACTCCCTTCAAGGCATTATATGGGAAGGAAGCATCTGAGGTAAAAAAAATTATAATACTAGAGATTCAGAAATTGAGGCAGTGGATATGATCCTTCAACTAAGAGAGAGTACTCTGGCCCTAATGAAGGAAAATTTACATAAGGCACAGGCTAGAATGAAATTGCAAGCTGATAAGAAGAGGATTGATATTTTTTTTGATGAAGGTGAGTGGGTATGGGTGAAACTACAACCCTATAGACAAGAATTGATTGCTCGTAGATTTCACGATAAATTAGGACAAAAATTCTTTGGACCCTACCAAATTCAGAGAAAAATCAACAGGGCTGCATATCAATTAAAATTACCAGATGGAAGCAAAATTCATAATACCTTTCATGCGCCAAGGCTAAAAAAATTCCAAGGTGATAGTCCAGAGAATGCCACTACGGCAAACCCATTAATTATTGTTGAAAATCGACCTGTAATATATCCAATCGCAATACTGGATTTAAGATGGAAAGGAAAAAGCAAAATCAAACAGGTGCTTATTCGGTGGAGTGGCTCATTACCGGAAAATTCTTCATGGGAGTCCGTCGCCGAGGTAGCAGCGTTCTTTCCATCCTTAAACCTTGAGGACAAGGTCGTGTCTGAAGGGGGAGGAGATGATACAAGATTGATTAATTCCAAAGCATATCGAAGGACATCAGTAAGATCGTCGGCGAGCAATCCCAAGCAGCGTCTGGATTGGGGACGAACGACGGTCCGGTTGGTCCACAGCAGTTGAACTGCCAAAAACCAGGTTTGAGAATTAAATCTCAAAGGAAGCGCAAATGTCGGGTCCCCTTCAAAGAATTCCAAATGGGTTGAGCCCAATTGGATTAAATAGAAGTTTAATTTCTTTATTAAAGAGACCTTCTAAATTTTTATTACATCTAAGTCATGTCTGTATTTAAAACATTCTGAATGATTGGAAATCTTTATCGATTTTTGCAACAACTGTTTCATCGCAATTCCTCCAACCCTACACTTCGACAACCGTCGAGTACTTGTCCGCCTCCGCCTCCATAGATCGTCGGAATCAGCTCAGTTCTCGTCGTATTGAGTCCTCAGACAGGTTGCTTAACAACAAATACCTCCATCCGGGCCAAATCTCAATTTCAGGGATTTAATCCCGCTGCTTGCGCCTTGGACATCCAATATTTCCGATCTTGGCTCTAAGGCATCTCGATCCGTTAGGTCGGGTTGTTTTAATTGGGAATTTACGAGATAGTATCGTATCAGGGAATGGGGGTTGAGAAATATGCCTACATCAGTAATCAAGGAAAATATAAGCATTCAAGAAGAAAATAAAAGTATGGAGATCTATTGAATAAATTGATTTAAGAATCAAATATAAATCCATTTTTAAGAATAGAGAGAAGAAATAAAGTTCGTTTTTAAAAATCTATCTTGATTAATTATAATTATAATTATAATGTTTTGGTTGGTTTTGTTCCTAATTAAATGTTTTTGCACAAACAATTAATGTCCAGATAAGATGACTAGGGTTTATTTTAGCTTATATAGTTTACTCTTATAATAATAATAAACGAATTAGCCCATCAGACCTAGCCCATTACTAAAAAATGAGGGTTTATTCTAACCGTGTTTTTTTTTGTTTTTTTGTAGATCACATCTCAAAATCAGACCAGTCTCATATCTTGAGACAGACGAACGAGATCAAATATCTCACGAGATATCTTATTTTTATATCTCACTTGATCCAAGGTAAAGAGATCAAATATAATTACACACATTGGGTTTCGCCGCACCGGAAACCCAGTGCGGTTCCCTCGATGACGAGGGAACTCAATTCCACGGCGTAGAGGACGAATTGCGGATCCACACGCGCCCGACAGGCATATCACCTCACGACGTGCACAACATGTCGTCGTACTGTCTCGTATTTTTAACGTAACTTGTCGCCTATCAATTGTCGACAGTAGTTCGGGTGACTACTATGTCCTTCCTGCAGAAGTTCGTCATGGTGGTTCGTCCTTCACAAGAAGATGATACTTGGTTCGACGGGCGAACAGAGAGACATCGCGTCTTTCCAAGGTGACATTGCAAGCATCGTCGATTCCCTGTCCTCTCCCAAGATCGTGACGACGATCTTCGGTATGGGTCGGCCTCCCCAATTTGGTGATTTCAATCCTTATTTAAATGGGGGTTGGCAAATTAAATCTTCACACCTCCTTATAAGCTCGTCTTCAAGCTTTGGAATTAGTTCAAGGTACGAACCATTTATAATTCATTTGTTCCTGATTATTTCTATTATTTCTTCTTCTTGTTCTTGCGATCGTTTGTCCCCCCACTATTAAAAAGTTGGTCTAGAATAAGCTGAGAGCCTGAGACCAATTCAGATTAGGTAAAATATCTAGTCTTTCTAGATAGTGGAAAAGTTTTGTAGGCATACATATTCATTTTTAAACCATAACTTTGTGCAATCTTCAACATAATCATCATTATGTTTGCCATTTCTGACAGTTTTCACAAAGGCATCTTTGACAATTGATATGTAATTCAAATACATAAAATATACTAGTGAAATGAGTTGCGTGATTGACCCCAAAATATTTCTTCCAGAATTTAGTTTGGTAGGATGTCTCATCGAGACGATCTACACAGATCCTACATCCCGTAAATGGTAATCCAAGAATATATCACTCTTCTTCCACAGTCAATTTCAGTATTTTGTCCTTAACTTGGAACTCTCGTAATTGTCGATGTAACGACCAACTAGGTCATCGAGATGGTAGGAATTTACTACTAGATTTAGATTCTGAATGAAATGACCGAAACCTAGGTTCCTGACAATACCGAAAAAAATCTGGCGGCAATTTATCAACCACAAACAAATAAGTATATTGATATATCCGGAGTTATAACAACAACAATTTTGAACTAAGAAATGAGCCGCATAAGGTATAAAATATAGTAGAAGTTCGATTTCAATTATAGTTTAAAAGCGAATGACGAAAATATAAGAACGAAAATAAGAGTGAGTAATGATACTATTTTGTGCCCCTTTAACAAATGTCGGAGGAAATTCCTTTTGTGGTAATAATGTCAAGTCCGTCCTAGTGTCTTTCGTGTTAATCCGCTTCTTTTTATTTGGAGGTTCTATTCATTTTCACATAATCATATATTCTTACCATTTCATATGAATTAAATAGTGGAATATGAGAGGTAACTTCAACAATGGTAGTCTTAGTGGGTGCAGAAACATCAATAGTGGAATGGGAGCCCTTGAGGGCTTTATAATTTTCGTGTAAAACAAAACACCTATCTTCAGAGTGGCCAAAAACAGAGCAAGTGTGACAATAGTACTTTGTGTTGACAACTCTTTCACTTTTATAGTAAATTGGTTCAGAGGGTGGCATAGACCTTTTCTTAGAACCACTGGGCTGAGTGGGAGGGTTGAAGCTAGCCTTTCCCAGCATGGGATGATGGAGTAGAATGAATTGCAGTGGAGACCTTTGAAGTTGAGGCCTTGGTAGAGTAGAATACATGGGCAAGCTGAGCCTGTGAATTGCTTGTCAAGAGAGCTTGTGAATCCTCATGTGTCACCATAGAGTAAACTTTGTTAAGTTTTGGAAATGCTTCCAATGAAAGAATATATGTGGGATCTGATTTGGTGAAACTGGTTATTAAGACCCATCAAAAATTTCATGATTTTAAGTTTGTCCTCTCTATTGTTGATTTTAAGACCCATTTATGTTGCAAGTACACTTCCCACAATCATAATGGAGGATCTCACCATAAGCATCAATCTCTCTCCATAGAGTTTTCAGTTTGGTAAAGAAGACAGATACAGAGTCAGTATTTTGAACGGTCATCAAAGTATCATTTGTTAGTTGATAGATATGAGTTCATTGGATTGTTTAAATTGATCTCTCAGGTCATTCCAAATGATACTCGGATCATCAGTGTACATAATCTGTGATGCAATTTTATTAGACATAGATCCCCAAATCCATTGACTGATAACACTATGGCATGTAAGCCAGGCTTCATATTCTTCATACTCATGATCAGTTGGTTCTTTCATTATACCAAGCAAAAATCCCAACTTCCTCCTTATGATAAGAGTTGTGGGCATTTCTCTATTCCAATGGTAGTAATTCACACTACTCTGGAGGATGTTGTTAATTGTAATTGGACCATAGTCACTACTTTTGAGAAAGTTGTGAGAAGTGGAGTCAAACAAGAGGCCACTCATGGGTTTCTTGTAGGTCATGATGAAGTGTATTCTGTTAATTATAACAAGATAAATAAACATAATAAGATAATGGTTCAAACCATTCAAATAATATGTGTTTTTGATGTTAGCAATTACTTGCAGGCAATTAACTGAATAATTTAAGTGTTTGATAAAGCATCCACCACAACATAAGCTAGATAAGGTTTGGTGATCATTTTAAAAAAGTCATCCAACATGGATGATTTAAATAAATTATATAATTTAATTTGAACAAAATAGGGGATGAACATTGGCAGCGGAATAAACATTAGAAGATCGATGTAATAGGAGTGATCCATCATATTTAACTGTTGGTGTGTGGGCTCGTCGGTGTAAGCTCACAATCTCAACTCTCCCAAGTGTTCGCTCTCCAGAATTGTCAACCCCCTCCCCAGTTGGACCAGGGGAGGTATTTATAGCCTTCACTTGTTGTCATTGGGCCTCGCGGGCTCGTTCGGTCGGGCCCGTCCGTCCGTTCGTCCGCCCGCCCGTCCGTCCGTCTGGGCCGGCTGGTCCGGTTCGGTCCATGGGCCGCGGTCCGCGGTCCATGGTACCAACAGTACTCCCCCCTTCCTTGGCAGGCCCGGGGGCCTGGGGCCGTCCGCCCCCCTTTCGACCTCCACCTACTCTCATTAAAGTTCCTCGGTTCTCGGGCCCCTCCTTCTTCGCTTCTCTATAAATAGGCTGCCTGAGAGCCTTATTTTCTGCATCTCCTCTCTTTTCCGCTATGAGTGCTCGAGACATCCTTGAGGAGTATGGTCGCGAAGTGCAGAATCAGCATGCTACCTGGGCCCTGTGCCTGCTGTCGCCTACTGGTGTTCCCAATAGTGTCGCCGTGGCCGAGACTCAGCGCCTTAATGCCGTGCTGATCGACGTCCACCGTCGCCTCAACCGGATTCGCTGCAACGACATTGTCGCGGAGCTTCCACCTGTCACCTATCCTGACACCTCGGGTTCTGCTGGCACCTCGCGTGCTTCCCGCGCGCAAGGTACGATCGTCGCTCCCGCTGCTGTCGCCGATCCAACGCCCCTTCCGAGGCGTCGCCGGCCGCGAGGTCCTCGTCGTTCCCGCGGGTCTTCGTCCCTTCCGGCCCATGACCTGCGCCACTTTCTGTCGGGATCCTCGAAGCCAACCCCTTAAGCTCGTCCGGGGGACGTCCGCGACCGCGACCACGCTCATCCGGGCCGTGGGTCCGCCTCCACGGGACGACGTCTGGGGCGCGCCTCGTTCAACTTCTCTCCTATTTCTTTTTTATATCCAGACTTAGCTATTGTTGTGCGTTGTGTACTTTTTCCCGCCGTGCCACCGGCCGCTTGTAACACTTGGTTTAATTTAATGAAAAATGCCTTTGCTTTTTTTTTCTTTCGTTTTAATTGTCTTTGCACGTCCGTGCAGATTCGCGCATCTCGGCGTCTTCTGTCGACGTTGCCCGCATCCTTCTCGAGCTCTGCTCCCGTCCGTCGTGCTGGGTCCCTCTATCGCCGACTCGGGCGTCGGCCCTTTACGTCGTATCGTTGGTGGGGTCTGCCTGCCGTCCCGTCGGGACTCCCCCACCGCGCTCCTCCTGCGTCGTTCGGTCGCTGGACACCGCCGAGCTTATGACGGGCGCCTCTCCCCCGCTCCGCCGACCGCGTCGGTCCTTGACCTTCACTCTTGCTCCCGACGGGCCGGTTCTTGGGCTCCCTCGGGAGCCTATCGGCCCATCCGATTCTGACCAATCCGGGTACGCGACGCTTCGTCTTCCGTGCCCCCCTTAACCCCTATATAAGCCTCCCCTCGCTTCTCGCGACTAACTTTTTTTTTCCTTTCTTTTTTCCCACCTTCTCTCCCAGGTTGCTAATGGCCTCCGCCTCCTCCTCCGGCCGTGACGTCACAAAAACTCCGGCTAGCAAGGTGATCTCGACGCTCTTCGTCACCCCCTCCGTCAAAGATCCCCTATCCACCGTCGAGGTCGACGCGATCCGGGAGGCGCTGGCGAAGATGGGCCAGCCGGACCTGCCCTTTACTGTCGCCGGTGACCGTGTTGCCTCCGATCCGCCGCCGGGCCTGGTCGCCCTTTACACGCCCTTTGCCGATGCCGGTCTTGTTCTTCCGCTTCCATCTTTGGTGGTCGAGGCCATGTACCACTGCGGCGTTGCCATTTCACAGTTTCCTCCGGCGGCCATCGACCGCCTGGTGATCTTTGACCTCCTCTTGCGTCGCGCCGGCTGCCAGGTTTCTCTATCGGTCTTCCTGACGTGGTTCACGATGACCTCCATGACCACCGATCCCCGCCGTGTGTTAGTCGCTCAACGATCCACCGGCGCCCTCTTCGACGGGCTGGTTGACCGGTCTCATCATTGGCGGGACCGCTTCTTCTTCGTCCCCGTCAGTGCCCTTGGAAAGTTGGGCTCGGGCGTGGATGTCCCCACGCGCTGGACTCGGTTGTCGTCCCTGAAACTGACCCCCGCCCCTTCCCGAGCCAGCTTGGATCCCATGGCCGTCCTCGCCCAAGACGTCCTCGTTGAGGTTTATCGCCACGGACCCGTCAACGCCCGGACGTTAGCCACCTGGTCTTATGAAGACCACCTGAATTTGCCCGTGAAGACGCCTTACTTTCGGGACGGCCCGCCGCCTAAACGTAACAAGAAAAGGCAAGTCGACGAGGTTCACTTCGAGACTCCCCTTGATGCGTCTCCCATCAATACTATCGAGGTCGGCGCCCCGGACTCCCATCGTGATGCTTTCTCTGCTCCTGGTGCCCCGGATGCCCCCCTTCGAGACAGCCGGTCCGACCGACGGCAAAGGAAAAAGACTCGGGCTGAGAAACGAAAGTCGGTCGCCGCCTCCTTGGCGAAGGATTCGGTCCAAGTTGAGGACTTGGACGCCTCTGACACCAGCCTTAGTGCCAGCCACTCTAACCTTCCGTCCGACGAGGCCTTTGACCGCCTCTTTGCGTCTGCGTCGGAGGGCGGGCTTTTTGAAGACGAGCCCCTTAAGGCTGTCATGAAAGATCTTCAGAGGACGCTCGACGGCTGTACCGCCCCCATCGACCCCGCGACCCTCCTGCAGCGCCTTGGCGGGATTTTTAAGCACAAGCTTGAGGATGCTCGTTCCCTGATGACACCCGAAGATGAGTACGTCCGACTGTGCGTCCGTCCCCTTCCGGCCGTCGACCTCGATCTGCACCATCATCTGCTGCAACTTTCGGTCCTCTCCCAGGTTCGGCTGGAAAGGGGCGCTGAACTAGATGTGGAGTTTCGGCGTCAAAAGGCCGACCTTGCCGCCTCGCGGGCCACCATTAATCGCGGGCCACCATTAATGCCATGCGGGCCGACCTCGACGCCGTGCGGGCCGACCGTGATGCCTCGAGAACTGAGCTGGACGCCGTCAAGCGTGAGCGCGACATCCTAGCCGCCGACTTGTGCCATGCCGCGGAGGAAGAGATGACTCGGGCTGCCGCTGCGCAAGAAGCCTTTCTTCAGGACTTTGTTCCCGAGTACCAGAGCCGTTTGGCTGATCTGAAAAAGGACCACGCCACCCAGTTAACGGACTCCAAACGCCTTGGTTTCTGAAAAGGTTACGTGCACGGGCGCGAGATGTGCTCGCTTGTTTACCCGCCCCTTTCGCGTGCCGTCGTTCCTCGAACCCGCAATGAGTTTTCCGGCTGGCAAGAGAAAGGCGTCCCTACCTATCAGCCTCCCGTGGACGTGAGCGACAGCGAGGAGCAGGACCTTGAGGCTGACTTCCCTGACTACGTGGACCCTCCCTTCGACTAGTCGGCCGTAGTGCCCGTTTTTTTTTTTTTTTTTTTTTTGACGAAACAATTGCTCCTTTGTTGTAATAACACTTAGCTTCTTTTTTTCTTGCTTACTTTCTTT